>VZTU01001249.1:51574-151362 GCA_013400835.1 Zapornia atra
AATGTCTTTCATGAGACCTCCTTTTAAATTTATTAATGAATTAACTTTTGCAACCAATCTTTATTTTAAAATCTGAAACAAATAAAGAAGTAAAATCTTGATGATTACCCAGATTAAAGAAAAGATATTTGTACAGAGTCTTGTCTATGTAGAGAAACATACAGTTTATTGACTCCACAGAAACAAGACTGTTTTCTTAATTGTTGAAATAAGATGCTGTCCAGTTGCCATTCAGCCTAGTGAATGGCTAAGAGTTTTAGAAAGTTAACATTTTCTCTGAATTTATTTTCTGATTACTAAATATTATCTGACAATTTTTTAAAAATCCTGTCATTGAGTCTGCTCATCTTTCAAGGAGTATTACTTACAGAAACAAGTAGACAGCAGTTAAAATTCAAGGTGAACTAAATATTATTCATGATTTAATATATTTCTTTTAGCTCAGAAAAATACCTCCTCAGATATCTGGCTAAGCAAAATAAAGGACATTTAGAGATTAGTTGTCTCTGAGGAATTGATACTTAAATTAAGCTTAAACTCAAAGTGGTGCTTGGATGCCATAACTTGTTTCCTAGGTACAACTAAGGGATACAATGCAGAATGTATTTATTCCATCAGTAAGGCTGAATTCATGAAAAATACTGATGTATAACTTTATAGTCAAGAAAACGAGAGAAGAAATTGCAAAGATCAAATGCAATACTTATGCTGAGAAATCTATTTTAAAAAATTGAGAAATCTATTTTAGAAAATATGTCCTCCTTTCCTAAGGATACTACTGCAGAAACACTTTCCACTTAAATTTTTTGAAAGGACTGCTTCCTCTTTAGAAGGTATATTAGTATGAATAAGCCAAGAAATCCCCACAAATGCTCTTGATGGAGCTGGCATTCATTCCCAGAGGCAAAATGTCAAATCAAACCGGCATGTGGCTACAAATACTGCATCATTGAACAATATATATAGAGCGTGGTTCACAAAACAACAGCTGTTTCCATTACAGCTGAGTGCTTTTTCAGACTAAGAAGTGGTTTAGCCTGGGAGAAATGAGGATTGGTGAATCTCAGCCAGTCTTTGGAACAAGCCTGAACAAACTGTGCCAAGTTTTAGAAAAGACTTGGTAAACAGGCTTAGAACCTCATGCCCCAGTTGCTGCCAGTAAAGGTCAGCATCTATGGAGATGACACTCCATTTCACCTTTCCTGCTGAATCCTGCTTCTGATACCAAGAATAGTTTTTATCAGCAGAGAGTAAATCAACTTTGCTATCTGCTCTTTAGACTGCAGCCCTTAAAAAAATGGCAAAATCACTTCCTTCATCACAGTCTATTAGTGTACTTAGTTATTTAACTGTTACACAAAATCTATACATTGAATACAAAATTTAATAACTCATAGAATTGTAGACTAACTAAGGCTAAAAATTGTTTGGTCCAAATTACTGAGCCCTAAATTGGCTGAGCCATCTTAGATCAAGTTGCTTAGATCCCTGAATTCTTCAGATTAGAAAGGGTCTCTGAGGGTCATCTACTCAGTCCCCCAGCTCAAAGCAGATCCATCTTTATAGTTAAGGTTCATGGGGTTTCTCAGGTTGAGTTTTGGATACCTCTGAGGACAGATATTCTACAACCTCTCACTTCAGTAGTGCCTAACCTCTTTTGATATAAAATAACTTTTTTCCCCTTTATATCCAATTGCAATTCCCTTTGCTTAAAACAGTGACTGTCATCTTCTGACCATTGGTTTTGCGTGTATGAGAAGAGTCTACTCTGTCTTCTCCATACCCTCCCCTCTTTGTAAAACAAAAGACAAAACATACATCTCTCCTGAGGGCTGAACAAAGCCAGCTCCTTTGGTGTCTCCTTGTTCATCATGTGCTCCAGATCCCAAATATCTCAGTGGATTCCTGCTGGTCTTGTTCCAACCTTTTAATGTCTTTCCTGCATGGGGAAGCCCAAAACTGGGCACAGTGGTCTGGACAGAGAATAGCAGGTCCTGAATAAAAGGGATTAGTCGCTTTTCTTGACCCACTGGCTGCACTCTTGTCTACTTTAAATTAATGTAGTTTAATTTCGAGTGTTTGGATGAATGCCCATGGACATGGATTACTAAGTAGCTCTTCTTTCTAAACTGTAAGATAAAACGATGTGTCAAGTACCTCTGTGTCTGACCGTGATGACATTAAATTAATGGATATATCATAGTTAAGTCTTTTTGCATTTTTGTTTCTAGGTTTTCTTCCATTTAGAAACATTCCCGAGAATCAATAAAATCCTATCATTGTATGAAACTAGAAGTTGACTTTTTTGTTTAGAAAATAACAAATGTTAGAAAAATATTTAATCACAAAAATGTGAGTCTGCAAGAACTAGTCATCATCCTGCTCAAACGAGTGGGAGAGATAACGTGTAGTACTGAATGCAGGAATACATGAATACAAATTCAAGGCCCTTTTACTCTGTCTTTAAGATTGATGTAAATATCACTTTCACACTGCAGCTGATGTACATTTTTTTTAGTAAAATGGTCATGTGGAAAAAAAATAATCTGAACCAAATATGAAATCAGAAACCCTATTATATATTTTTTAAGAATTTATTATCATGACAGACTGTACCTAAAATACATTTGGCAAAGAAATGGCAAAGATTATTAATAATCCCTGCACTTTCATGTGGTGATTGAAAGAATCACACAGAATCACAGAATCACTGGATTGGAAAAGACCTTTGAGATCATCGAGTCCAATCATAAAGGAAAAGCACCATGAGACCTTTTTAAACAACTATAATTACAATCAGTGGGCATTATGACCAATGTTGTTGTTATGATTCCTTGTATTTAATGAGCAATAGCTACAATTTATGCTTACAACCATAATCCAGACTTTACCTCTCTGCTAGTCACCAATTTTCACTCTTTTTCCCCCTTTGGTTGCAGGTTTTCTGTTAACCAAGGAGACCTGATACCACCATAGCTGTTCAAATTGTTTCACAAAGATGAAACAGAATTCCTAATTTCCCCGTTCACAGTGTGGGATTTCTCATCATATTTGTGCTGCTTGCCTTTTAAAGTGATAATGGAACACTAAAAATATAGCTCAAACTCTTGCTGTTGGTGGGACATACCCTGATATCCAGCCTGTCAATGACATTCTGTACATTCTAGAATTAACTTTGTACTGTGCTAAAACCTGTAAAATTTACATCTTTGGTTTTCTGTTTATTTGTATTCATTTATAGATACCCAAGCATTATGACCTATGAACCGTAATGAGACAAGCATTCATTGTATAAATGCAAAACAAGGCAGAGTACTTTAAGCAATCAGTAGACATACCATTTATATCTAGCTACCTAAGGTGTAGCTTTTTCTCATTGAACTACTTCCAGACGATGGCCTTGGAATGTCTTCTGCTTGGTACGTAGGAAAAGCGAGGCTTAACAACTGAGCACTGTGCAGTTCAACTACAGCTACAGAGCTATGAGAGTCTTATCACCTGTCAGGTGGGGACAGTCTTTTCTGTGGCTTCATGGATATTGCCACAACATTTGGCATGTCCTGAAAGATATCAAACAAACATGAAGTAAGTTTACAAGTCATCGCCCACCCATAAAACAGATTAGATTGTCAGCAATTTAATTTAAGCTGAGAAAAGCTGGGAACATTTTCGGTCCCAACTCACCAGCTATTTTTGTAAAGCTGTTGGATGAGATTTTTAACAAAAACCTTCCTAGGGATCTTCAGCTGAATTGAAGAAATGTGTTCACATTAATTTCAATGCTCCTACACAGTTCAGTTCAGTTCATCTGGCAGGCTCTCCAGAGGAGAGATTCTGTCAATGAAAACAGGTTTTTGCGATGACAAACTAAAACTGCACTTGTGTTAAGATTTTGTGGTCTCTAATGGCAGTTTGGCTTGTGGCTAGCAGGATACTTACCTTCATTTTTTTATCATCTACAGAGTCTGTTATTTAAACATGTCTTCTGAGAGTGGTATTTGGACAACTCACTAAGAGAAATGTTTCTGGTTGCTTTTCTAAAGCTATAAAATGTGAACATATGCATCAAAGGTCTCACTGTTCCCATCTCTTGCAACAGGTGGGGAGCATTAGCTGACAAAAATGGACAAAGCCAAAAGTTCTGGGTAAGTGAACCCTATGCAGTATGTTTTGAGGCAAAAGAAAATATCTCTACAACACAGGTTACCTAAAGTCAACTTACTTCCTTTCATTCTCCCTTTCTGCATGTATATTTTTCCTTCAACTTAAAGTCTCCTGCATAATTCTATTTCTTTTCTGGAAAATTTTATCATACTGATCCTTGAACTATAACATCATCTACCTCAATTTCAAAGCCTGTTTCATCCAATCTTCCACCTATCTCTGTGTTTTTTCCTACAATGTCTTTTCTGTTTCAAATGTCATTCAAATTCTCAAATGTTATTCAGATTTCTTGTGATGTCTCAGGAGTTTTTTTGATACCTGCAAATGAATCATAGAATATACTGAGCTGGAAGGAACCCATAAGGATCATCAAGTGCAACTCCTAGCCTCACTCAGAACCAGCTAAGTCAGAGCATGTGACCAAGACACCCAAATCCCTCTCAACATGGCTGGCCTCCAGCATCTGATCCCCCAGTCTGTATGTGTAGCCAGGGTTGCCCTTTCTCAGGCGAGAGTCAGTAGAAGTAATCAATATTTGATAAAACATTTGGAAAAGACAAGCTATCTATTTAAATACTGTTGGCAAATGCTATCCAGATAACAGAAAAAAAAAATTCAACAGTGGCGTTCAGCCATTTAGACTAAGTCAGATTTTATCACTTGGATTATGATTAACAGCTCATCTCATTATTTCTGTGTTCAGCAGAAGGTAATTTGGAGTTTACATAGCTGATGGCAGGGCTTACTGTAGGTGGTTTCACTGACATCCAGGACAAAACTACTGACTTCATTAGAAACTAAATTCCTCAATATGTCAATAGCTACCTGAACAAAACCTAATTTGTTAAAAGTCAGCTTTTTCATGTTTTTCTCTTTAATAGATTAGTTGGAACTGGAATTTTTACCATTATTGTTTCAATGACCACTTTCTCCAGCCAGTAATTGAATTACCTAAATATTTCTGCTTCAATTTATCAAACTGCCTTGTAGAAATAGCATTCTATTTTTATTAACCCTGGTTTTTGAACTTAAATTTTGATTAAAACAAAAAGGAACAAATTATTAGAAATCAGTAAAAGATACATTCTGATTCTCAGTGCATCAATCTGAAAAACTCCCTTTAAAAGAAAACTATCACAAAAAGTTTAATTTTGCATTCTACACATTGCACTTTTAAACCCTACTTTAAAATGTAATCTTTTTCTTCCCCCTCTTTGTTTTTCTTTAGATTGCTGCAAACTCCTGGGGAAAATCCTGGGGAGAAAATGGTTATTTTAGGATTCTACGTGGACAAAATGAGTGTGATATTGAGAAGCTGATTTTAACTACTTTAGGATAGTCATAGTCTCCTCTTCTGATCTGCTGCATGTGTCTATTCTTTCCATTGTTGCATATTGAGTCTTTTTAGAGAAATAAAAATGTCTTATCTGTAAGTTACCCTTCACTCTGTTAGGGCTCATTAGAACATCCTGACTTGAACACTTTGCAGCCAGCACAACACTCTCACATCTCACCTGATACAAACACTGCTTTATACTCCAGGGCTACTGAAAACCCTGGTGTCTCACAGAGCAGGAAGTTCCCTCCTCTCTTATTTACATCTCACCACTATTTTGTTGTATTACTAATGGTTTGTTTGTCAGTGCCTGAAATAATGGAGTTACATTGCTAGTACTAACCTCTTTACAATACATACGTTGGTTGTAGAAATGTTATGTCCTTTTCCTTACAGGACTGGCTCAGTTATATTGGTAAAAAAACTGCAAAGAAATATAATTAGAGTTCTTATCCTGTTGCAGAATAATTATTTCCTATCTTATCTTAGATAAGAAAATTAAGAACCTACCTTTTAGTGCCACCAGAAAAGGAGAACTGGCTTTTCCTTCAAGAGCTTTTCATGGCAGAGGTATATAACAGATGGCTGTCCCACTGAAATAATGTCTCTTAATCTAAACTTGTGCCACAATTCATGTTGCATCACTACTGAAAGAGCAATTATGAAACTGTTAGGATCATACTGCTGCTCAAAAAACTCTTCTGTCGCCACACAGTTTAGTGTCATACACGAAACTGAATTTAGACACAACAACCTTTATCACTTGAAATTGATAACAAATTGCAACATAAGCAATTTTGGAAGAGTTAAGTGCTCTGAGAGAAGAAGTCACTTCTAGGTTTAGTGAGTTAAACCAGTACTTGAGAGGAAAGCGTATTGAGCCATCTACACAGCTACTTCCCAGCCTCTTGCTATGTGTACTGATTTCATAAACATCAAGATTTCAAAAGAGTAGAATTTAGCTCTGAAGTGAATGACAGTGTAAAAACATATCCAGTCAAAACTGGGGTTTTTTTTGTTTCATTCAACTTCAAGTTGGTTTGCACTGCCATAGCTCTTACTTTTGTCAGTGGTTGCAACTCAATTTGATTGCGAGATCTTGCTAGGATCTGAGCTGTCACATTAAGTTTCTTCAATGACAAGAAAGCTCAAAACTGCTCTGCTAGATCTTTACCTGATCAAACAATCATCTTGCCTTGAAGTGAAACAAATCTTACCATGCCAAAGCAATGTAATGGTTTGCAAGGTGATACTGCTCTACTCAGCTTTGACGCTTTGAGTGATGTATGTGCTCAGCACCCCATCCAGGCACCCTCAGTATCATAAAGCTGCTGTCTGTGGAATGCCACAGTACCTGGAATTTAACAGGAAGGTAAATGTATCTGCACATGGAAACCAATTTGGTCTTTGGAAACAATCCTGGTGCTGAGGCAGCTATTCTGCTTCTGTTCAAAGGGCCTTCTGCCAGTGCAGGTCTTGTCACTCACAGTGATCAAGAAATGGTGGGACCTCAGAGCCACTAGTGCCTCTGCCTCATGCAGACTTCGGGGAGACGGGTTTTAAGTCAGAAAGACTTTGAGCTCTTCTAGCCCACTATTTGGTGGGAGCATGAGGAAACTTGCTCTTCATTAAGATGCCACCTTTCTCATTTCTGTCCATCACTAATGCTCAGCCACGCCTGCTACCTTGGATGAAAAGTATCATCTAGTCTGGAGCTTTTTCCAGTATGAATAGAAAGGAACAATATGTGGCTCAGTTTAACTTAATAGAGAGCTCATCAGCTTTAAATCACTAGTATTGCTAATGGTCAATGGGAACCACAGAAAGGGGTAGTACCAGGAAGGGAAGGCACTTTGTGTTCATGACATGGTGTAACTTTACTTTTCTATGAGAAACAGGAAAGTAACCTTTTTATGGCAAGCAAAAAGATAGATCTCCACTCAGGTTATGCATTACAATATTTTCTGTTAAGAACATGCTATATGAAGTTTTGATTAATTATCAGTCCAACTGTGAAACTTTAAAATAGGGTATAGAAATAACTAGAAGAATATATGTCTTGGGACCTGGTACCTGACAGCATTCATAAGTAACAGAAAACTCCCTGTCTAAATTCTTGCATATATTTAGGAACATTTTCCAATAGAACTCCAAACAGAAATGCCTATGAACTTTAGGAGAGTTTCATTCTTCCCAACATTAAGTGAGTAGAACAGGCTCCTTTTGCAATTTATATTGATCATCCTTCAGGGCTTTCCCACAATCAGATCCTAAATGTTACTGACAGTATTCAATAGATGAACACTGGTAATGCCCTTTGAGAAGGCTTTAAGGAAATTAATTTTAAAATTAAAAGCCCATAAAGGAACCAAGCTATTTTCACACTGTTGTTAGCCTTTTCTCCACCCTATCGTTACAGAAACATCACCCACCAGCTAAATGATAGCAAATCACACCCTGAAGATTAGCCTCCTATTCCATAGAAAGTGCTATCAAGCCTGGCAATATTCCAAGTGAATAATTTTGTTTGGATAGGGGCGCCTGGCAAGCACTGAACTCTTGAAGGCAATTGCTCTGCTGAGGGGGATGAGTCATGCACTAATGTACACCCAGGTCACAGGGAGCTGCCTCAGAATGTGGCTCCTGTCAGAGGGTTCGTTGGGGCTGAGAGGCACAGAAAGGTCTTGTCTTACCTCACTAGCAGACACTGCACACAACTTTCTCCTGGATGCCCGAGGTGAACTCCATCTAGAAGAGCTTCCCTGGGCATGCCGAGCTTAGGGAAGCTTCTGGGCTGGCAGCCGACAGAGGGACTGCTTTCTATAGCTCTGGGGATCAAGGGAAATGACCGGACTGAGAACATGCCAGAAGAAAAGGAGCTACACTTCTAGGAAACAGAGGTAGAGGAAGAATTGCTTGTAAATCTCTTCAGCTTAATGTTTTACTCGAGATGTGACAAGAGCTTGCACCTGAGCACTTAATGCTGTACCTACTGCTTGGTAAATATTTCCTATGTGAACAACTGCTTGACATATTTGCCCCATTGCTCACTGCAAGGATTAGGACTTTAGAGGGATGGAGACTGTGCCTTTGCCTGAGTTAACAGGAAATCGTAGAATCATAGAATCATAGAATCACAGAATCACAGAATCATAAGGGTTGGAAGGGACCTCGAGAAATCATTGGGTCCAACCCCCCTGCCAAAGCAGGCTCCCTAGCTCATATTGCACATATAGAGCTCATATTGCACATATAGACATCCAGACGGCTCTTGAATATCTCCAGAGATGGAGACTCTACCACCTCCCTGGGCAGTCTATTCCAGTGCTCTGTCACACTCACTGTGAAAAATTGTGAGTAATGTTATCCTGTAACATTCCTATGTCCCTCAGCCAAGATATACCTGTACCCGGTTGTTTGCTTTTTTCATTAGAGAGATTCAGTGTGGGTACTCACAGCTTCTAAAATGTTCTTGGTCATTTACTCCCAGTCCCACACGTTGCTCAGCGGTCACTCAGAGCCAAGGAGGCTGGCAGCTGCCAGTGAGTGAGGGCTGCACAGTGTGAACCTCTGCTTCCTACGCCAGCAACTTCTTGTTAGGGCATATTAAGGCAGAATGAATGCAATGAAAGGAGTCATTTTTCACTTTTCTTTTGTAACAGTGTAGCTGTCAAATACGCATACTGCATTACTTACCTCGGTGAATGTTATTACTTCACCTGTAACACTTTATCGCTGTGTCTGGAAATCTTGTGGCACCACGCAAAGCTGTTCCCAGAGAAGGCAGCTGAAGGAGAAGCAGGAGGTCATACTCTCCTCGCCACTGAAATCGGCAGTGCTTGAAAGTTTTTGAGGGCACTTGAAGCCATGGACTGCCTCAGGCTGTGTATGAAGCAATTTAGGGTTATCTGAAGGTTTTGCTCAGCTGTGCCAACAGTGCCAGCCACATAAACATATAGATAGGAACTCATGAATTTAAACTACTGCCTCAATCTAAGCGTAACCGCATTTTCATTGCAAAACTTTGAACGCTATCCTTTCTTTTTCTCTGCAGCAAAAGCAGCATAAAAGCACTAATTTAGTGCATTACATCTATCAAATCATGATACACAGAACAATGTTTTATCAAAGAAAGATTTCCAGAAGACGTTGGTGTAAAAACCAAATATTTAGCCCTAGTGTGCTGTACTGACATAATGTGACGGACTCAGCTGATGGTCCAGATTTATTGAATAGCAATGTTGCCAACATTGGTATTCAATACTGTTGCCAAAACTGGTATTCAATACTGTTCTCGTGGAGATGGCTTCTGTTCTTAAAGAAACTTGCAAGCAAGAAAACTGGCCAATCAAATATTTTAGAACCCGCATATGTCCTTTTTTATTCTACACAAGCAGTGTTTAAAAAGTACTCTGTACTCCTAGATGGTGTGATCCAGAGCCTGTGGAAAACTATTAAAAGTCTGTGACCTCAATAGACGCCAAATTGCTGAAGTTTATGAAAGTCTTGACATTCGGAGCAAAGCAAAATGGGTAGAAGGAGAGGGAAGGGTTGAAGTGGTTTAATAGTTCTTTTTGTTTTCTGCCAGGATTGGAAGTAAACAGCAATTGTACTTTTGTCTTGGAAACAAAACTCAGCAAGTTTTTCTGGGGTTCATCTCACTCTAAAACAATAATTAAGACCATACTTATGGATTTTTCAGCAAGTCTAAGCCAAGCTTTGAGCAAGCCCAAAGAAAGAGTGAGTTTCTACTGGAAGCTGTGTTATAGAACACTGTGTAATGACTTTACTCCACCCAGTCTGGCTTGGAAGTCACCCTCATTTCACTCTGATTTTCTTATTGGAAAACTGTCCAGATCCAAAATGAACTGTGGCAGGAGATTAACACTGCTGCACTGAAGAAGGGCAACAGGATTTAAAAAAAAAAAAAAAGAAAATAAATGTGTTTGATGTCCAGTGAATAGAGCCTGCCAAGTTTCATACAACTATGTTGCAGACAAAAATACTAGAGCACCATGGGGGAGGTTGCCCAAGCAGAATTTTCAAGGTAAATATTCACATAATGATTCATCCAATAAAAAAGAGCAGATAGAGGGGGGAAAAAATACAGCTAATCACTATATTTTCTAACTCCTGAAGAATTAGTTATTCCATTAAACAGGAAAACTTTCTGCTTTTAAGTGAAGTTTGTGTGAACAGATGGCATTTCACTAATTGGCGAGTTTTAATGTGGATTTTCATTCACTGTTCTGATGCTTCTCTGCCTCCTCATGGTGTGTTGCCTCTTATTGTGTTTGCATTTCTCTGTTGCCTTTGTCATTACTGGCATGCTCCTGCCTTCGACAGCGATGTTGATATTTGAATAAGGTTGCAGGCAAGCCATCTGTCTGTACTTGCAATATCATGCTCCCATAAATTTCCACGGTGTTTCAGAAAGGCTGCTGGAATTTACTTCAGCAGAGCGGTTTAACATAATTCCTGGGTATTAAATTTTCTCAATGAACAGACCACCCAAGTGGCAATAGTAGAGGGGGAAAGAATAAATGGGCATAACAGCAGTTTTGATATCATCTGCCAGCCTGATTCAGTTGCACTCTTCTTTCAGACAGAGTCTCTTGTCAGCTTCCCCTCTGTGTACGACAGTGGATGCTCAGCCCTCGCCAGGATACTCTGTTCTCTCAACATACAACTCAAACAGCAGAGGGGGTTTTTCCAGCAGGGACTCACCCTAAAAAAGAGGTGAACCATTAGTCATTGGAAGATAAAATCTGACACACTCAGGTAAAGATGTTAAGAGAAGCTTTCAGTTTAAGTCTGAAATACCGTGCGGACTGTTGGGAAAGCAAGAAGCTTGAGTAGTTCAAACTGATGCCCCAGGACAGCATTGTGCATGTGTGGCTTTCAAGGTTACTTACAGTTTTCTTGGCATAAGACACCCTGAGTTTTCAAGTGTGTAAGCGCAGCTCCAGGGGGAGCTAAAGGCTGTTTGGGATGTGTGTATTGCAGAGAACAAACAAGGGTAACACTAATTGGCGTGACAGTATGGGTGTATTGGTGTGTCTGGGTAAACACAGTGAGACTTTTTTTCACCACAGCACTATCTAGAGCTGTCCCAGAGCAGAGATAAATCACAATGACAGGTAAATCAGGTGGTCAGAGTGTTTAGAGCTGGATGAATCTTAGGGAAGAAAAGAAAATTTTCATTCTGAAGGCAGGTTGCTCAGTTAGACTAAAGACCATGAAGGTATCTGTAGAGAGCAAGTGAATTTGCTTTGTTGAGAGTACTGACTAGACAAGATAGGACTGTATAAACACTTCTTCCTGTAATATTTTTTTAAAAGACTCATTATACATGAATTAATCTGTAGCCACTGGCCAAGGACTTTACCTTTTCTTACTGCAGGGACAGCTCTGCAAAAGTGGCACACCCTTCAGCATCAGTGGTGATGCTCTTTCACACAGGAAGAGAATAGGAGTGAAAGGGAAAAGAAATCATGCATATTACCTTTCATTCATGTACGTTCTTGAATACGAAGTCCTGAAGTCTTGTGGTGTTGTAATAAGAAAGATTTGCAACAATTTATTTTATTCACCAGCTTCCTTCCCCCTCTGCAAATGCATGCAGAAACCCAGAGGAGTTGGTATTTTGAGCATTCACAAAGATTATTCTCTTCCTAGGTTTTAATGAGATCTGATGGCCTGACTGCAGACTTTGTTGAACTGGGAAAAAAGCATTGCTTTTTATTTATTTTGAAAGTCTCCATCTTTCTTCAAGCCCTTGAAACACTTTTACTCAGTACTGCTCAGTGCTTACATTGTTCTGAAGGGACTCAGTTGTATTGCCAGTGGAAGCATTCAGCATGTTGTCAAGATATGGTCATAGAGGAGTGCTGGTCTAGGTGACAGCAGTTGTCTTTATTCAGAAGGGTCAAATGCTGTATCAGAATCAGTTCTAACCATCTGTGCAGGGCTGTGTACACATATGAAAGCTATCTCCATGGAAAGAATGTAAAGGTATGAGTGTTTATATGCTCAAGGAAGTTGGTGCCTTTGGGGCTTTTTTTGCCTTTGCTCAACTGGAAATAAAATATAGAATATAGTACATTCCTTATATACTTAGTATTTTTCAATTATGATGCAACTCCTAAGAAAGCAGTACCACTATAACATGGCACAAATAATGTCAGATTGTAATTGCTGAAAAATTAAACTGTTTCTGACTCTTCACTGAACAAATGTCCATTCATGTCTACTTAACCTTTTGGTTTCCATAGATTCATAGAGTAACTTGTGTTGAAAGGGAACCAGTAAGGATCATTGAGTCCAACTCAATACTCCTCACAGAACAACATAAAACTAAAACATATGATTAAGACAATCATCCAGATGTTTGTTAAACACTGACAGGCTTGGTGCTGTGACTCTTGGGAGCCTCACAGTGACCAACCACCCTCTCAATGAAGAACCTTGTCCTAATGTCCAGTCCAAAGTTTCCTTTCCTCGTGTCCTATCGCTGGTAACCAGAGAGAGATCAGCAACTCCCCCTCCACTGCCCTCCTTAAGGAAGTAGCAGATTACAATGAGGTCACTCCTCAGCCTTCTGTTCTCCAAGCTGAACAAACCAAGTGACCTCAGCTGTTGCTCATAATTCTTTATCTGGAGAATTTTCACCATCTTGGTTGCCCTTCTCTGAGGAGTTTTGCTGATCAGTGGTTATTTTTATGTAAGAAATCTATGATGGTAGTACATAAAAAGTATTCTAAAGAATACTACTTTTGCTCATGGAAAAAAACCCCAGGATATATTGGCTGTTTAATTTAAAAAAAAATCTTCCCTTCCTAAATTAACTCTGTCCCATCAAAGTCCATGTTTTCCCCCTTTAAGTGAAGTAAGCTGCTCTGGTTATCAGTCTGCCTTCCTTGGGCTGGTCTCCACTTCCCTCCTCCCAGGATTAAGTATCTGGACAGAATTGCCAGAGATGCAAGAAAATTTTGGACCATTCACAGAGTGATGTAAGCAGGGAATCAGCCGTTTCCTTCTGTTAATTCGGTTTCCAGGGCTAACATTCGCCCAGAGTAGGATGAAGCACTGCCTTTGCTCCAGGCTGGAACCTGGAGGACCTGTCTCTGCCTGGAGTGCCCCTTTTAGATGTAAGTGCTAGCCCTCAATTTCATGCATTTTGCATCAGTCTGGGCTTCAGGTCTGTTGTGGTAAAGCACCTTTTGGAGTTTGAAAGTTGGTGCATCTGGCAGTGTAGAAAGAGATAACAGACCCAGAGCATCCTGAACATGGCATCACACTGGTCAGAAGTTCTTTCTTTAATCAAATACACTTTCAAACCCTCTGCTTTCAACACACAGAGAAATGCTCAGTGATTTATTGATTGTCTTTTTTTTCCCCACCATTCTGTTTCTATTGCTGCTGTATTCAGAAACAAACGGGCTGTCTGTAGTATAACTTGATCATCATTGATGCATTCAATACCAGACATATGGGTAAGGCTTTTTGAAAGGGCTTAAGAAAGATGCGAGTCAAGTTCTATTGATGCACGGGGAAGTTGGGTGAATTATTTCTGGGTGCTTATGAAAAGCCCACTTACGGGTATTAGAAAACTGATTTATGTTCATAAAACTCCACTCTTTGCAGACACAATGTGACTTAAAAGAGCATCTTAATGGAGTCTAGCTAGAACCTAAAATCAATATGCCATTTCTCTTAAAGAGAGCCTTTACTTTCTAAAAGGCACAAAAAATAGTGCCTAGAATAAGGAAGTAAGAGTCTCTGCCTGATAAGGGCAAGCAATCCTTCATCCACTAGAAGTACAATGTGATACCACTCTTTTTCTTTACTTTGCACTTTACAATCTGCTTTCTTTTGATATGAACACATTTGACAGATTCACAGAATCGTAGGGGTTGGAAGGGACCTCCAGAGATCATGGACTCCACCCCCACTGACAAAACAGGTTCCTTAGGACAGATCGCACAGGTAGGCGTCCAGATGGGTCTTGATCTCCAGAGAAGGAGACTCAACCCCCCTGGATATAAATCACATATAAATATACAATTTCCAGCTTGTAATTAAGAGCCTGATTTAAAGTTGGAGGCATACAATTTCCTGTATGAATTTACATACAGTTTTTTATATTAATGGTGGAAACTTGCAGAGGATTGCTCCAAGGTCAGCTAGGAGAGTTCATCTCTCAGATGTGATCCACTAGGACAAATGTCTTCTATTGCAGAAGATGGCAGATAATTATATGTTGTGTGGTCGCATGAGAAGGTGTACATAGGACTGGTTAAAATGAAGGATAGTAAAGAAAATGTCACCTAGGCTTTGAACAGTATTGTACAATGAAATAGATGGGGGAATTTATATGGTCCTTTGTGGATTATGCATTGTCTTGTTTTACCAGCTGCATACAGGGCACACACACTTTGTTCCCACTTTGAGCTCACTGGGCATAGTTAACGGTATGTCTTAGAGTCCTCTACCTCTTTATTAGTGCTCTTGCCAGACACATGCTTCTCAAAACTGTGATTGTTGCTGCTTTTCCAAATTCTTGTCCCCAGAAGGACTCTGATTTCAACACACGTGTAGGTTTAGTGTCCATTCACCTAACCTGTGTGAAGCTAGGAGAGAAGATTAATGTGTGTGCAGAATTCATAGCAAGTCATAAAGTCCTGGTTGAGATCTAAGAGATTGAAATCATTCATTATATGAGCCTGAAGCAAAAATAAATTGCTTAAAATTATAACCAATCAGAAATTATCTGTTCATGTAGGATTTCCTTTTCCAGGTGAAACAAAAGGAACTGTTAAAAAAGAGTAATGTTTTCTGAGCCTAGCACAGCACTTTGCTCCCTTTGAAGTTTCTTATGTTATATCCCACCTGTAATTTACACGATGGCAACAGGACACAGGGATTTAACTTCCTTTTCCCTGCTGCGACGGAGAGACGGGACACAGCTTGATGCAAGCAAAAGTCGATTTATTGTATAAAAAGATCCCTTTAAATACACTCAGAAGACGGCGTGCTTTAAACAGATTGGTTATTTCATACCTAAACTGCTGGCGGGCTGTATCTGATTGGTCAACGGTCTACCTGTATAGTGCTAATAGACCTTATCAAAGTCATTAGCCAGCAGGCCCAAGTTAACAAAGGAAGAGGCTTCTGGCTCCTGTTGTAGCAGGGGACAATGATTACAATCTCTGGGCATGCCAGGGTTTATGGTCTAAAGGTTCCATGTTATCTATCAATCTAGCATTGCCCAGGGCACTGCTTTCCAAGCCCAATGCCACATTTCCCTTTTTCAACAGATATAGCTTCTTATCATAGAGAGGTATGGAGAGTCCTTCAAGAGGGTTAATATAATCTTACTGAATATCAGCAAACATTGTAATGCAGTGATGCCTTTCCAAAAATTACTTTTAGCTACATTTCCATTCTCTAGACTCCACACAGGCACAGGCATTAGATTTTAACCTGGGATTTCTATTTTTAGAAAGGCAGTAACTTTCATTAGCAGTTTCTCCAGGCTGACTGCAATTCTGTCTGAACTGAATGGAATGGAAAGAATGAAGTAATCTCATTCATTAGTTTCTGTAGATGTGCATCATTTGAAATGGCATTGCTTTGCTGGGCTTTATTTAACTTGACTGTAGCTTGCACTCAATCTAGTTGTAAGGGGAAGACAATAATCAATGTCATGTTTCAATGTAGAAATACCATTCACCCATTGCATTCTTTAGCAGAAGTGTCTTGCTAAGTCCTAATTTTAAATAACTGAATTGGCATCTCAGAGAATCAAGATAGATGTAAATCATAAAAAAAATTTAAAGGGTGTTTCTCTGGTCAATTTCAAGGTCTTTTGGTTTATAGACAGACCACATGCTTCAAACCCTTTCTCTGGGGCAATGTGAGCTTTGTAGTCCCTTTAAAAATGGTAAAATTAATCTGAAATTCCCCATGTTCACTTGAAATCAGGAATATAAAATACTCACTTAGTTTCCAGGATGTAAAAATTGTATTTTTAAAAAAAATTTAGCACTTTGTATCTAATAATCTTGTATGCATTTATTGTATCCACATTTATTCCTTAGATTCAGTAAAGATTGTATTCTGAATGCTAGTGAATTTGCTTTGCTCATTAGGAAATTTTGTAGCATGTTGTAGTAATTTCTAGTTGACGATATCAATAATTATTGGCATTTCCATGTGTTCTAGTATTTAAAAATTGAATAAACAGGAATTTTTTTTTTATGTGCTTCCCTATTTTTGAGCAGTGTCACATCACCCTTTCCCCAAGACTAATTAAAGGTTGCACACTGCTATTAGGAGTTTTTACATGCTTGTACTTAGCGGAAGACTTATTACTGGAATAGAAGAGGTCTTTTTTAATCACCATGATCATATGTGGTTCATACTTTCCTATAAAAATGTAATAATCACTTAGAGTTGGGAGTTTCATTCCCATCTTGTTGTAAGAAAATTATCCTGTGACAGCTGCCTTTAGATGACAAGCTGAGTTATGTTTCAATTTAGAAGCTAAATATATAGTCCAGTTATCAACCTGAAAATCTTGGAGTTCATCTCTGTCAGTGCTATTTGTGTCACCCTGAGGAGGTTTCTGCATTTTTCTGCACTTTGGTTTCCCATGCATGAAAGGAAATTTTTATTTTTCTACCTCATAGTGCAAGAATATATCCCAGGTTATAATCCATGCTCACAATAACACTCCTGGTTTATCTGATAATGGTAATATAAGATGGAATGATTCTGCTGCCATCCAACTGAGCATAATTTTTCTCACTGTTCTCACTTTGAACAAAGTAGAAAAGAATACAGTAGTCTATATAAATATAACAGGTCTGACATCTATTAAAGAAAGGTGTTTCTTTTTTAATGTTTATTTTAATATTAAACATTTGAAACATAATTTTCATCTCACATCAAGCTTTTAATGTTCATATATATGAAATATTCAACATAATTAATGACATGGGATTGCCAAAGAAGCACTAAGTGGCTTATTAAGATGTATGTACTTTAACAATCAAACTTCCTAGTTAGGAACATAAATTCAAAGTTGTGAAACATGTGGAGATATTTTATGAGAACAGTTGTAAGAGGTCATATAGATTTGTCTCTGATAATGGCAATATTTTGTGCCCAGGATATATAGCGATATACGTATTTTTAGGTATATGTTCTTGAAAATTTATTGACTGATATTATTGGAGATAAAATTGGCGATCTAAGTATTTGGTCTGGGTTTGCATAGCAAAGTTCTTTTAGAGTGTGGGATTTACAGAGGTGGCTTCTGCAAGAAGCTGCTAGAAGTGTCCCCCCATGTCCAATAGAGCCAATGCCAGATGGCTCAAAGATAGACCCACCTCTGGTCAAGGATTAGCCATCAGCAATGGTCATAGAATCTCTGGGTAAGAGTTAAGAAGGGGAAAACATGATTGGGGAGGCTTTTTCAGTCAGAGAGAGGAATGAAAATATGTGAGAAACTTTACAGACACCAAAGTCAGGGAAGGAGGGGGTGGAGGAACACCAGGCACCAGAGGAAAGGCTTCCCTCACACTGTGGAGAAGACCATGAAGAGGACAGGCTGTCTCAGTGCAAGTCACGGAGCTTGATGGTGGAGCAGAGATTCCATCTACAGCCTGGTGGAGGACCCCACACAGGAGCAGGTGGAAACACCTGAAGAAGGCTGTGACCTGGTGGGAAGGTCAGGATGGAGCAAGTTCCTGGCAGGAGATGTGGACCTGTGGAGAGAGGAGCCCATGCTGGAGCAGGTTTGCTGGGGGCACTTGTGACTCTGTGGGGGACCCACGCTGCACCCCATGGAAGCCACGTTGGGGCAGTCTGTGAAGAACTGCAGCCCATGGGAAGGACTCAAGTTGGAGAAGTTCATGGAGGACTGTTTCCTATGGGAGGGACCCCAGGCTGGAGCAGGGGAAGAGTGTGAGGAGTTCTCCCTGTGAGGAAGAAGGCGTGGCGGAGACAACATGGAATGAACTGACTGCAATCCCCTATTCCCTGTCCCCCTGTGCCACTGTGGGAGAGCAGTGCAAGAAATTGGGAATAAAGAATCCATGAAGAAGAGAGGGTTGGAGAAGGTGTTTTAGATGTGGGTTCATTTGTCATTATTCCACTTGATTTTGCTTGGTAATAAATTAGACTAATTTTTCTTATCTTAATAATAATGTTGAGTCTGGTTTGCCTCTGGTGGTAATTGCTGAGTGATCTGTCCCTGTCATTAGCTTGACCCGTGAGCCTTTCGTTATATCTTCTCTCCCCTGTCCAGCTGAATAGGGCAGTGATAGAGAGGCTTTGGTGGACATCTGACCTCCAGCCTGGGTCAACCCACGACAGCATTCAACATTCAAAAGTGTATTTCTTCATTCAGGATAATTAAATATAACAAAGTACCAACTGCTAATTTTATAACCTTCAGAATATCTTGAAGATATTTAAAATTATTGATGAATTACTCTTCATAAGGCACAGAAACATGAATGTCATTTTCAAAATGGAGGAAAAAGTGAAGAAAATTGACTTATATCCCGTCACACAAAAGTTCAGTACAAAATAGATGATTCTCTTGTACTGATACAGGGTAGTACACTGCCAGTGAACACCCCTGGAATTGATCTGGCAATTAAAAGTGAAACAGCCAGACCTTTAAATGGATCTTTGAGCTTTACTATTATTAGTGTTGTGCTTCCCTAGATAGTTCTTACTTCACTAAAATGCCATTTTCCTGTTACTGATTTTTGCCCTGGTTTCCTAAGGAGTCAATTTGACTCTTTCCTTAATAATTTATTGCCAGCTGCAGCTGGATTCAATGGTAGAATCTGATTCATAGATATTTTAATGAAATACATAGGAACTTAATCCAGACATGCAGGTGCAGTCAGACCTTATGTCTCCCTGCCGGGTTTGAAGCACCCCTTACTGCATGATGGACAAGCCACATCGGGGGAAGTTATTGAAAATGCTTCAACAACTGAACATTTGTTGGACTTCACGTATACTTTAAGAACAAGGACTTTAAGAAAAAGAATATCCATGGAAATTAAATGTTCTTCATTCTATCGTTCACACCCAGTCCACCTGCACAGATATTTTTTGAGGTTCTGTAGAAAGAGCATGTGGCTGAGACACAGCTCACTGAAGTGCTACCAGGGATGGTAGCATTTGCATTTAAATAATAAATCATGGTGTAGTAATTCTGTGGACAGAGGCTTGTTGCTGGGTTAAGCCAAATCAGTTGCCTTGTTCCTTCTTGTTACACTATTTCAATCACTTCCCATCCTACCAGTCTGGCATTTTCAGAAAAATCGCACAACCAGCTTAGTAACCTGAGCAAAATTACATTCAGTGGACTTCTCTCAAATGTCATTTGCTTTTTCAAGTCATTCACAGGTTCAGCCAGTGTCATTTTTGAAAGGTTTGTTAATCCATTTCCATAGTTACTGTTCTTGATGGGTTTTTTCCTTAGCTCAGCGTTCTCCATGATTGTTCTCTGCTAAGAAAGTCCAATTGTGCAGTTAAAAAGTGGACCACTGAATTGAACCAATGATTGCACTATGAGCACTAGTATTTATTAACGATCGCTCCCGTGTTACAATCTAGTGAGGTAGTATCTAGATGAGAACATCATGAGCAGCTCATGCTATAAGCTGTTTACCCACCTTTCTTCTAAGAAGAAGTGTAGGTGTGAGGTTCTCAGAGTGTGTAAGGTAGATACGTGTCCCTGTGTGATCACTGGTCCATGTGGCAGATGTGTTTGCTAGTGTGCATCAACAGTGCTGCTGCTTTGGGTCTGAGAAAATTATTTGCATTTAGTTCTTTGTAGTTTTTTCTGGCACTTGAACAGTAGTTAGAACTGCACCTCATGAATGCAAAAGTACAGGCATCTCCCTTCCAGTCTACATCTGGAAGAAGCTTTGAGGGTGTTTCAGAAATGTATGTTTTTTTCTCACAGACATGACTAAGTGACATTTCTAGTCACTGCGTTTCCTTTCTTGTTCAGTGAAGTCTGACTTGTGCTGATGCATCTGTTGCAAATTCCCTAGGGATCACAAATCACTCGAGTCCATCTCTCTCTTGCTGTGTGCCAAGGATCTGCAGACGAGTGACAGTGAGCAGAGGACTCTTACATAGCACCCTGTTGCAAACAGCTCCTAAGCTAACCTGAGCATCCTGGCACACCTTGGCTGCCCTGAGGAGTATGACTGGGTAATGTGAGAAACTTCCCCTTTTGATTATTTCTAAATCAGCATCCTGCAAGCTATTTCATGGGAAGTACAAAGGATGTAATTGAAAAAAAATTAAATACGGACAGCTGCCAGGAGTGTGTGAGAGATGGCAGCAGTTCTTTCCTCTGCTCAGCTGGTGGCTGCCATTCCTGGGACAGGGAGAAGGTGGGCTGCTGCAAGCTTTGAAGCTACGATCTGTATATCCAGCCTAGCTGGACAGCCCTGCTCTGCCCATTTCCAGAAAGAGCAAAGGGCTGTCCTCTGAGAGATGCCCAGCCAGCCAGCAACATGATTTAATGCAGTACTCGTCAGGATTTGACCAGAGGCTTAGGGGTTGGAAACCCTAATTATATTAAAAGCACAACAAAAATAAACTTTTGCTCTCTCTGTTCTTATGCTGGGGAACATGGTTTGATGCAGACGATATTCCTCTACTTTAATGTAAGTAATGAGTGACATGAAAGCTAAACATTTTTGTGGGGCCATCTTTTGTTTCCCCCTTCTGTGTAATAACAATTACATTTTTTCCTTAGACAGGATGTGTTGGACAATCGTTTTTTAAAATAAATATTTGTAAATATAGGTATAACTTAGAAAATTTGTAAGAGAAGAAAGTATGCTAAGGAGGGATCAATCATCCTCTATATATTGTTTCTTATACTTTCGAATTCCCCTGTACTAATTCCAGCCAGAGACAAGATGTTTCACTAGGCAGTCTGTTTGGTCCATTAAAAACATTAAAAAATTAGCATCTGGTTATATGGTTATATAGTTAAGGTTATATGATTATACAGTTGAGGCTTTACGGTTATATGGTTATATAGTTAAGCGATCATCCATTATGCGTTTCCTGCGGCTAAGAGAAACATGCATTCACCCTAAGGGCTGTTTTCTTTTTATACCTATTAAAGCTGCATTGTTCTTTTGGATAAAACGTGAGCGGGACAACTTCATTGGCTTGGATTATGCCATTTTCTGCAGAATGAAGCGCAAATCAAAGTATGTCAGTGAGTAATAGTCTAAAGCTTTTGAACAAATGTGGAACATTATTCTTCCTAATTTAAAAAAAAGGCATGAGGCCCTTTGTTTCCATAATGAAATTGCCATCAGGACAAACACATTAGAGGTACAGAAACAGAATTCACATTCAGAAAGCAGTAGCTGCCTGCATGCTATTAAGATAAGAAAACAATATATTTCCAGCTGAGCGACCATACTTCCTTATGATCCATTAGGTAAGCAGAACTTAGAGATCATTCTGGCCTACATGTAATTCCAGTAAAAACCACCAAAATATGATGTCAAAACTGGAGAGTCACAGATGGCCTTAGCCCAGCACAGGAACAAATTCAAATGGGACTGACAGTAATAGAGAATATTGCTTTAGCTGTCAAGGTTGTTTAAGTCAAGAAAAATGTCTTTCTGAGAATGTTTGGGATGGCAGGATGACTCATTAGTTACGCTGTACAAGCACTATGCTGCACTGCACGAGAAATGTTATCAAGCTTTCAGAAGCCCAAACTCATCTGAGCTAAAAAGACAGAACTGAGCAGAGCAGCTGGGAATATGTGCTGGAGACACAGGAATGAAGTCTGGGTTTGGAACTGCACATACGATATCTGTAAAGTGCACAAATCTTGGTGCAAAAGCAACACAGGAAATGAGTACATACTATAATGACACTAGTTATCCAAGGTATCATACTGTATTAACTCCTGCACTGGTTGGGATCTTTTTTTTTATAGAATTTTGCTCAGCATCACGGGAAATAAACTGGGAATCAGAAAGTCCATCTCATTTTTCATCCCCCATTTGAGGCAAGACTGTCTGTATCTAAACTATTCCTGATAGATCCCTGGTCAGTTCTTAAAACCTGCAGAGTAAGATGTTACACATTACCCTTAAGCAATCTACTCCAGTACTTACTTGTCTTTCCCATTAGAGGATTTTACACCGGGTGTACCCATCCATTGCCCATAATACTTGCCTTATTCACAGTAGACACAAAAAAGGTTTGTTCCCTCATCTTGCTCTTACAGTAAGCTTACAGTCCTGCACTGCTTCTTTCACATTTAATGCAACTTTTGTTCAGGTTTCTAATGAAAATATTTAAGACTATGGAACACACAAAATCCTCCTGTAATACTTGCTTCATCCTTTAACTTTTGATATCTTGAAAATTTTTTCTCCAATTTCCTATCCATTTTGTGGTAAGCTAACCATAAGTGTATTTTTGGAGGAAGTCAAGTGAATATCTTGTTGGACAGAGTCAAAAGTCCTATTTAATTCAAAATACCTGTTTTCACCTAACTACCAGGTGTGTTGTCATTTCATAGAAATTGAATTGGTTCAACAAGATTTCTTTTCAACTATTACTTATCATTTTGAGATCTTCTAGATGCTAAGAAGAATTTTGCAGATTTTTTTCTCTATTATTTCTTTGAGAGTTGAAGTTACACTGATTTCCGTAGCTTTTAGGCCTATCCTATTGTTTGGTCTCTTTTTTCTCCAAGAATAAAACACTGTGTGATGTTATAATTACTGCCAGTTTTCCAAAATTGTTCAGAACTGAAGTAGCCGCTATTCTTTGGGTGCTGTCTCAACTTCCTGGATCTAAAGGTGTTTAGTCATATCCCACTTTCCTGTTGTATAGTCTTGTTCTTTTTCTTCAGTGGATTGGGAGTTAAAGACCTACCATTAACATCAAAGCCTATCTGTCGGATGATTGTGCTAACACTTTTTTTCTTTTTGTTCTATTCTAAAGGCTTCTTCCACTTGACCTTGCCTTTTTTGAGGTCAGCAATGGATTATACCTGACAGCAATACTATTGTGGGGTTTTTTTTCCATCTTTCATTGTGCAGAGGTCTAATGAGTCTCAAGGAAAGTGCACATGTCCTTGATATACAAAATTGTTTCTGTTCCTTAATGGATGGCACTGTTCTTCATCAGCATTCATGTTAAATAAATGATCAACTGAGTAATAGCTACGGTGCACCAATAGTTTGATTATGTGTACACGTATTTGTTTCTTCTTGATTGTCATAGTTCTTTTTTGAGTGTAGGTGCACCTTAATTGTTCAGAAGATTGAATCACCTGTTTGCTCCCTTTACCACATTTTGTCAGTTTTTCAGGGTTTTTGTCTAGGCAACCTACCCTTGAATTTGACATAACCTGCCATCTGTGCTCATTCCTGCTTTCCTCATCTGGTGATAAAATCCGAGCCTGAGATCTTTTCCTCAGGTGTCATCCGTGCTCCCACTTGGCAGTCAGTGAGCCTTGCTGAACCTTGGTAACTTGTCATTGAGCTCCTGGCAGGGAGCACTTTGATTCATCCATCCGTTTAAAGGGAGACTAACCAACCTTTACCATTATTTTATTTCCAGTTTGCACAGTAGTCATAAATCTCTTCATGGGCAAATAACTTTTCCTCCTCTTCTATCACTGTAAGTATTCTTTCTTTGGTGATACAGTGTGAAAGCTGGATGGGAATTTCACAAGTGAGCTGTTGAACAGCAGGTTTATTTTCCAGTCTTTGCTGCATCTTTTCCTACCTAGCTAGTTCTCCCTCCCCTAGAGATTTTTATGTACATTATGTTGATAAGTTTCTGGTCTTCCTTGAAGCTCATTGCCCTAATTCAATCATCCAAGCTCTCCCACCTGGTTAGTCTGACAGGAGACCTCATACCAGGTGATATTCCTGCCATTTTTTCTTGGCAGGAAAGTGGAAGACACATTGTAAGGAAACCTGGGTCAGGATACCGTCTGATAATTTTCACTCTGTCAGACTCAAAGCATTTTGACATTGCATCAGATCATATCCAATATGCTTCTTCCTCTTGGAGTCTGCAAATTCAAATGATTGCTTCAAATATTATTACTGCAGGATCATTACATGAAGGAATTTAAGTGCATGTTCTCACATCTACTGAAAATCAATTGATGTCAGGAATGTGTAACGTCATGAGCCACATTGTAAAGTGTTATAGGCAAAGACTGTGTAGCACTCGGGCTGGGGGGGAAGAATCGGGTTTTTTCTGGAAACTATGGATTCAGAACCATCAACATGGTTACATTCTTTTTTTTAGTCCAAATAGTGTGGGAACCACTGATACAGAAAACAGTTCAAATCAGAAAGCATAAGAATTAATTTCTGGAAGCGTGGTATTCAAATGGATGAAAATAACCATCAAACATATAATAAACGCAAGAGATAGCCTCTAGCCATGCTTGACTATCAGGTGGAAAACTGATCCTCCTTCTTAGTTATAACTTCATGGCATAAGAAAGAACACCTCTTTACAGACAATATCATTACTCTGTTTTGTTTTCAGACTGTAAAAAGCCTTACTGAGTTAATTTGTATTAAAACTCCCCCAAAGAAAATAACTATAAAAACATACAGTTTGTTGTAATTCTTTTTTCTAACAGGTGCTTTAGTCTCTACACTTACAGAAACACTTTTAGGACTTCTCCATAATTTTAAATAATGCAACCAATAAAATGTCATTATTGGAGGGCTGTTGGCTTCTTTATTACAACAGTGCAGGTTACTGCATTAAAGTATAAGCGAAGTAAATTTTGGTTTTCAGAACAAAACAATGAAAACAGACTTTGTGGTCTGGGCATATTCTGTAAAATAAGAGCATAATATACACAGAAAATCTAGTTATAATTTTTTAATGTAGTAACTGATTTAAGGCAGAATATAGCCAAGGGAAATGCATAATAGAATTAACAGGAGCTAGTCATAACTGATGAAGAATACAATATAAAAAAATCCCTGATATTATAGCATACAGAAAATAAGCTTCATTATTGGAAATAGAGGCCACTGCAGTAATAATTTCAAACAAGTTAACATATGCCTGGAAACCTCTGGGATCTGTCATGCTTTCACTGATGCCAAGGTCAAAGATAAGGGCTATGCTCAGCAGGCATACATGAAAAGTACAAATTACTGCAGCCACTTATTGTAGTGGTTTCTGAATAACTACTAACATCACTGGGGTACAGGTCAAAACAATTATAATTTTGAGCCCCTCAGATAGCTGTTACATTACTAAGTATGTCTTGGATATCTAAAAGCCAGACTCAAAAGCATACTTAGGACTTAGAGGAAAAACAAGGAAGGAATATGAATCAGTGAATTAGTGGTTAGAGCTCTTAGATACTAAGGTTGAGTCTTGCACACAGGTCAATCTCCCATAGTTATCAGTATGTCTTGTTTCTCATCCACTGCTAATTTGAAATGTATCCCAAGGGAGAGGATGAGGACTCCTTGCTTTCTTCTCCCTCTCCCTGGTATCATTGTCACCCACTTTTAACTGAAATATCTGCAGGACAGGATCTGCTGTTGAGAGCAGAGATATCTGATTGCAGTAAGCTCTTGAGGCTTGTTGTGGGCCACTGAGCACTGTCACCCTTCTCTCTCCAGGGACCCCAACAAGAAGGATGAAATATGCACATCTTCCTGTAAAAAGCCTGCACGCTTCTACTTCAGGAGAGCTAGGTGGAAGGTATTGGAAAGTGTTTTTGTGAATCCTGAGTTTAATAGAGAGGGAAATATATCAGTATAGAAGCTTCCCAAACACTGCAGGTGATTGAAAAACATTGGTTTGTTATAAGCTCTAAAGGTAACATCTCAATTTTGCAAGTAATGTTAATCAGGAAACCATTAGAGGAAAGGGCTGAATTGTTATTAAAAATCACAGAAGGGTAAGCAATTGAATTTGGTTTACTGAAATCAATAAAAAAACCCTCTAACTAACTGTAGGGCTTTGATACAAACCCTTACGATGGTTTCAAGGTACAGATAATACTTTGTGTCTTCCCAAAATGCAGAGGCACAATAAAGACTTTTCTCAGATATCATGAAGAAGAATAAAGGAAGCAAGCAGTACCACACACAAGGGACCAAGATCAATATAGGATTTCAGCTGAATTTAGAGTTAGGCTCCAAAATTAATCCCTAAAATGCTTTTTTCAACTGCTACTGGACACTGAAGACATCTAGATAAGAGAGGCAAAACCAAACTGCTAAACTCTTTAATCACCCACTGGAAGGTCTGGTCACCTGTGGCATTGCCTTTCCTGACAGGACTGGGAGGTTGGGTGCCCAGATCCACTCATCCTGCTTTGGAGCTGTAGAGAAGGGGGTCTACCACCATGGCCCACCATGTCACCAGGCTATGACCTTCTGCCAGAGCACACACACATAGGACCTGTATGCCTATGCAGTTGAGTCATGTGTCCACCTGGGGACAGAAAGTTGACCTGAACTTTAAGAGGTCAATTATGACTTTCTCTCCTAATATTTTTGACAGTTATTCAAGAAGCAAAGAGCCCTAAAACCCAGTTCCCAGTCCCACAATTTTACACACCTTATCCAGTGACTTTTTCAGTTACTGACCAGTGGTATCGTTGTAAGAAGAGCAGAGGAGTTCAGCAACCTTCTTCTGCTCAAGTCTCATGACAAAGGAGATGGAAAATAATGAGTAGTTTCCTTTTTAGTATGTAGATTATAAGTTTTCTGCATCCTTTATAAGTTCTAAGTTGTTTTTTTTTTTTTGGGAGAGGCATCTATCTTAGCACAAGAATTCTGCACTTTGGTGCAGGAAAACATATTCCTTCTTGGACTTAACTAATTTTTCAGTATTTCTTTTGGGTTTTTGTTTTCTCTTTTACATTCAGCTTGTCTTCTGTTTGGAGATATTTTTCTATTGCCATTTGGAGGTGTCTTTCTTTTACCATTCACTGAATAGAAAGCTTACATCCCAGTTTAGCATTTTATATTTTTCTATTGCCATTTGGAGGTGTCTTTCTTTTACCATTCACTGAATAGAAAGCTTACATCCCAGTTTAGCATTTTATACCAAACACTTAAAGAGTAATTCAAAAACATTTGTCATTTTTTAGGACCTGTAGAAAATCCTTTTAAATTGCTATATCTGGTTGATACTTGTATTGTTCAAAAAACCCAAACTCTCAGCCTTTTCTGATAAACAGTTTTCTATTTGTTATTGCATCATTAATGGCATTTTATTGTCTAAGAAATCTGAGGAGATTATATTGCACTGAAAAATAACTACCTGATTTTCTGTTCTGAGATATGTGTCTTATGTTGGCATCTAAGCAGTAAACAGTACAAAACCAAATATTATCTGATGACCTATTGCAAGAAGCAGCGGAGTCTGAAAACCTCGATGGTATTCACCAGGCTGCTGTGTGAGCTTCAAAAGATGTTGGAAATCTTGCATGCATAACTTTTCCTCTGTAAAGCAGGAACAATTCCATTTTGACATGATTACAGAAAGCAGGAGGAGAGGCATTTTCAAGGGTTGTTCTTTCCATGTTGACCTCTGTTGAAGGCAGAGTCATGAACCTTTGCTGGCACCAGGTCTGAGACAGGAGACGAAACCTTGCTGCCTCTTCAGGGTTTTCTGGGTGCTGCAAGGCATGATGAGAGGTTGCTTTGTGAAACATATTATCATTCTGGCTCTCAAGGGAGACCAGCAAAATCTGTTTGCTCTCTGAAAACTCCCAATATAAGGAAAACCTCTGTATTTCAGTGTTATAGTATGTATCTAAGTTTAATAAACCTGGTGAAGTGTTTACATATGTCTGTAGTTTGAGAGACTGTAACTGTTAAAAGTAATGTAAGTGGAATGGAATAGGGTGTGCTGAGAGCATGGGATGAGTGACAGAGCCACAGAGAAATGTAATTTAACAAAACAGATGAATACAGACCAGCCTCCTCAGCTCAGGGACCTGCTGGCATCTTGCCTGCCTCATGCTGAATGCTGCTTATTGCTTAATCAGTCAAAATATAACTCCCTGGACTGTGTTTGGGGAATTGAGAGAAGAAATACTAAAAAAGTACTCCTCTGTATTCATTCCAAGGCTCAATTTTGACACCTTTTTACTACTGTCATATGCAACTTTCATGTGTCAGCTCAACAATAGAGCACTGTTCTTCAGGCTCAGTGTATTCCTCCACAGACTTACAAAACTAAAAGGGAAATTACAAAAGAGGGTGGAAATAGGGGATCAGTCGTAGCACTGGGCAAGCAGCAATTTTCCATCAGCAAGCAGGCACTGCAGCTGTAACAGTCTCCCTGTTAGCACATTCCAGCAGTGTGATCCCAGTGACGGCATCAATTTTACGAATACGGTTGCATTTGCCAAGTTTCATGTGCTAAGCATGCAGCCAACACTGCTGGCTCCCATTGGGCTCATGCTTCCTACCTTTGAAGTATAAAGCTGTACATTTTTTTTCCATCTCTGAATCCCTATATACATTTCACTGCCTCTGCAGTGGAGCTCAGTGCACAAAGGGTACTGGAAGGCATATTAGAAAGCTCTCCAACAGCAACCCAACATGAAGGGACATCCCACTCCTTGTGTTCACACTCACTGGGAAGGAAGAAAGTGTTCCATCGGTCATGGGACACAAAGGAATGAATGGTGAATGGAAATTATATTTATTTCAAGTTAAATTAAATCTCTGGATAATTTTATTTCACCTTTATTTTGTTTAAAATTTTGATTAGCCAGGTGAGGGTTTTCTTCAAGAGAGTTCAGAATTACATATTCTTTGTAACTTATTTATACTTATTGCTGGCAAGCCAAATGAGTTAATGTGGTCTCTCAAGTACAGGTCTTAACGCTTATACAGAGTTCAGCCAACATATTCCCACACTGGCAAATTCTGATCCTATTGACTGTTTCATCTCTAATGAAAATGTAAATACCATCACCCTGTGTCTTGGCGTTCTTCCCTCCCCAAAAAAAGAAAAGACCAAAGGTTCTTTCATTCAAAGGCTACAAAGATTTTAGGTGAAATGCCGGTGTTACTGAAGGCAATGTCAAAACTCCCACTGAGTTCAATCAGGTCAGGATTTCACTGCCTGGTTTTGTAAAGCTGATGAATAAGACAACGTGGGATATGGATATATAAAGCAATCAGAAATCACAGAATGTGAATCATGCACCATATGAGATGGGCTTTTATAATATAAGAAATAGGGTCAACCTGGGAAAGAGTTCCAAATCTAAAGCTGATAAAAGGGAACTGTTTTTATCCTGTGCAGTTACTTCTGGAACATGGTGGCAAAATTTTCACATCTTGGAGTGAAGTGCTTAGACAAAGTAAACATTAACTTCTGAATAAAATCGGACTTGAATTACAAGGGGTGTGCATGGAGATATGTAGTAGAAAATAAGCATTGTAATGTCTATGTGTCAATAAAAGAAGAATATAAGAAATATAAATGAATCAAAGAATCACAGATCAGTAGGGGTTGGAAGGGAGCTCATCTAGTCCAACCCCCCTGTCAAAGCAGGATCACCTAGAGCAGGCTGCACAGGATTGCATCCAGGTGGGTTTTGAATGTCTCCAGAGAAGGAGACTCCACAACCTCTCTGGGCAGCCTGTCCCAGTGCTCCATGACCCTCACAGTAAAGACGTTTTTTCTCATGTTCAGATGGAACTTCTCTTGTTCCAGGTTGTGCCCATTGTCCCTGTTCTTGACCATGAGGGCACACAGCTGATTCATGGACAGCTTGTTGGCCACCAGGATTCCCAGGTCCTTTGCTGCAGAGCTGCTTCCCAGCAGGTCAACCCCTAACCTGTACAGGTGCCTGGGGTTATTCCTCCCTAGGTGCTGGACCCTACAGTTGCCTTTGCTGATCTTCATTAGGTTCATTTCCAGCCTGTCCTGGTATCTAAGAAAGGCAGCGCAGCCTTTTGGTGTCAACCACTCCTCACAGTTTTGTATCATCAACAAACTTGCTTGAGGGTATATTCTGTTCCCTCACCCAGGTCATTGATGAATACATTGAACAAGACTGGACCCAGTACTGACCCCTGGGGCACACCACTCACCACAGGTCTCCAACTAGACTCTGTGCTGCTTATTACAACCTTCTGAGTTCTGCCGTTCAGCCAGTTCTCAGCTCCCCTCACTATTCACTTGTCTAATTCACATTTCCTAAGCTTAGCTATGAGAAGTTACGGGAGACAGTGTCAAAGCCTTGCTGAAATTGAGGTAGCTCTCCCCTCATCTACCCAGTCATGCCACCAACTAGTCATGACACCATAGAAGGCAAAAGCTTTGGCAAAATGTTGCAATCGCACGGTTCTGCAAGCCAGGGAAGTGACAATTATTGCAATACTTTCTCCTAAAGTATTCCTTTTTTTCCCATCTTAGCTGAAGGAAGATAATCGCAGTATACAGAAGAGGTTCCATAGGTTCTGATTAAAATAAATGTGAATAAAGAGATGATGCTGTGAAATTAGTTATATATTAGGGTATAACACTGAGAAAACTGGTATTTCCCCTATGTGGACAGGAACTGCACTTTGTGCCCTGCCACATACTGTCCAGACTTTGCAGTGTGGTAGGAGTTAAATAGAAGATAAATTTACTTGAAGTAAATGAAAACCCCTTAATTACAAACTTAGGAAATAAGTTTGGAAGAAAGCACATGATGGGAGCAGGTGACCAGATGTCCCTTTTGACCTGAATTCTCTTTTGATCCTAGGAAAACACAAGATGCCATGACACACCAGATCTTAGCCTCCTGTTCTCACTGTGGTAAGGGATTTCTCTGATGCCTTTCCCAGCTGCGAGAGCCCAGATTTATCTTATGGCTCCTTGCCTCACATCTGCAGAACGTCCTTATAATCTACTAGCTAGGGAATATCTGAATTGTTGCCTTCATTTAGGTAGCTGGCACTTGTGAAAATGTTAATGGATTGCTATTCAGCTTATCTGAAAATTAGTGAGATTCTCCTCTCCTTAATGCTGACTCCTCTACCCATATAAATCTTTTTTTCTCCTAGGAAATCAACGGAGTTAAATTTACAAACCCACTGTTGTAATATTTTGTAAATTATGTATGAGAGGTACATTTTTTTCTTCACAGTAATCTTTATGTCTGCTGGCTTTTACAGAGACTGCTAATGCAACACGAATTCATATCTTCTACTTTAAAGGGCATGCTGTCACAATATGTTATTGGTCTCTAGATCAGTAATATGTTAATAAATTCACCCTGTTAAAAGCCACAGCAAGCTGGAAAACAACAAGAGAAAAAAGAAAAAAGAAAAAAAGCAAACCACCAAAAAACCAAACCCCACACAACAACCAACCAACCAGCCAGAAAACCAAAACAACACTTACATTAAAAATTTCACATTTTTAAAAAAACTTGAAAAACCCATCGTTTTCAAGCGCTGTAATTCAGAAAAGATGGGTGAGGCTGCACAATGTGCCAGTCACCTTAATCAGTGATCACAGCTATTGAATAGGAGCTTAGAAAAATTTTCTCTTACTATTCCTGCTGGATTTGTTCCATTCTGTTTGTATTTTATCCATTTTCACAGGAAAAAGACACCAACAATTTGGGTAAATATTAGGGGCTCATTTTGTTTTCACCTAAATATAATATCTAAATATGGAGACAATTGTCACTCACTGTCATGGAAAAATGGAATGCACCTCACTCAGAGAAGCAGCTATTTGTTTTAATGGTGTAGACTAATAATTTGACAGAATGCAATGGAATTTTACAAAGTTTAACAGAGGTTTACTGAGGTTCAATAAGTTTGGTGGCAAGGTTCATCTTATTTATTACTGCATGGAAGAAATATACAAGGAAAAATTGAGTTAGCAAAGCTTACAAAGTTTAAGATGCTGTTAGTCACATACTGACAATCAGTTGTGGCAAGCAATCTCTCGATGTTGAGGAATAAGGGGAGTCTTGCCATTGATCAGTAAGGGATCTCTCCACCTCTGTCTCAGTCAGGTGTCTCAGGTGAGGAATCTCAAACCTGGATAAACATCCCTGCTCAAGAGGAGAATCACATGGCAGCAGTTTAGCTGCAATTCAGGGGGGAGTTCAAATCAGGCTCATCGAATGATCTACCCTTGGTAAAAGGTGTCTGCCTTGAGGAACAACCTTGAGAGGTGTCTCAGCTCAAGAGGAGATCACCGTCATGAAGCCACACTGCCTAACAGAGACAGCTCAAAACCGGCTTGCTTATAGTATCCTATTTATTAGATAAAGAGATTAGCTTGTTGTCAAATTACATGTGATGGAAAAGGTAGACATGAGACTTCTTGTATCCACAAATTTCTATGTTTATTGATAAATTCATTTTGGAAAAGTCACCTATGATGTATGCATTAATCAAATGATTGGTTTTCCAAACTCAGATGTATTGATGTTTACTGTTTCATTCTGCTCCTTTGTGGGTCTTTGGAGAATAGGATGAAATTAGAAGAGCTCTTGGCCTGGCTGCAGCTCAGGCCTTTACCTCCTTTGCAGCCTGTAGCAAATTGCCACTGGTTTGGTTAAGAGGTCGAGTGCATCCATTACACTAAAATATCCTTGAAACTTGGGAAAAGTGTCTGTTACCTTTTGTTTTTTTTCTAGGTTAATATGTTTCCACAGCCCTTTTCTAATGTTTATGACGTGCTGGTAATCATACTGTAACTGATGACATTAAATATATAACACTGTCAGCTTCATTTTTTTCTCTGATATAGTCATTGAATGAATTTTTCATGGAAGTCACTGTTTTTACATTCAAGGTGAAAAGTTATTAATATCAAAGGCTTCATAGGCTGGATGAATGTGTCTAAAATTATAAATACCATCTTCAACTTTAATCCGTGTTGAACAGTAGAAGCAAATCAAATATTGCTTCAGGCTCTAGAAATAGCTAGAAGCTTCATTTTTCAGACTCCTGTTTGCCTGTATCTTTCTACCAGCTAGGATCTCATGGTGGATTACATTGCCTCCTTAGGGATTTGATCTTTTAACCCTTAGGAACTAGTTCATCCAAGAACTGAAGCTTGCTCTCCAAATAACCTACATCAGGTATCTGTAGACTATATAGCACATGAAATCTGAGCATGATGTTCTGTTTACTTCACAGGTTTATACAAAGTGTCCAAGATCAAATAAATATCTAAAGTGTAAATATTTCACTCATCAGAAACATGATTTTTTCAGGGTTGTCTACTAACTTCATTTTTTTCTTTTTCTCTTTTATATTCCTTCTTTTCAAGATCCTTTCTTATCTCCTGTGTTCATGTTGATGTTTGTTGAAAGCAAGCCTAGTTCTATAAAAATCCCTTTTTTAATTGGACTTCCGAGGCTACTCATCCTTTTCAGTGAGCACATTTAAGCATGATCTGATAAAGATTTAAGTAATACAATGAGCATAGGTAAATTATTGATTTCTTAGGCTCAGTCAGTCATTATGCCTCAGCAAAATGAATCTTCTCTCTCCACTAAAATTGCTCTTTTCCTCATGAATACGGCATTAGAGATATTTAAACATATAGAGGTGAAATTGTGCCTTGACACACAAATCGTACAGCTCTGGGCCGTGGCATCATACAGTATGACACATGTACAGCTGTTTGCGTGACTTGCTGAAGAATGATGACTAAGAGACTCACGCTTTTATTGCAAAATCCATCATTTAAAAAAACCCAACAAAACACACCACAACACATTACAATGTGCAAACAATTTGCCACTAGTATTTGGCTCACCCATCGGAAAGCATTAGCTGAAAGGCAGCATTGCTTACTGACACCATGTCTCTGCCAAAAAATCACAGAACTAAAGTAAGCAGAGTCCTCAAAGAATATTATACCACAACATAAACCCCCACCTTTCCAGCTGCAGAAGCAGGGAGGTCAAAGTAATCTATGTTTTTATCTTCTGTTTGTTTTCAGTGGTATGAAGGCTGCAAGATGAGCTATTTTCTGAGATTACCATGGCAGACTGGTAAGCATAATGAAAAGTTTGATTGAGCAGGAAAAAAAATGGCTCTGAGTGCCGGCAGCTTTCCATTTGTAACAAAGCTGGGCATGGTTGGACAGCTGGTGGGAATTAATCCCACCTGCCAGTTTCATCCAAGAGGTGTGCACAGCACAGGAAGAAGGATGTCAAGGTGCACAAGTGAGCACAAAAATGCTCCCAAATAGCACACTGGGCAGTGATTGCAGGTTGCATTGCTTAAATGCACTTCAGAGACAAATGCCTGTACTTTGCAAACAGGATGCAATTTCAACTAAATGCGAATTTTAAATGTTGAAATGTCTTTGTGTTTTAGTGACTAACAGCAAGGGCTATCAAAGTAATGTACGGTTGGGAAATGTGTATGGCTTTCGCTGAAATAACTTATTTTTAAAAGCCTTTCTTATAATTTGTAGGCAAAACAAAGCAGCCACCGTGTGCTGAAAGTCATTCTTATGTGCATTTTGCTCCATAGCCGAGTGTGGTGTCTCATTAAGGATGAGTATTTTAATGTTTTAGTGTTAATGTGCAACCAAGGGTGCAATGACCACTTTAAGCTTTCTTCACTGTTCTCAGCTGTATGATCTTTCTATGTTTTTGCTTATTTATTTCAAATCCGGTATTTTCAATTTGACAAAAATTGACAAAAATTAAAGCTAGTCTACATTTTGGCTCTGTATGTCTATAGGACACATTTTAAACATGTATTATACTGACAAACTAAAGTTGCTCTGATTTCTACCAAACATGTACCTGCCATCAGGAATCTTGATATTAGAACCAACAGCCCTGTACCCTCTTTTGTAACCCTAGAGAAGAATTGAGAGAAACAGAGACATTTGCATTTTTCAGGGAAAGACATGTCCCCTCCTAAGTCTAATTTCATAACTGTACGCTTTTCTTAAAAAGAAGAATAGCATTCTATGGACTTATAAGATATGCTTGGTAAGTACTTACGCAGGATCAATGAGCATGATTTATGGTCTAAATGTCATATGATTTACTAACTAGGTGCATCTGTCTGAGAGAGTTGGGCTTGTTCATCTTGGAGAACAGGAGGCTCCTAGGGGACCTTATAGTGGAGTACCAATACCTGAAAGGTGCCTATAAAAAAGGTAGGGAAGAACTATTCATGAGAGCATGTAGCAATAGGATGAGAGGCAAAGGTTTTAAACTAGAAAAGGGAGATTTAGGTTGGATATTAGGAAAAAGATCTTCAATATGAGGGTGGTAGATCACCGGAACAGGTTGCCCAGAGAGGCAGTGGAGGTCCCATGCCGGGAGTTATTCAAGGTCAGGCTTAATGGGGCCGTGAGCAAGCTGATCTAGTTAAATGTGTCCCTGCTTACTGCAGGGTGGTTGGACTAGATGACCTTTAAAGGTCCCTCCCAACCTAATGCATTCTGTGACTCTATGATTCTATGAAATGTTTGGGGGGTTTATTTTCCTTTATGTAACAGCAAAAGACAGGAAGAGAACAAAAGTATAAGCTGAGAAGAAAAGAAAAATCTAGAAAAAAAAAGTTTCTGTAGTTTCTGGAGCAATCCAAATATGTTGTTATAAGGAAAGTGAGAGCATGGTCATTTTTATGATCCATTTCACATATCACACTTTTAAAAATTAAGAAACAAGAAAAATTCAGCTGAAGATTCTCAGGATCTATTGTATATTCTTTGGTGACTGATGACATGGAAATCCTACAGACTGTTTTATCTGCACTGGTTCTGTCACACAGTACTGGAAAGCCAGTATTTATGTCCCAATGCAGCTTCTGTGTATTGTTCCCCTTTGTGCTACTGGGTCTGCAATAAGCCACTGCATTTTACAGCAATATAGAAAAGAAAACCTAGACCCTTAATTGTATCTGGTTGCTTATAGAAAGATGTATGTCAAACCAAAGCAGGCGTATGGGTTCATTTTATTTTTACAGTTTGTTTATTTATAAAACTTGACAAGCATAGAAAGATAAACAGTAAATTGTTAGAGGGTGAAATTATATGCAAAACTAAATTTGCACAGAATTAACATTCTGAAAATAAAGAAATAAAAAAAAAAATGCCAGCATAAAGCAAAAAACCCTGAAGGTCATTTCAAAGACTGAGATATCACAGTCTTAAATATAATTGGATTATTTATTTGTGATGTCAACTTGACTGATTTTCTGTACAAAACCTTGTAGTAAAATTTTCATTAAACCTTTTATCATCAATTCAATCATTCTTCAGAAACTTATATTGATTTCATTTTTCTTTTCTAAATTAAATTGTACTTAGCGGAATGCTTTGAGATTAAAATATTTATTCTTTTATTTTAAAGAATGCCATTTTTAAGTGGAATTATCCTTTTAAAATCACTTTATTTTTTCTGTTATGTTATTTGTCTGTTTTCCAGTGACAGTGCTGAATAGTGCATCAATTGGATACAATTCACAATAATATAAAAATATTGCTAGACTCTATTACATGTCTCAAACTTAAAAGGGCAGCTGTTACTGCATATTGAAACTACTGATTTTCTAGAAGTGAATGTTTTCTGTTTACTGTAATAAAACACTTTGGCTCTTCAAACACAAAAGAAGATAAACTCAAAGTATACTAATTATATGAACAGTAACTTTAAGTTGTTGGGAAATATTTTTTATTTTTATAGTGAAAAAAGTTCATCATCAATCTCACTTTATTCAGGATAACTGAAGTACTCATGCTGTGTAGTATTACAAGCCTGAGTTATTAGTCTATATTTCTGTCAATAGAGTTTATGGACAGAGACACATAACTTCAGAGAGTAAGAGCAGAAGCTTGAAATTCTCTGAAGTGCTTTGTGGTGAGTTGACCCAGACTGTAGGTCAGGTGCATACGAAACCGCTCTATCACTGTCCTCAGCTGACAAGGGAGAGAAGATATAACAAAAAGCTCATAGATTGAGCTAAGGACAGGGAGAGATCAATCATCAATTACCATCATAAGCAAAACAGACTCAACATTAAAAAAATAAAAATCTATTACCAAGCAAACAGAGTAATGAGAAATAAAAACAAATCTTAAAACCCCTCCCCACTCCCTTTCTTTCTTCCTGTGCTTAACTTCACTCTCAGATTTCCTCCCTCCTCCCCCAGCAGCACAGGGGGACAGGGAATGGGGGTTGTGGTCACTTCATCCCACATTGCCTCTGCTGCTCCTTCCTCCTCACAGGGAGGACACCTCACATTCTGCCCCTGATCCAGCCCAGCATCCACTTTGCAGGAGACAGTCTTCCACCAACTTCTCCAATGTGAGTCCTTCCCACAGGCTGCAGCTCTTCACCAACTGCCCCAGCATGGGTCCCTAGAAGGAGATGAAGACTTTCAGGACCAGACTGCTCTAGCATGGTTTCTCTGTGATCATAAGTCCTGACAGGAGCTTACTCCAGTGTGGGCTTCCCACAGGGTCACAGCCTCCTTCATGTGTCTCCACCTGCTCCACTCTGGGGTCCTCCATGGACTACAGGTCAAATCTCTGCTGTCCATCATCCTCTAGGAACAGCCTGTCTCACCACGGTCTTCTCCACAGACTGCAGGGAAATCTTTGCTCTGGTGCCTGGAGTGCCTCCTGCCACTCCTTCTGCACTGATCTTGGTGTCTGCAGACTTGTTTCTCACTCCTCTATGGCTGGAAAAGCCGCTGCTAGGTCTGTTGGGGTTTTTTTTTCCCTTTTTAAATCTGTTATCCCAGATGCTCTTCCATTGTCACTCATGGGATTGGCCTTGGCCAGCAGAGGGTCAGACTTGGAGCTGTCTGGCATTAGCTCAATTGGACGTGGGGGAAGCTTGTATACGCTTCTCACAGAAGCCACTCCTGTAGACCACCCCTCCTGCTATCAAAATCTTGCCACGCAAACCCAAAACATACTCCTAGCTCATTATTCACTGAAAAGAGATCTTAGGACAATCAAGCTTCCAAATTAGAGAACTAAACTGAAAATCTTAATGTAGGCAATTGTGGTTTCACCTCAGCTGGCAGTTGAGCACCATGCAGATGTTCTCTTGAGGGGGGGAGGGGGGCAGGGAACTAAAAACCAAAGGCAAACCTCACAGATTGGGATATAGACAGTTTACTGGGACAGCAGAGAGGGAAATAGCAATAACAGGATTTATAGCAAAACACACAGGACTGGTGACACCCAATGCCATTTCTCACTGAACTGCACAACTCAGGTCATATAGCTCAGAGCTGACCTGAAGCACCAAAGTTTGTGCCCAGGAGCCATGCGCTCCTCCTCCTACCAGCCTCCCTTTATGCTGAGCATGATGTCATATGGTATGGAATAACCTCTTTGGCCAGTTTAGGTTACCTGTCCTGGCTGTGTCCCCGCCGAGCTTCCTGGACGCTCCCTGCCTTCTCATATAAGAAAGCATGAGAAGCTGAACAGTCCTTGACTGCTTGGCAACAACTAAAAACATCCATGTGTTAACAGCACTGCTGGCATCCTAAATCCCAAGCATGGTGCTACACCAGCTAGTAGAAGGAAAATTAACTCCATTCTAGCTGAACCCAAGACATTATCCACCCCTTATTCCATATTATTTACATTATGCTCTATGTTGGTTTGTCCCTGGCTGGAGGCTAAATGCCCACCAAGCCGCTCGCTCACTCCCCTTTTCAGCCAAAAAGAGGAGAAAATATCTGTCGGGAGGCTCAGGACTTGAGATAAGGACAGAGGGATCATTTTCCAATTAGTGCAATGGTCAAAACAGACTCAGCACAGAATAAAAGTGATTTATTACTACTACAACTACACACTCAGTGAAACAGAGTCAAGCAATGAGAAGTGCGGCCAGGTCTTAAAGCACCTTCCCCGCACCCCTCCCTTCTTAGCAGACTTAAACTTTATCACGATTTCACTCCATTCTTCCATCCCCAACATGGCATGGGGAGGGGCAGGGAATGGGGAGTGGGGTTCTGGTGATTCCTCACAAGCTGCTTTCCTTCCCCAGATCTTAACACTTCTACTTCACCCCACCCCTCGCCTCTTCGCACACTTGATTTTAATCATAGATCTGCTCCCTTCTTCCCTCCCATTCACAGTACAGGGAGGGGCAGGGAATGGGGAATGGGGGTTTTCAGTCCGTTCCTCCCAAGTTGTCTCTCGTCTCAGCTGTGGGGGGCATTCCACACACACACCCCTGCGGCACCGTGGGGTCCCACCCACGCGAGAGTCGTGTCCATGAACTTCTACAGAGTGAGTCCTCTCTATCGGGGAGTCTTTTCCCCTCTCTCCCCATCCTCAACAGGACAGAGGATGAGGTAAGATGAGAAAGCTTGTGGATTAAGATAATGACTGGAAGATTGCTTACTAGTTACTGTCACAGTCAGGCAGACTCCACTTAGTGAAAATGGATATAATTTATTGCAGATTTAATTAGATTTAGGTAGTGCTAAAGGCGAAGACAAACATGAATGCACCTTTCCCCTCAGATGTGCCCTGCAGTGGATGAATTGGAGCTGGCTGGAGCCCTGGCCTCTCCTCACAGGGGCTGCCCAGCAGCCCCCACTGCCAGTGCCTGGGCACCTGCACCCAGCACACCCTTATAGGAATAAACCCAGATTTTGTGCACTAAATTGTGTCAGAAAAGTAAAACAAAAAAACCCGAAACAAATAACCAAACAAAACCCACCAAGATTTCAGAATTACCTGTATCCTGCAATGATATTAGAAAGGATCTAATGTCAGTCATGTCAATCACAGATATCCCAAGCAGGACTCAGACAAAAATATTCCTTTTTGGCATAACATCAGTCAAATGCTAGGAGACATTTTATAAGGCCAGTACATTGGAGTTCTGGAGCAGACTAATTTTTTTGTTGCTAATTTTTGTGTTGCAGCACCTGGTACTGCTGGTCAGAAAATGTATACTTCAGATTTAACTTGGCCAGTGCAGTTATTTAAAATCCCTTCATCATCACACCTCTCTGATTTTAATCTGGTTTATGGCTTTTGATGCTTCATAGACACGATCATAGAATCATGCACTGCTAGACACAGCAGATAGCTCATGATGTTTTGCCAGGCAAAGGCCACCCATTCTCTTTACTGATAGAAATAGTCCCTACATCTCAGTAAGTATTAAAGTAACGGGGGTGTTTTTTTATATACTTTTGAGGGGGTTGTTCTGCTCCTCCAGATCTTGTTTTAGGCTACTGATTAGATGCACTAATAAAAATGTTGGTGTGAGGAGTTGGAGAGATTATGTCAAACCAGCTCACACCTTTCTTACGATCTGGTGCCATGAAGACAATCTTTTCTTTGCATTTGCATTTTAGCCTGTACCCAGTGGATTTTTCTGATTTTTGTTACTATGTAATGTCCTCTTGAATCATGGAGGATATGCAAAAAGATGGGAGCATTTTGAAAAAGAGGTGGAAGCATTTCTTTGTTTTCAGTGTAACACAATGTTGGGAGGCTTTTTGACAGGCAACAATAAAATATTTCCTTTTTTTTTTTTTTAGCATAACTCTCAATGTCTCAACAGGCATGTGCTTTTCACATTTTCTGAATAAGTAAAATTAGTTTATTACCTGTGCTACATACTGTTCTTTATACCACTAGATTGAGCTGTATTGACTTGTAATTTCAGAAAAGAAAATTCATTCCCTGTCAAGCATCTCAAATATGTGCTTTGTAATGTGTAATATGAAAGGGTATTTCTTTTTAGTGCGCTTGAAAAATAGAGGCTTTAAATTAGGGTATTATTAGAATAAATGGTTGCTATTGTGTGGGAAAGCAATGTTGGCCAATACCTAGTGGGATCTTAGATGTTTTCAAACATGTCTTATGCCATGATAGACTCACAGGGTGAACTTGGCCATGTCTTTTTATTCTGTGTCTCAACTTGTCCCTTCATAAAACTTTTTGTAAGCCTTTGTAATTCTGAAAGGGATCCCCACATAAATTCTGAGTGCAAGTCAATTGGCATAAATCCATTTTAGGAGTCACATTCACTGATGTTTTCTTCCACACCTAATACCTTATTGAGGATACATTGATTGCCAGTTAATGTACATATTCTGCAGTGGTTGATGGTTATACACATTGTCAGTCACACTTGTATTTTTTATGAGCAGAAAAAGTGATGGCTATGAATATTATCTCTCAATCCCAATGCGAGCTGCTGGTAATGTTTTATAAGAGAAGCGTGTGATCAACTCAGGAAACACAAAGCAAGTAATTATTATAAGCAGACACTGGAAAAAAAAGCTGTGGACATAGCTGTCAGATTGCAGAAGAAAGGAAATTGAAGATAAGGTGTTTTTTCCTAGTTCAGAAATAAACACAATATTGGGACCAACGCTTGTTTAATGTCTTCATTAGTGGTTTCTGTGAATGGAAGGGTTGCCCTGTTGGCAAATTTGTGGACAGTTCCAAGTTAGACGGAATGGTCACTACGTGGAAGCTGAAGAAATGGGCTGACAGGGATGTCATGGGCTGGCAGGGACCTCAGCTGGGTAGGAATAACCTCCCACACCACAGCAGGCTGAGAACCAGCTCTGTGGGGAAGGACTGGCCAGCAGCAAGCAATGGCAGCAGAATCGGCCAACAGCATCGCATGCTGCCTCAGCAACTGCATCCAGCATGTCCAGAGGAAGATCATTGCTCTCTGCTCAGGGCTAACATGTTGCTATGATTCTCCTGATGATTTCTCAGTTATCTTAAAGCTCCAGATTTGTGGTACCAACAACAAAGTCACTTTCTCAGAATTTTCTCCATTTACTTAAATGATAAAACTTAAGCTTTCTTCATTAAAGAATTCTGATACATTAGCTGAGGTTTTATTTAGGGATTTCTTTTCCCCTGTGTCAGTCATGTTTAGTTATGAATTGGGTTATGCTACCTTATATTCAGTCTTCACTCTTTTATAGTCTGACAACTATGTCAAGAGCTCTTTTTCCGGTGACTTGACTAATTATAGTAATTACTTGCTTTGTGTTTCCTGAATTTACCTCATAGCACCTCTCCTATAACACACCACCACCTGCTCAGATTGGAAGCGATCTCCCATGAAACACTAAGTGTGGGTTCAGTCTGGCAGTGGCTCAAGCAACAGGTTCAGTATCATCTGACATGTCAATGCACAGATAAACTTCCTTAGCCTATATTCATGGGAAAAGTAACAGATGTTACTGCCAGATAAAATGAAGCAAAGAGCTAGGTATTCAGGAGAGGTTTAAGCATCCTCATCTCTCCTTTCAGGTATTAACAGGCTTAGGTGCAGCTCTCTTGCTCGGCAGTTTACTCCTTTAAAGCACAAAGCAAATAATGCCCCATCCCTGGTGGGAAAAAGGAAGAAGCAGCCGGCAACAATCCAGGAGTTTCTGGCCCTTGGTGGCTTTTTAGACATTTAGCTCTTCCAACAGTAGTTCATTTTCACATCATTCAGGTTAGGTTTTCATAATTTAGACTGGAAATTACTCCCATCAAGACTTCACAGAGTTAAAGGATGCAATATAAATATGCCAATATTTAACTGTTTAGCATTGCTATACCTAAAAGAACAATCTAGTCCTAAATACTTTAGTAAGAATTGATTGTTTTCTTGTTCTAAAAGGCACGTGCACTGTAGCATTAAATTTAACATCATAGTGGAATAAGTGACTGTACAGCAACAGCAACTACAACTATGGGAAAATTTAAAAAAAAAAAAATTTTGAGATTTCCCTCTTCCATGATATACATAAAGTCACACAGAGTAGTAACATCTCCTATGCTCAAACTTGTGCTTGGTACTGGCTCTCTAGTTCAGTGGAAGCTGCACTTCATCCCCATTTTTGTGGTTTAACTCACAGGTCAGTGATTTGCTCTGCTGTAGCTGATCATGCAGAAAGCTTACTAACTAAAGCTTTATTTTTGGTACTCAGTAATCGATATGCATTTCAAAAGTACTAGAAGTAGTTTTCAAATATAGGAAACATTAACGTACTTTGAACACATATTCATTGTACTTTTGAAAAGCTGCCTCATAACAGACCATTTTGTACACAGCAGAGTGTCTCTGAGCTGTCCCAAGATAGGAGGTGGGTGAATTCTCCAAAGTAGATGAATGAGAAGAATATGGATACTGAAATTCAGCAGCAGAAAATGCTACTTGCCACACACCATCTCAAAACATACCTTCATACTAATCCATACAGATGACAAAGAGTATTACTTGTTGAGGTAATTTTGCTGATATTACTCAGCTGTTCATCAACTTTAGAAGCTTGAAAGAAACTTTGAAAGAAACATCTGCAGTTACTCCTGTGATGGATGGAGCATTTCAGAGACTGCAGGGCCAGGAGGGACCGCTGCCCTCACCGAGGCTCAGCCCTGATATCCTCAGAGCATGGCAGGTATCAGCTAATGAGACAGGCCCAGAACTCAATATACCTGCAAGGTGCCACCCCAAAAAACTATAGACCTCTCTAGTTCATCAATAAGAGTGTTTGGTTTGAGGCTACATAAGGCCCTGCTGCTGAGTTCAATTTGAGGATATTTTCCTGCAGTAGGAAAGAAAATGAATTTCCTGATCTGGAAACTATATTTGAACTCTGTCTTCAAGCTATAAGCTATGTAGAGAAACACTCCAAAACTAAACTCAGGACATCCACATATTATTTTGAATATCAAAAGCTCCTGCAAAAAGCCAGTCTTCAAAAGAAAATGAGTGGTGTGGATGCAAAGTTAATAATTCACTGTTTATCATCACATTTTCCAAAATACATGTTATTACTGTTTGCATGACATCCTCTTCCCCACAGCTCTGTCGCACTGCCTTTCCTTGTCTCAGCTGCCTGCCAGATGACCTCTTAGATACTTTGCACATTCTTTGGGGGAGGAAAAGGAAATATACTTCTTACTGCCAGACAGCGTGACATGACAGCAGCTCAACAGAAGCTCAACAGAATCTAAGTGTGATGGGAGTCTCTCAGCACTAATGAAATGCTAGTAATTAGGTATATTCTCTATTTTTTATTGTCTCTGGTTAAAAAATCATTGGTTCCATTTTTATCTTCCAAGTCCCTCTTCATTTTCCTTTGTTCAGGATTACATTTTTCCACAGAATTTACTAAAACTCACAGGTTTTTTTCATATATATCAAACACCCTCCTTTTCTTTACGCCTGCAGACATGCTATTTGTAAAAACTGCACAAAGCAGAGGTGCATAGTGACATCTCAGTTGGTCTTGTACTTCTCCTTCACTGTTGCCTGGTTTTGCCTGCCTGCCTATATTGTATCGTATTTTAAATGCCTCCTCAACACATGAGAGGGAGCAGCTACAGCTCCGTACAAGCCCTCTTGCAAGACTGAAGCCCTGCAATGCAAAACTCTCAGGAAAACGGCTTCACTCAGACTGTGAGGCAGCCAGGGTGCAGCAAATACTTTTAAGATGGTGAGAGGCACCAGTGATAATACAAATTTTTGACAGGACCAGTAATTATTTGCATTAAAGAGGGGTATTGAGGAGTTCATAGAAGAAGCTAAGATGATAACAATTAGACTTTTCGCTCTACACAGAAGAGTGTGACTAATAGCTATGGGGTTCAACAACGCCAAGTGCCTGGTCCTGTACTTTGGTCACAATAACCCCAGGCAATGCTACAGGCTTGGGGCAGAGCAGCTGGAGAGCTTCCTGAAGGAAAACTACCTGCGGGTGTTGGTTGACAGCTGGCTGAACATGAGCTGTCAGTGTGCCTAGGTGACCAAGAAGGCCAACAGCATCCTGGCTTGTATCAGGAATAGTCTGGCCAGCAGGAGTAGGGAAGTGACTGTTCCATTATACTCAGCTCTGATGAGGCTGCATCTCGAGTACTGTAACGATTTTCGAGCCACTCTCTACAGGAAGGACATTGAGATGCTGGAGCATGTCCAGAGGAGGGCAACGAAGCTGGTGAAGGGTCAGGAGCACAAGTCCTGTGAGGAGTGGCTGAGGGAACTGGGGCTTTTTAGTCTTAAGAAAAGGAGGCTGATGGGAGACCTTACCGCTGTCTACAACTACTTGCAAGAAGGGTGTAGAGAGGTGGGCATCAATCTCTTCTGTCAGGTAACAAGCAATAGGACTAGAGGAAATGGTTTCAAATTGTACCAGAGGAGATTTAGATTAGATATCAAGAAGAATTTCTTTACTGAAAGGGTAAAGTACTGGAACAGGCTGCCCAGGGAAGTGGTGGAGTCACCATTCCTAGAGGTATTTAAAAAGTGTGTAGATATTGTGCTTGAGGACATGGTCTAGAGGGGAGACTGGGCAGAGTTAGGCTGTGGTTGGACTTGATCTTAAAGGTCTCTTCCAACCTAAGGGATTCTATGATTCTATCATATGCAATAGAGTGAAATATAATGCAATTACAATAAATAGCTCCATTTTTCTTCCATGCTCAGTATTGGGAGCAGTGTGGAAAAAGTTGCATTGAATACTATCATTACTTTCACAGTATGGCATATTGCAAACAAGAAATACAAAGAATATTGTATTACCATATAACCCATGTTTAAAATTTCAGGTCTTGAAGGTAAAATTTAAGGCAATTGTAGAAATAGTGCTTTTCACAAGATGATTTAAAGAGAGGTTTTACAACTTTAGCTTTACCCAGAGTTTGTTCTACAAAGCTCAGACTAGACTCCTATGTGACTATGGATAAGCTGTAATGCCCAGGTATCTTATGTTTAATTTTTACTAGCACAATTTAAAGCTTCCTTCATTTATAACATTAAGAAGTGTTAATGAATGAAACAATTACCACTAACCTCACATTACAGAATAATTTAATTTCAATAGTGGAGTCAAGCAATCTCTTCTTGAGTCAAAGGAATCAGTAAGTGATCAGTGGATCATACATCCCTGTATGATCCTTCTATATCACTGCTGTATGCAAAGTCCATGTTTTCAGAGGTAAAAAATGAGGTAACCAGGATTTTTTTGTTTTGTTTTAGGTGGGTTTTTTGTTATTGTTGTTGTTTTGGTTGGTTTTGTTGTGAATCCTTGTGGGTCTTAGCTGTTTATTGGTGTTGTAACATCTTCTGGAGGAATGACTATATTTACATGCACAGCATTCTATTTGCAGAACCTCACATATCAAAGAATTTTAAGTGTATTAAATGCTATACAAGAGTATAAATGTCAGTGATACTCCAAAAAGTTGATTAAATAACTAAGAACACAGGTACTCAAATCACCATTTTAGTTCTAGGCATTACATAAACTCCAATGACCATTGTTGGTGTTGACTACTGGTATCTGTTCTTAAAGCGTTTCCTGCTTCTGTTTGTTCCATTTGTCTTCTGTGTGCACCTTTCTACTCAGCTCCCTGTCATATGTATTAAAATAACATGAACGGAAAGAGAAAATTACAGAAGCAGCAGGAACAATTTCAGGAATGCAGATAAAGATGGACTTTGTTCAATAAAGTATGACAGTGTTTCAGAGTGTGAATTGTTAGGTTTTCCCATTTGCAAGTAATAAATAATCACATTTTTATAATAGAGAATTGTCAGGAGGATGGAAGGAAAGATGCAGAGCTCTGCTGGAAAGCTGCAGAAGTTAGGATGCACTGAGCATCATTAAGAGCAACAGGACAGAGGCAGAGAAGTAAATGATTTGGGCTTTGGGGTGTCTTTACCTTCCATTTTGAAGTGTCTGTGGTCAGCAGTGTCTGGAGCCTGTAGAGAGACAGACTGGAGAGGATGCAGCACAGATATAAAACAGCCTGACACCGAGTCTGCTCAGCACTCTCTGAGAACTGGATCATCCAGCAAGAGAACAAGGTTTATAAGGGAATGGATTATGGATTTACACCTCATGGAAAAGGACAGCACACCTAATTTCACACACTGCTTGCTGTGTCATCCCAGCTGGAAAATGACAGCTGCTTACACTGTAAAACACCTGTTTGAAAAGAGACCAGAGTGGTATCAATCACAGCAGGCAATGTCCTTCACTTGAGTAGACAATGTGTGTGAAAACACTACAGATACAGTTCAAATCTAAATTAAGGCTTAGTTTCATATGCTACCCATGCAATCATTTTTTAATGTCCTTCCAAAGCTACAAATCTCTGGACAGGATAAAAGACCAGTTGAATATTGCTTTGCATTTCTGCAAGATAGAGTTTGCTGTCCTATTTTCAACACAAACACAAGGTAACAGCTAGTTTGTCTTTGCCCTGTACTTCATTTTTGTGCAATTACTTGACAGCTGTGTATGAAGATGCATGCATAATCTCTTGTCTCATCTATAACATCTCAGTCAACTAGAAAAGTGAAAAGCTAGACTTAAATAGAAGATTTTGTTTTGGGGCAGCATAAGGTATTAAATGACAGTGTCCCACCCAATCAAATTTCTGAGGTAGGCCTGTTTCTTCATTAGTTCTAGTATTTCTTTATATTCACTTAAATGTTTTAGGAAAAAAAGAGCTATAGTTAACATTTTTTAAAATAAACTTAAAATATAAAGTCATCAATTGAAAAAAATCTTAGAATATAAAAGTTCAGAAATATCCAAATTTCACACATTTTTGAGGAAGAAAACAGAGATCATTTTGCTCTGAAGATACTAAACTATATATATGTGAGTCTGCTTTCAAATTAATAAGATTGTCTGCCTCTTGTCTTCAAAACAATCAATTAGCCACCAGACTTCACTATGAATAATTGATACACTTTAAGCATGGTGGTCAGAATGCAGATCAGAATGTTTTACCAAAACTGATTTGTTGTGTTGCATTGAAAGGAAACCTTTTCTCATGATAAAGTGCTTCAGTCAATATTTGAATATGCGATAAGCATAGAAGTCTTGAATACTGATGATAAGAGTATTGATAGAAATTTTTTGCAAGGTTTATTTCCTATTGTGGCAATGTTACCTTATTATGACAGGAGCCCTTGCTGGAAGCATGATAGACTTTGATAATGTTATTGGGAAAATCTTTTAGGCAAATACATCTAGCCATTTAGATGCTACTGTGGCCATGTCACAGCTGATCATCATGGTTTCATGTCTATCCATACCACATTCCTTTGAGACAGAGAAGACACATCCCTTTTTACCAACAATGTTGAGCAGTTTAAAGAAATAAAAGGCTGAATTCAAAGAATTTTAGTGATTCAAGTAGATCTTAAAAATATTATAGGAATCTGTGTCTAAAACTGTGCTTCAGAATAATAACTCCTGAGCTGCTTAGTTTAGAACAGAAGTTTTTTACACCAAAGTAATTTAAATTCTCGAGTGTTCATAGTTGTGTATGTACCCAGACCAAGTCTGCTTAAGAAATTAGTCTCATTAGACTCTATAAACTTAATGGCACTGCGTCTAACATCCCAAGTGACCCCATTCATCCAAGCGTACTCACAGAAACACCATTCCCCTTTCCCAGTTCCATCAGCTTTGCTCTCCACACAGCATAATGGTGCACCTTTGGCAAGAGAGGGGTGAGGTGCCTGGCCAGCAAGTGACTGACTCTTGTGCCTGTGGAGTATTTGCTGAATAAGGAAAGGTGGGATGTGACTAAATCAGGACAAGCTGAAGACCTGTGCTTCTCCTTCCCTCCAGCTAATTACACAGACTAATCTGCAAACGGAGCACCTCTGGCTAGTTCTTTCAAAGAATCATTGCTGATACTTACAGTTTAGGGATTATAGACCTCAAATTCATGTGGGTTTTTTGTGCCTAACATTGCAGTCCTTAACTGAGCTACAGACCCTGGTGACAGCTCAGGTACACCACTGATGAGAAATTGCTAGGGCTAGCTACCATAAAGTCAGTATGATCAAGGGAGGGGCATGGTCTCCCATAACTAACAACAAGTGATCTTGCACCTGGGTATGTTTGAACAAGGACAAAGCTTTTCCAGTTAAAATGCCGGCACAGTACTGTGGTGGTTCGACTCTGGCTGGAGGCCAGATGCCCAACAAAGTCATTCTTTCATTCTCTCTCTCTCCTCCTTACGAGAAGTAAACCCAAACCTTAAAACACCTTCCTCCAAACCTTCCTTGTTCGCAGACTCAACTTTATTCATCTTTCCTTTCCTTCACTCCACAGGTGGCAGAGGGGGAGATGGGGAACAGGGGTTTTGGTCAGTTCCTGACAAGTTCCCTTCTTACCAGGGGTGTGGGGTCCCACCGTAGACAGTCTTCCATGAACTTCTCCAATCCGAGTCCTTTCCCATGGGACTTCAGCTCTTCACCAACTGCCCCAGCATGGGTCACTTCTATGGGGTGCTGTCATAGACTGACAGAATGTCTCTCAGGCCCAGACTGCTCCAGCTTGGTCCTCCATGGAGTCACAAGTCTCCCCAGAAAAACTGCTCTGGTGTGGCCCTCTGTCCAAGGGCTGCAGGTCCTGCCAGGAACTTGTTCCAATGCAGGTCACAGCGTCTTCCATATGTCTCTACCTGCTCCAGCATGGGTTCTCTCCACGGGCTGCAGGTGAGGTTTCTACTCCTTGTCGTCTTCCATGGGCTGCAAGGAGACAACCTGCTTCATCATGGTCTTCTCCACAGGCTGCAGGAGAATCTCCCTTTCCTGGACCTGGAGTACCTCCTCCCCTCTCTTCATTTGCCTTGGTGTCTGCAGAGTTTTTTACATCTAACTCCCTTCTCTGGCAGCAAAAAAGCGGCTGCTTACATTTGTTTTTTATTTTCTCTTAAATATGTTATCACAGAGGCGCTACCACCATCACTGATGGGCTCAGCCCAGATCAGTGGCAGGTCTGGCCTTGAGTCAGCTGGTGTTTACTCTGTTGGGCCTAGAAAAAGCTCCTAGCTCCTTCTTGCAGAAGCCAGCCCTGCACCAGCACCCCACTACCCCCACCCCCTGCCAGAACCTTGCTACACAAAATCACAACTACTTACAAAAACCCAAATATTTTTCCCAGAACTTAACTACAAGTGGAAAAAAGAAAGTGCAAACCAGCTCCCAAATGGGATATTTCAAACTGCAGCAGAGATACCACATCTTCTTTCCCTCCTTTGTCTCAGAGGTCTTATGGCCTCATTTCCCTCATCCCAATGGAAAATTGGGATTAAATTCTTGTTTATTATCTTTTGAATGGATTTATGGCCACATCATTTAAAGAGCTATTGACTGCCATTGACTAAATTTGAGTAAGTAGGCTACATACTACATTGCGATATATATACTGCAGTCATTGCAAGATATATACTGCATCCGTATCATTGATGACAAAAAATGCTAAGCCTTATTATTTTTATCCCTGTAGCTGATGTAACCTTTAGTTTTGCATGATTTAACCTAACAATTTAACATAACAGAGTAGCTTTAAAGTCAGCTAGCAGGGACAGACCCACTTAGTAAATACTCATGAATTACAGATCCTGTCTCTCAGGTTAAGAAAGAGCTGGTTCACTGTCAGGTCCCCACTATTAAATTCCACCTGCAATGGGTCAGATTAACCAAGTAACCAACCAACCAACCAACCAAAGAGCAAAACCAAGTGAAACCCCATTTTGTACCAGAATTTATTGTGCTAATAGTTCACTGAAATCCCACACTAAACATTTAATTATTTAGACACAAAATAAGGAGCTTAATCTGTGTCAGTTAACATAAAATGTTATGGGTTTCCTTGATTTTGCAACGTAGAAAACTTTCTATAGGTTTTTCACCTCTCTCATTCTTCTCAGCATTGCTGAACATACTCCCTTGTACAAAATTACCTTACAGGTGACCTTAGAAGAACATTAAATCAAAAGCTAAAATCCACCTGACATAATTTTAGAGACTTTTTTTTTAAGGTAGAGTAGCATTGTCTTGTTTCTCTCTCCAAGACATGGTAGAAAATAACCTTGACAATTACAACCTGCAGAAAACACTTGTGAAATTGACAGCAGCTGGAAGCAATTCAAAGCAATACAAAGATACGAAATGGGGAAAGACATGCCTTTCTCTATACAGAGTTATTTACATCACAGTTTTCTTCAGTTTCTTCAAACCACTCACAGCCTGGAATACAGCAAGTCGATAGAACCACTGACACCCTGTCTCTTCACTTCATAGCAATGCCTGTGAAAAGAAATCCAGTCTAAGAGAAGGAAATGAAAAACTGAACAGCCATAGCTGACTAATTAACCTTTTTAAAAGTTATTTGAGGAACTAAAGGAAAGGGCTTCATGAAAGATGAGAGGAAGTATTCTTTTCCATTTCTGTATTTAGGTTTTTTATAGTTCTGTCCTTTTTAAGTTGACAGAAACTTTTACAATTATTTTTAAAATTTGTATCTCTACTAAAATGTATGCAGAGCAATGATTATGTTCATGTTCATCTGTGGTTTTGAGCTGAAAACTGGTGATATTTGTACAAGACACATGAGTTTTCTGAGAAATTCACTAAGTACTAGGAGCTTTTACTGACTCACTAATTCTCACTGTATTACCATAGGAAATTACTGGAATAAAGATTTCCTGGAGGTTATGATTCAAAAAGAGTGCAGCCAGATTTTCTGAGGTACAGAATAACTTTACAGAGGATGTTTTATTAACTTTTTCCTGCTTGTACCTGCTGATAGCAAATAATCCTTGGAGTGGGTGGGTGGAAACAGAAGATGCATTCAAAAAGGTACAACACGTGTCCTACCAGATCTGTCTCATTATCATTTTTACCTCTGAACCATCTGATGCCTGAATTATGTTCTAGGTGGAATATCTCAGTGCTAAATTGAATGGGATGTTAGGAAACATCATAACAACTATCAATTCTCATAGTCACAGTGATCTTCTTATAAGCAACTGCCAACAGTTTTGTGTTAGCTGAGATCCTGTCACAGTCTTGTGTTCAAATGAAAGCAATTAGCTGTTTGTATGCTTTCAGTTTGCAAGCTGTCATATAGTGATTCATACCACAGATGTCAATAAAACCTGCCTTGTAAAAACAATTTTGAAGGCAAACCCTCAGCTGTCATCCCACACTTCCCAAAAGCTCATGCAGTTTGTGTAATGCCATGAACATGGTGACCTTGGGTATGAAGTTAACTGAATTATGCAAAAAAACCCACCCTAGAATGCATGCACAAGTGTTACAGACTCATGCTGTACATCAGTGTCCCTTCATCAGGTGAGATTATCATGAACTCAGCTGCAGGGCTCAGGCACTGAATCAGGTCTCAATGCTGCTTTTTCTGTTTTAGCAACCATATGAAATACCTCAATACCTAAGTCCTGAGCTGAAAGGAATAGGGTGTGTAAGCACGCTCATACATTTTAGGACCAACACTATGTTTTGGAGTGTCTTCCCTGAGTGGCTGCTTAAGCTTGTGGACGCTTCATCTTTTGCTGATGTCCCATAGGAGCTGCTGATGGGCAGGCATAGACTGGCTTTGAAACATAAGAATAAACTTCCAGTGTATTGAATACAAGTGGTGTTGATAGTCCATGAATAATCTTAAATTTTAGTGATTGAGTCAACCCATCATACTAAAAAAATAAAATTTATGCTTGGTAGTATATTAAATGAACAATGCTATTGTTAAATTTCATTCCTCTTTAGTAAGATACAGCATACTTCCTCATAGAGCAAAAACTATATCTCATATAAAACAAGGAGTTTTAAAAGTCCAGAATTATTGCATATACTACCTCAAATGTCAGCAACTTTATGCTTTTTAATGCAAAAACAAACAGCCCCCAAACCCAAAGACTTTTAGAAATATCATTAATTCTTACAGTAGGGGGATAGAATGAAACTTTTGTTTCCTTATTCTCATTTGTAATGGTACAAGACAAAACGTTAAAGGTAATGGCAGATGATCATTATGCTCCATGGGAAAGTTTGGAGAATAGAAAGGAGCAGTTCACTAAAAAAAACCCAGTTCTACTTAGCAGACTAAGACTCCCTGAGGAGGAGAGAAGACAAGGCATGAGAGCTGTAGCTTCACTAAGATATGTGTTTCTTCAGGCCAAAACAAGCACAAAAACTGTGCCTATACAGCAGGAAAGGAAGGCAGACAAACAACACAAACTATTGTTTGGCTGCCATTTGATTTAGTCTTAAAAATCGGTAGACAGAAACTGGTAAAATCAGGAAGTCTTGCATGAGAAAGGCTTAAATAGGCATATGAGTGAATACGGAAGGACAGTAGGTGGCAATAAAGGGAGGGTGAAGAAAGTGGCAAAGATACTAGCATAGATTGAATCTCTTCTACAAGAAATAGTTGTGATTTCACAAGATAGCAAGGTTTTCCTGGCTGTTTGTGACAAAGTGGCTGATGCCTACAGTCAGGAAGTTGAGGTCATTGGGAATGAACCGCAAAAGTGTCAGAATCACCAGAGTGTTTTCTACGCCTTGCTACATAATGTAATAATACAAAATGTACCTGTTGAAAATAGTTTGGGTAAAACACTCGAAAACCTAAAGATGATGACCATTCTGTAAAAAGACAAGCACATACCACTCAAACAGTGGCCTTGATAAAGACCTCCTAGCAGAGTAAGTAAACTGGATCTTTGAGGGTGGTGAGACACTGGAACAGGTTGCCCAGAGATGTAGTGAAGGCCCCATCCCTGGAGATATTCAAGGTCAGGCTTGATGGGGCTCTGAGCAACCTGATCTAGTGAAGATGTCCCTGCTTACTGCAGTGGGGTTGGGCTAGATGACCTCTAGGGTTCCTTCCAACCTAACACATTCTATGATTCTATGATTAATTTTGTGACAGTTATATCTGAAATGTCAAAATGTCCCTGGGGAACCGAAGCATAAACCTTTACAAAAACACAGTCATTGTCATCAAATATGAAGAAAGAAGAGGTCAAAATTTATCAGAAGCAAGCAAACAATCCACAAATTTATGACAAAATTGATTTTTATTTGGGAGAACAGCTCCATTGTATACATCCCTGCCTCCACGATCTTCACATGGGGCAGTAGTCCATATTGTGGCAAAAAGTATGTCTTCCAAAGAACGCTATTTTAGTCATTCTGAAATTTGCCAGCACCATTTTGTTACACCAGATTTTCTTGACCGTATGCTTTCTCTTTCAAGGACCATTATTCTTGACCGCAAGTTAGCTTGATAGGCACCGTAGAACTGTGAATTAATTGTAATCCAGATGTGCAAACTACCTTCCTTCCTTCCTTCCTTCCTTCCTTCCTTTCTTCCTTCCTTCCTTCCCTATTAAAAAAATATTTTTAAATACAGAAGTGAGCTAAACCCACAGTTAAATAATATAAAAATTGTGGGTTTGTATTATTTAACTGTATAATTTATATTGTATCCACAAAGAATTGCAGATATAAGGGGAATGAATATTCTGTGGGCTGCATTAGGCTTTGTTCTGAAGTAAGCAAGAACTCTTCCTTAAAAAAAAAACTTCAGATGTGTGTAGCAATAGGACCAATCTCAATAGGTTTATTTTTTTTAACCTGGTCTATGAGAATAGCAGGTTATGAGATACAGTCTATTCCCCAACATAAATGCGATCATTAACAGTGAGGATGTTTTATTTTGATCCACGTTACAGATCTCTTAAACTGTAAAAGTTGTTGTATTTGGACTTGAAGCTGCATTCTTGAACTCTGGGAAGCAACTTTGATAGTTCTGCTGGAATACGACTCTTTCACCAGCATAATTCCTTGAATGACTCACACTAAATGTGCATCTACTGTTATTATATGAATAAGCATAGTGATGCAGATGATGGCCTTAACAGGTGCTGAACAGAAGGCTTAGCTCTCCTGATTAGAAAATGTCCAAAGCACTGAGTGTGTTTTCCTTCATTATGCCCGACAGCACTACTCAGTTTTACTTTAGTTATCAATTACTGGACAGGGACATAGGACAAGAGACTCTATATAGAGTCTCTAACCAGAGATTAAAAGATTAACTGAACATGTATAGATTTACTATCTTGGTAACATTTATTATATTACTCATGCAGCGTGTGCCTGTAGGATAAGTGAAAGATTCGGTTTGGGTGGGGAATAACTGGTGGGTAATCAGATGCATATGGAAAAGTCCTTAAGTATCTGAAATTCCCTATTCCAGGAAGAACTCCCCAGTGGTATTTATAGAATTCACATATCCATTTACTTGTCAGTTTTGAGTAACAACACTTCAGCATCTATTCTATTGGTGTCCAAAATCTAACCATAAATGAAAGGAGGTTAGGAGGTTAGGGGAGGTGCTGGGGCAACAGAATGTCTCCACAATTCCTGCACCTACAGTAGATGCTTGGAGGCATCAAAGGATATCTAGGAGAGAGGTACGAAAGCAACCAGGAAGGATACTTGTGGGCTAAAATTGTATTTAATATTTTTCTTGCACATATTGCTGTTAGAAGAGTTACCTCATTAAACAATTCTGTTTTACTATTAAGGTTGCTAAATGCCAAGAGAGATAGAAATAACTGGGAAAAAAAAACTCTGGGTCTGAAAGCTGGTGCTGTCAGATCCCAGCTTTCTTGTGAGTACAAACTAACAACCATCGGCAGAAGCGAAGAGACCCGGTGGGGATTCCAGTAGACAGCAATTAAGAAATTACAAATTTTTAGTATTTAGTTTAATCTTATTCATGGGCAGTATTTATCTATTATATTTATCTATTCTTGTTACAGCATTGTTCTTTGACTCAAATAATTCTAAATACTGTTACTAACTCTTCATTGGTCTTCCTGCCTTCCTAGCCTTCTACCTTTTAAATAAATGGGCTTTGTTATCCTATACATGATGATGTAAACTATTAGAAAAAGAGAAGAGTACTTAAAAATAATGACCCAATGTTTCAAGCTTGTTAAGTGGCCGTTAAACTTGTTCATCTGCTCAACCAACAAATAAGTGTCAACAGCACAAGAAAATAATAATAAAAAAAGAATTATTGAGTCCTACAAAATCTATGAAGGAGCACCGATCCATACTAGACAGTTTAAGACTTGTGAAGAATCCAAGTAAATTATCCTAATGACAAACAGAAAACTCCAGGGCATAACTACTTATAACCAAAGTGCCTTGGAAATGTAATTTTGGAGGAAAACTCTAGTATTACCACTCCGTTACTTAATTTCCATTGCATGAATGTACATAGAGAGAAAAAAAGTGTGAGATCATTCAAGAACAGTAAGTCAGAAGCTAATAAATACGGTGAACTAAATAAATCCTATTAAAAAATGCATCTCAAAAGCTTTTAGTCACTATGTATCACAGCTAATATCAGCTACTAGCAGCAGCCTAAGTTGGACAATATTGTACGAACTCATCAGGTAGGCATGTTACAAGGGAAACTGACTCTGAATAATTCCTCATCAAATACTACCAACTGACAGTGATCCTGAGAACAGATTTGTGAGTGAATATTGCTGTTCACAAAACAAGATCTAAGAGGAGGCATTTTAAAAGTTTGTGCAGCTACAAATAACTGTTCAATTCTTCATGTCTGAGTTCAAAGAGAAGTTGGCAAGTGAGAGACCTCTGAGCTTCAGGAGTGCCTGGTGTGGGCTATATACTGGGAAAGATGACTGTGATGGAAAAAAAACAGAGCATCAACACAAAGAATCAATGTTATTAGGCCAAGTTTTATGCTGAGCTCCCCAGGACATCTGCCTACCCTAAGGTGTTATATAGGCAGTTACTATTTCTTAGTCTCTCTGGGCTATATTTTATAAATAATATACTCTTAGTATACATTATTAGTTCTGCCTTTGCTTGGTTCAGGTGGTCTAGGAAAAAAAGTAAGAGACTTTGCCTGTGTTTGACTGAAGTCTATTATCAAGACTGTGGATCAGATAATGAATCAGCTGGCAGTAGAATATGTGAACTGAGCTCAGGTAACTATTTACATTCTGTGAGATACAACAAGATGATATCTTGAACAACTTCATTTTAGACTCCTGGAGCTAGAGTACTGAAACCATGATACTGGTGTACACCACTGCAAAACAAGTAGCTTGAGGAAATTTTATCCCAGCTACTGTTGGGAAAAAAAAATTAAAAAATCACAGGCTGTGAGGATTTAAACTAAATTATATATTAATAAAGCTTTTCCTTGTTCATTTTCAGTTCATTAGACAAGGTATAGCTGGGTTTGCTCCCACATGTTTCACCATTTTGCATTCCTCTAACATGATAGATAGCATTCATCATATATGTGAATGGAAGAATCAATATTGTCAGGAACTTAAGATTTAATAGTAGTATGAAGATTAGTACTATATTTCTCTCATGAATGCACTGAAGATAAAACACCTTAATGTAGTTTGTGGAACCTAACCAACCTGGACAAAAAAGTCCCTGAAATTATAGAAATGGAAGGGAATAACCAAGCAAACATACTTGAAATAACAGAAGGCTGGAACCACTGATTAAAGCACAACTCCTTTTCTGGGGGCTTGATAGCAATATCACTGATCGGTAGCAACTCCTTCAGGGAAAAGGCTTCAGATCCATGATTGATCTCCAAAATCTTTGGGTATATCTGCTGTAGACTGAGCAGATATGAAATATGAGACAACCTGTGTGGACCTCGTCCATGGTTAATGCAGCAGACCTTGTGTGAACAAGCTTTGCAGAGGTTTTGCAAAGGCAAGTTTCTTGTCAAACACAGATCTCACAACTCTGCATGGCAGATGGAAAGGACCTGAAGGAAAGGATAAAATGTGATGAGACTGCTTATAAATCATTACGGTTTCAATGTGTCTCATTCACATAAGAAGAGGCATGAAGCACAAAGGAGTCTCTGAGGTACATTTTGGGTCTGCCTCATTTTGCTTGTGTTGTCCTTTCCCATCACATCATTGAGTAGTTCAGCATCTGTCAGGGCACTGTGGCCAGACCCATCCTCTGGGCAGTACATCATCCCCCTGAACTCCTCTCTGGAAACTACAGAGCCTTCATCTTTGTACTGGGCCCATGCTCAGCCTTATGCTGTATTACTCCTGCAGCTGTGTGACGAATTGCTGCCTTCCTGCTCTCAAAAGCTCTCTGTCCCAGGCACGATGCTCCTCCTGGTGCTTTCGTAAAGTCCCCAGAGCCCCCCTGGCTCTTCCACTGGCTCTAGCCTCCCCAAGCACTTCTGACACTAGGGCTAGGAGATTCACGCCTGAAGGCACCACACATTCCTCTTTGAATCTCCTTTTCTTTCCTTCTGCTCACCCTCAGGACTATCTGTATAAAGGTCTGTCCTATAGAATACAACATGTATATACACACACAGAGACATATATATATATGTATATTAATTATTAAAGGCCTTTAAGGCAGGGACAGTGGGAGCCTGTGTTCCTTTGCAAAAGAGTATATAAAAACTATGACTGGTTCCCTGCTAACGTATACTGGTCCATGTTATGGTTTCCCATAAGAGTCGAAGTGGGACATGAGTCCACCTATTTGTACACAAAATTCAAGTGAAGAAGCTGGACGAGAGACAGTCCTCCTCTCTAGCTTTATTTTTAACAAAGATACGAACAGGCACAAAGCAATGTTACCTTCCTTGTTTCAAAACTGGTTTCGTGTGACATGTCAAGGGGTATAAACACTGCTGTGCTTAATTTGCAGCAAAGAAACCTAAGGTGTTCCTTGGCCTTTGCCAAAAACAAGCATAGCATTTCTTTACTCCAGTTTTCACATTTCACTTTTCAAACTCCCGTCACACACAGGAATGAAGCAGAAAGGAGGCTATGTGAACACACATGAGGCTGGTTTCCAACATCACTCTTTCTTGGGTGTCATTTAAAAAGGTTTTGTTCCAGCAGTACAGGTGTGTGTGTAACAGTTTGTATCCCTTGACAACTTCCTGAATTAGAACAGCACTTGTGGTCAATCACAACAGAAAGAGCAGAAAGAGCAGCAGGGAAATACTTTGGCCCAGCAGGCACAATCATGCCATTTGTTGACTAGGAAAGTGGGTGCTTGTGTCACAAGTGATGTGCCTTTGCTTGCTATAATCACTATCAGCTCTTCTGCTGTGCTTTAGAAAGATGGTCCATATGCTGCACTATCTCTTGACAGCTCTGATCTCTCTAAGGGAGAAAATGGAGGTAAGAAAAACTGAGTTAGGTGGCTTAACTGATTCTGAGCTGGGATTCAGGTAAGCTTTTAAAAGATGGCTTCTCCTTTTCCTTCTTTTCCTTCACTAATTTCTATTGCTTGTGGCTGCAGAAAGAAGACAAATCTGTAGCTCTTGCTGCTTTTCTATCTCTAAGTGGCCAGTTCTCCACCAACAGTACCTAGAAATTTGCCTGTTTATTCCTACAGGGATCAGCAAGGAGATCCTTCTGCAATACCGCAGCCAATGAGCCTGACATTACTTTTCTCTTGTAGGTATATCAAATTGATAAAACTTATGTGATATACAGCAAGAAAGAATTCAGAGTTTCCATATTTTGCATCTATCTGTCTTCCTGTACTAACACTCATCATATTCATTGAATAAATAATATGCTGTGGATTTGGTCTCAAGACCAGCATTAAAATGACTCATGGACAGAGAAAAAGCAAATTATTTCAGAAAGTTTTATATTAGCTATATATTGTTGTATAGATATAGTCTATATATACTATATTGGTATATGCTATATTATAACTAACTTACTAATTATTGTAAATTATAAAATAAAAGGTTAAATGCCAGGTTTCAAAATTAATATAATTGTCATTGCTACCTTTTCTTGCTTTCTCCAGCAAGTGCATAGAAAAGCTTAGAGGTCCTCACTTTTCCCAAGAAATATTTCTGTTTGATGGGAATGGTACAGGGCAAGGGTGTGTGCGTCTATGCGTGTGTGTGTCCCTGTGCACTTCCATGAGATGTACAGAAATCATCTCTGATGATTTCAGCACCAAAACAATGCTGGGTTTTAAAAATGAGAGAAACTTTTAACATTTCAGCTGTTGTAGTAAGAAAGTTGCATAGTAGAAAGGTCATCATTTGCATATTATTATCTTTGCCAACTAGCAAATTCCTTGCTTCCTGTGGTTCTGTTTTATTTTACTAAAGTACTTTCAATTTTTCTTACCTATGTGTTGATTTTAATGCAGCAAGACAGCTCAATCAGGGATGCATTGTTTTAATGTTTGTCAATAAGGGAGTGGGGTAGTATCTAAATTGGCTTCCCTTCATTACTTGAACTCAGTGATGTAGACGCTCAGTGGAAAATAACGTCTGCATTCACATTTCTGTTGTCCCATAAAATTAGGACAATTGAATCAAAGATAGACCACTTTGTATAAATTCCAAAATCAACATAAGAAGATTTCAAGGACCAGTGGGGTTTATATTGTATTATGGGATAGAAAAACAAAGAAACAAGCTGAGCCTATGTAATTATACAACAGAAACACCCACTTGCAGCACTGTCTCCTCGTGGTGATCTGTTGTAGCAATTTGCCACAACCCCAGATATTCCACAGGCAATGACTCCTCTAGAGTCTCCTTGTCCAGTCCTTGTCCATCTTAGTGATGATCCCTTTCAAGATACCACCACCACTGTACCCTGAAGCATGCTTTGGATGTTACTATAAGATAAACACCTAGCTAAATATTAGTTTAACCAGGCCTGTATTCTACTTTATAACAGTTGTTACCTTAGAGCAATAAACAAATGGGTAACATGTGACAATAGAAGATACATTAATATAATATCCATTAAGAAATTTTACATTCATTTGTAAATTGCCTTTCAGCAAACCAATATTTGTTTCTTTTATCCTCATTTACAGAAGCCTTGCCACAACAAAGTGTTGTATTTTATATAGTAAATGCATTGCAAGTGTGCACGGGAAAAACTTTAGGTGAAAATACCAATTCATTTGAAGTTTTATTTCAAGCAGGATTAATGTTTTATTCTATAGACAAATACTGAGCCAAATAGACTAAATTAATTCACCCTGGGTGAACACTACAGAGCTGTGTGTTCAAACAATAATAAGCGTAATAAAACACAATTTAGTGTCCTCCACGCACAGTTCAGACTCCTTTGTTTCTTAAATCTGTTAGACTTATCATTTAATAAATAAAAATAGTTTAACCTGTCTGTTTGTTTTTCTGAAAATGTTGGGGTCTATTTTGGTAGAAAACAGAATACCTTTACGTGCATCAGTAATGTCTGCTTTCAAGGCAATTGAGAAACTGAGATTCAAAGAATCACATTCCTAACACTTGATACGGTCATTAGTGAGAAACCAGTTAGGTTCTGTTTTGAAGAAAATGTCACTTGGATTTACATATGTTTTAATGAATTTTATTGAAGACAATAATACTACAGAAACTGAAAAGATGTATCATAACTGAGAAGAAAATACAAAAACGCAAAACCCATAGTCAAACACATTGCTATTTTAATAGTTTGAATTAATATAATGAATAGTGATTCATTCTGAAATTAACTGATGCCTTTAGTCACTAACCTCAGATGGACATGGGTGTCTGTTGTTGCCCAGTGGTGAGAATCTGGACAGTACAGTTCATCTTCTATTCAATAAGGATTTGGTAGGAGTCTGGAAAGAAGCAGAAAGAAGTTAAATGGAGAAACAGAATAGGAAGAGGGGAAAAACAGAGTCTGGGAACAGATGAATGCAGACCATTCACTCATGCCTGGCTTGCTCTTTGTTCTCCCATATAAAATACACAGTATATTCCTGTGCCAAGAATGCCCTTCTGGATTCACTCTAGAAAAAAACCAATCATTACCTGGGCTAGAAGGTAAGAACTGGCAGACCTTCAGTTTAGTGAATAGAAAGCATGGGTTATGCCAGTGACAAAAATAATGATCCTAATCAAAACCATGAAATTGCTGTTTGTGTTCCAGCTTTTGTACATTTAAAATGGCACAAATATATATATATATGAATAATAACCTTGTCATGCTTAGTGGACACCGGTTCTGATACTGTAACTGCTCCTGCTCCTTCTCAGTCTTGATTTGGGGGTAAAGATGTTATGCACATTCATGCATACCTGTGCAGGAATGGAAATCAGTGCATTTTTTTGTTCAGATACTGTATTTTCTATTTAATTAACAGGTGTCTAATTTAAATGCCTTACAGAAACTTCTTTCTGATCAAAATATTTTGTCACAATTTCTTTTAATTTTAGCTGTTTGCAGCTTTTTATTTTTTGGAAACTACAAACATTCAAACTTAGAATGCAGGTTGGGTTGTTCATATTATTTGAATGGGAGCTAGGGTAAGTAGATACAAACAAGGACCAAAAAGAAGTGCAAAGCTCTCTCCACACTGTTACAAAACTGAAAGGGATCCTTCCATAGCCACATGGATGATGGCTATGAAAAATAAACAGCACAAAACAATTTTAATTTCTCATAGAGTTGAAGTCTGAAAATAATTTAGGGGTCACCTATAAGCAAGGCACTATGTAATAGTACTCACATATGAGTCACTTAACATTTCCTGTTTGCAGAAGCCCAAGCAATCTTGGAAATGTGTAACTATTGTCACCTCTGTCTATATAGATTTGCTCACATTCAGTGTGGCTGTATGACACAGCAAGGATCAGACTGTAAGATCGGGTTGTACTGTGCTGCTAAAAACTTTCCAGCTGAGTGTTTAAAAAGGTGCTGAGCTATTTACCGGTATGGCAACAGTAAATATCCTGTGTGAAATTCTGCTCCTGTCAGTGTGGATGATAAGGCTCCCACTGATTTAAATAGGACTAGATTTCACTTCTCCTCCACTTCATTTTCAATTAGAGTCTGTACGGAGAGTTCTTAACGTGACTAGCAATTAAGACCTTAAGGGAACTATGGAGATGTTCAAAGCAGCTTTGTCTGTTGGCCTCTTTAAAGTTGTATAGGGCTATGCTTCATCATTATAAACTCTTCTGAATCTTTCCTGGGAAGGGGGGGAGAAAGGCAGAAAGGCAGAGGGGTGGGGGGAGAGAGAGCAAGATACTAGGCTTGGGTTTGTTTATTTGCTTTTCTCTTTACACTTCTTCTCTTAAACTACTTTGGTGGTGAGTCACAGTTCTGTATATAGCTTGTTTGAAAAAGCTGGTTTTGAAAAGATGAACTTCCTGCAGATTTTCATTCTTGTGTAGGAAAATTTTATTTCCTCTGGTATCCTTAGAGCAGGTACACCACCTGTAATCAATCATATAGCCCTTCTGAACCATTTGAGACTGTCTTTTTTAACAGCGAAAAATAGTGGTATCTTCAATTGACTCTTTTTCTTCTTTTAAATACTTTTCAGATGCTGAGTGTTATTCCCTGTTTTTCACTCAACAGCAGGACAACCTGTGGTCTAGCACCTATCAGCGTGGTCTTTCCTTTGGAAGCAGCAGCAGAAGACGAGACTGCAGTTTTGCACTTCTTCAGTTGGTCTTCCATGCGTCGGGAATCTCCTCCTTCCCTTCCTTTTGATGCGATTTCTCTTGTTTCTCTGAGGCTTTCAAAAGGAACTTGTACATGAGCTTTCCCCCAACACAGAGAGAAGCTGATTAATGGGAGGGAAAGTTGCCTTCTCTGTGTAGGAAGTCTTTTGCTAGGTAAGCTCAGGAGAACTCCCGTAAAGAGCAAGAAAAAGCTCTTTTGTAGGTGACCTAAAACCTGCGTAGGAAAGAGAGGTTAGATTTCTTACCTCAGTAGATAAATAGCTTATAATAACTTCAGTGTACTTTAGGTTAGTCCTGAGTCTGTGTTTAGCTCATTTAATGAAACTGGAAAGGTCTCAAAAACCCGATCACAATGAAATTCTAGAAAGATCTCTGCAGTAAGCACTCATTTCAAACAGTGAACCAAACTGGCAAACTTTTCACTGTTTGTTTAGTATTATGAAATCTCTCTACTATAATGCCCTGTACCACTTAAATAAAATACTAACCTCCCAAACCAGGATATTCTTCAAATGTATCTTGCATTTTTTGTTAAATACTTCCCACTTGTCGAAATATCATGGCATATGACAAACAGCTTTTTCCTCATCTAAATATCTAATCTGTACAATTAGTTTATGATTAGCAGGAGTTTTGTGTTTGGTTTTCTTTTTTCCCTTCTGGAGGAAGAATCAGTAGATTGTATTGTCATTCTCAAACTGGTTTTCCTGATAAATATTAAATTATTCCTCCCCTCCTGCCTTTTTTTTTTTTTTTTTTGCAAACCTGTCAGAGATTAAACAGATATACAGGAGATGGCAGAAGCAGCACACAAAATTTGGATGGTGTGCTTGACACCCCTTAAAGCACTTGGTGGAGCAGATGAGAGTTTAAAGAGAGCAGTCTAATTAGTATTAGTCATGGACAGACGCAGAATAACTTTGAGAACTGGAAACAGATGAAATAATTAGGAAGCCTGGGCTAACAATATGGAATTCTAACTTTCAGCCTGGAAAAATTCTCCATGGAAGCCAAGGAAGCCAATGTCTGCAATGTAGTACGCACAAAGCTTTAATATCCACATGTAAAAAAACCCATATGACATCTCTCTCTATAAAACGGATTGCAACAACCCTTTTTAGAACAACAAGGCTTTGAACACAACAGCAATGGAAGCACAAATATCTTGTTTCTTTTGAAGAAATCATGCTGGCATCGCAGCTGTGCCTTTGAGACCACCTTGGTTTGATATTTTGTTCCAATGCTGCTTATTCCTGAAATTGAGACTCTTGCTTTCACTTGAAAACTGCACAGAATACGTCTGGGAATGCAATGGTCAACTGAAAATTTGTCAATATTTAGGCATTGTTTCAAACAACAGTACGGTGTTATTTTAAAACCACTGACAGAACATCTCATAGCGGAGGAGAGTTTGTAACAAAGCAATCCTTTTTTTTTTTTTTTGACAGATAATGAACCAAAATCCATATATAAACGAAGAAAGTACTTAAGGATGTATAGCAGATGGTAAAAAGGTTGTGCAAAGACAGAAGGCAGGAGTTCAGGCAAAGTCCGCGGTGATGTTCTAAGTAGGTAAGATATGGCAGTTAAGGGTCACAAAGCCACATTCAACACTAATGTGCTATGCAAAAAGGGTCCAGTGAGAGAAATTCACAGCAAGTTCATGGTCATAGCCAAAAACCAGGCTATTAAGTGAATGTTTAATATTATTTAAGTATATACTATTTTATTGCAAGTTAAAACATGAGTGGTTGTGCAAAAAGGCTATGTATTACCAACACTTTTACCTGGCTAAATTAGATCTCCTCCAGGCTTTTGAACAGTGGAGTTCAACAGTGCATGTGGAAAACTTATTTCTTGAATACCAGAGCTAACACAATTTTATTCAGAAACAACATTTGCTTCCTTTCTTTCATTAAAATAGAAAGTAGGAAACTTCTCTGACTTTTCTATTATTTCCCTGGTATTTATGATCCTGTTTCATAAGGAAATCAAATTGTCTGTTGAAGGATTTGGTGTGTGCTTTATCTCATTGTCATCAGTCAGTGAGTCAGTAGCCAGTAAATACTTTTTGACTGAAGAGTCCTAGTTTCTTTCAGGAAGAATTCTGCTAATAGCTCCTCCAAAACTAGCCAGGTGACTATATTGTTATTGCACAGGACAGTGGGTCATCGTTGAAATAGGCCTTTGAAACTCCTGCTGAATTCTGTCAACTCAAATTGGTTTTAGAGGCCATACTATTGTGCAAAACTTACCATTTCCCTTCAAGCTCTCTTTTTCCTTGCAGAACTTCCCAAGAAGCACCTTTGCTTCTTATCTGAAACATGTTACCCTCCAACTTTCTCTATTATTTTCTCTTCTCTTTTGTGCTGTTAGACACTTTGGAAGTTAAGAAGGAAAACCACACCAAACTGGTTTCTTGGTAGGGTTTTGACACAAGAGATCTCTCTTGTGTTAACAGGCTTATTTGATTTCTTTAATTGAAAGCTGTTTAACAGGTAATTATGGTATACTTACATACTGGGGCACTTTGGTGCCAAGTGGATACTTTATGATGCCTATGTGATTTTCTATAAGGAAACCCAAACTCCTGCTGTTGTTTCAAATATGCAACACATTTAAAGACAATGAATGAACTTTAGCCAGAAAAACAAAGTGCCTTAGATCTTTTGGGGTGTTCTGGCTTAACTTGGCCAGCAGCCAGAACCAGACAGCAGTTAGCTCAATTCACACACAAAATAAGAATACGCTTAAGGGGCATTTTTATGCTTATTCATTCATGTAGTACATTTCCCTCTCTGTCCATCCTCTTAGGTACGGTAGAACAATAGGGATAGTACAGAGATTGTTGTGTTTCAGAATGATTCTTTCTGGCAGTAAAAACATTAATACTTTCTTGATTCTTTCTGAAGTTGGTGGCTTTCTGTGACTCATTGTGATTGTGTCAAAGCAGAAATAACATGAATTAATCCTCTTATCTAATCTGACAGTCAACAGCCCTCTTTGTTTGCTCCACCAGCAACCCCAGTCCTTGGCTTTGCTCATAAATCTTTTGTTCTTGAACAAATATCTGTTTTCCAGGCATTGTTTTTCAGCAAGTATCATCAAGGGCTCAGTTTTCCCTGAAACTTCATTTCTTCTCTGTTGTTCCTTCAAATAGCCATTCTTCTTCATCTCTATCCCTGTTTTTCAGAACACATGGAAACTGAAGACATGTCAGGTGATAATTCTTTTGTATGGCTACCTTACATCAACTCAAGAATAGCACACATCTTTAAATTTTTGCTTTGCTTCCCCTGCTGCCTGAGTTTCCAACATAACCTTTACTTCCTTGCATTACTTGTCACAACGTCCTTGCCAGTTTATTGCTTTGGCTCCCCCAGTTGCTCTGCTCATCAGACTAATTTAAAGTAATGCTACTTATGAACTATCATTCTCTGGTTGATTAAACCCTTTGTAATCAAAACCACAGGCCTTGGATAAAATTAATAGTATGATGATTGACTTAAGTTTTTTGGCAGGAAGGATTTAATAGGAAATAAATAATTTTCATAAAGTGAATCATATAAAAGAGGAAAGTAGTTCATGCTAAGTAGCTAGAGAGAATGCAGTATCTGCAGAACAGCTAACAAAGAAATAAAGAATTTGTTACATATCATAGGGGAAAATTCAGCAATGACTCAGGTCCAAAAGAGAGGAGGGCTCCGAATGGCCCCTTGGGCAGGAGTGGTCTAAAACTGTTGCTAGGAAAATGTGGTTATAGAGAAGAAAATACCAAAATCTTTTGATTCACCTTTATAATGTTTCTTTTGATAATGCATTCCTGACATCTCAAACTTTCTTCGAAATCTTGTGTGATGTTCCACTTTCTCTTCTGAAACCTACTGTGTGAACTTTTGGTACAAATCCCATTGTTACCATGGGAGCAGAAGACCGTAGAAACCCATTCTTTTTCATCACACCTTTTTCCTTTTCATCACACCATTTCAGATGCTTGACCACAAAGAGGATTTGTTTTACACTTGCAATTACCAGAAGAGTAACACCAACCAGGTTTTACTAGTTTGTAAAATATAAGGTACTGGAAACAAGAGACTTTGCTAGTTCAGATCAACTTCCATTTGGAAAGAAAATTCCACAATAAATCCTAAAGAATGCAGATAATCAATGCATCTACATAATTCTTCAAAAAATCTTTGGTCTCTGCCAGCTGCTGGTATCCTAGACTCTTCTGTCTGAAATGTGGCACCACAGAAAAGACTAGGAGGGAGAACATGGGCATATTCTGTTTATGATGAACTGTTAATAACATTATTCTTTCTGAATGCTGAGGTGAATGGGCACTCAAGTACTTTCTTTCAGGATAAAATCTAGGTTGGGAGGAGCTGAAGTTACTATGATTCCCAAAACCTTTTCCACAAAGTACTACAGAAGTTATAACTCCTGTATTATTTGAGCCGTGTTAGAAGAATTTGGGAAGTTCAGGTGTGATTTACCTGGAATTAACAGGACCACTGATATTTAATGCAATTCAGTCATAACCACAAAACTTTCATGACACATTAGCATGGAATGACATCTAGGGAAAGGATACCTCAAGCCATATGTCAGATCAATTTAGGGAGATATTAGTGACAAAAAAATAAGATGGGTGTGAACCTTTTGCTCTCATATTCCCCAAACAATGACACCTGACTCTGCATTTCCTTAATTTGCAGGCCTGCTGTCCTTGAGTTCGCTTTGGTAATGCGTAACATCCATGCAACCCCAAAACCCACTTCTGGCAGCATAAATCTAGCCAGGGAAATTCCTGTATGTGTAAGGTCCAACTGGATGATGTCAATGCTTTCCAGGTAGAAAAAGCAGCAGCTTGCAAAAGCACTGGGTACAATGTGGCTGCTAATGCTAGTTTTATTTCGCCTGAATGCCATCTAGAGTCAAACTTGCCACAGAGACTGTGTGCCCCATCTGACTGTGAATCTTCATTGTTGATCATCACCGTGTTCATGTTCAACACCCAACCCTTGCTCAACAAGGGATGTCCTGAATGACAGTTCTAAATGCAGTGGAGCAAAGCCCTCACTGGTGCTAGGTACCAGCTGTGAAATTGGGATAAACAAAAACTCAGTATGAGTTTTGCACTTTGGGTTTGGGGTGGGAAACAAAAAATAGCTAACTCACAATTTATTTTTTTTACATGAGGGCAGAAGGGCAGTTCTATTTTTAAATGCTTGGACATGATAGATAAGCAAGCCACCTAAGTACTAAAATAGCATGCAGGTGTGAAATCTTTATCTGAATGTGCACAGTTTGCTTGTGTTCATTAGGGTTTGCAGATACTGCTTTCTCTTTGTGTTAAATCACTTCAGGAAATACTCAAAAGACATAAATAGCATTTATGTATCAAAATTATTAAAAATCAGTGAGAATCATGCTGCTTTTTTCTATCTGTGCATTTTTGAATCTTCCCTTTTTTGTATGTCCATAGTAACATGTCAAAACTTTAAACATCAGCATAAGGGCAGAAAAAGTGGTAGGAAAATAGAATTGAAGTACCTCTGCAAATCTGAAATAAGGTTAAACTTATTACATGACATATGCAATATTTATTTAATAAATTTAATGTACTAATAAACTTCTAACACTGTGTGGTGGTTTAGCCCTGGCTGGAGGCCAGACACCCACCAAAGCCAGTCTATCACTCCCCTTCTGAGTTGGACAGGGGAGAAAATATATATTAAGAGGCTTAGGAGTCAAGATAAGGACAAGGAGAGATCATTTTACCAGCAACGATATGGGCGAAACAGACTCAACACAGTGCAGGAAAGAACTATTCTAATTTATTACACTACACTAGAAAGAACAGTGAAGAACCAGAGTCGGGAGTGCAATCAAATCTTAAAACAAATGCAACCAGATCTTAAAACACGTTCCCTCCACCACTCCCTTACTAGCAGACTTCACTCTAGTCATGATTTCACTCCCTTCCTCCCCCTGATCACAGCACAGGGGGGCAGGGACTGGGAGATGGGGGCTTTGGTCAGTTCCTTGAAAGTTGGTTTCCTTCTCGGCCGGGAGCGGGGGGTGGAAATCCATTCCACACACCCTCCCCCTGCTGCACTGTGGGGTCCCACCCACGAGAGACAGTCCCCCATGAATTTTCTCCAACATGAGTCTCATCAGCTGCTCCGCCTGGAACCCTGCTATGGTGGGAAGCAATAAATCACAATGTCTCTCAGTCCCAGTCCTCCACGGGGTCACCAGCCTTCCCCCAGCAAACCTGTTCCTGCTCAATTCTCCCTCTCACTCATCTCTGTAGCTTGCAAGTGCTGGCAGGGGCTTGCTTCAACATAAGGGTCACAGTGTCTTCTCTATGTCTCTACCTGCTCCATCCAGGATAGAGCCCCTCCACAGCCTGCAGGTGGGGTCTCAGCCTTTTCCATGGGGTTTCTCCACGGGCTGCAAGGGCATCTTTCTCTCCGGCACCCGGGGTGCCTGATCCCTCTCCCCGGCCTTGGTGTCTGTACAGCTCATTACATCTTCTCACTCCCTTCTCCAGTGGCAAAAAATGCAGCTGCCTCTGGGTTGTTTTCCCCTATATATATTCTCAGAGGTGCTATAACTATCTCTCATTGGCTTGGCCATGGTCAACACTGTTTCTGGCCTTGAATTGTTTACATTTGGGAGCTCCAGAGAATTCCAGCAGCTCCTCACAGCCATCATTTTCTGCACCCCCGTTCTTTTCCCAGCACTCAACCACGCAAAACTGCGACACACTGTATCATTAAGAATTACAGAGTAAATTACTGAAAAAATGAAGCTCTGATAACTGATTTTTAATTACTTTATATGACCATTGTCTAATAGAAACATTCTGAGCTAATCTCTGTGTGTACTTAGATATTCAAGGGAAATGAACAGCTAATTCCATGCATTTAAAGTTTAGTATGTAGCTTAAATGTCTTCACGAAAAATCCTTTGCCTATGGGGAATATAACTGACTTGCATTTTTCGATTAACTATCATAAACACAACGGAATTGCAGCTGCAGAAAGGATAATGCAAGTCACTTGAGCATGAAAGAATAAAATTATCAACAAAAAGCTGCATCCTTCCCACTTACTGTAATCTCTCATTTGGTGTGACCTACTACTTTCCTCTCTTGTTTTTTTAATTGTTCTTTAAAATAGCCTACTTCTAGCCAGTTGTAATATTTGAAATCATGACCGATAAGACGCTACAGATTTATGTTAGCATATATGAAGGTATTCTTCTTACAATTGAGGTTATGGCAGAGTGCTACCTATTCAAGTATATTAATGACCACTTGGTAAAAAACCAACCAACACTTCCCATATAGAACCCAATTAATACACAGAACACAATGTATAACAAGAAACCAAAATATAAGATCAAATAGCCCTAACATTAAATTCTTCCAGTTTTAATTCATCATAGCCTGAGGCACCTGAGCTCCTTCTGCGATCAACAGAGTAAAGAGCATCTGAAAGGTGTTCATGGTATGTGAAATGAATCATCTTCTGGAAGTATCTTTGAGGTGATGTAGCTTGGATTGGCAATTTAATGTTTAGAAGGCTGCAATGAGTTGAGATGAATTCCATGTTCATTAAACAGGCTGTGTACAGGAAATCCCAAAGGGTTTCAGTGACAAGATTTTGTCTTGGCCTTAGTCTACTCATAGATGTGGCTCTTATAATTAGTATCAAAGATGTTCAAAGGCTGGACTGAAGTCTCTAGGCAACTTGGGCACAGGATTGCCTCACCTGAATGCCTCTTAGGTAGAGTAAAGCCTTCACCTGTGGCAAAGTTCAGCCAACAAAGAAGCATGCTTGAGCCTACTCGCTAGGAGTGCCAAGAGACCCAAGCACATAATTCAAGAGGTATGTAGACACCTGTAACAGCTGTACCAATGAAATGTCAACAGGTGAATCAAATCCTGTTGATGCAGAACAGATACCTAACCTGGGACATAGATGGGCAGCAGCTGGACACTGGGACCAGTGCTTTGCACCAGAACCAGAGATGGGCTTTGATTCAGTGAGAAATGATCATGCTGAGTGGATTGGTATAGGTGTAGCTTAAGAGACAATTAGTACAACTTTAATATAAGAATTTTCATAGTTTTAAGAAAAGTCTAGTTTAAGAGAAAGCTGTAACTGTGTAAGCTGCTTGTGAGAGCAGAGCAAAACTTAACCATAACAACGCAACAGTAACAGCCTTGAAGATAAAGAAGTAAGAATTGGTGTGTTTTTAGGAATAGATTAGTTTTGAATTCTAGCAGAATTTGGCTGTGATCACATAAGCTGTTTCATGAAAGTGGCTACAAAACTTAGCCATAATAGTGCAACAGCCTTGAAACCAGAGGAAGTAGGAGATAGAGGAGTCGTAAATAATGAGACTAACAACCAATTAAAAGACAGAGTCTATCTTGTTTTCAGTGAAAGACTAACTACTCGGTGCAGGTGTTGGGAGCCCAGATAAGCATGGAGAAACCCGTAAAGAGCATGTGCTGAGAGAGAGGAAGACGTCCTGCCTTCATCCCTGGAGACCACCAGAAGACCCCCTGTGTGTCACTGAGCATGCTCTATCTGGGAGGAGTTAATGCAAATGACTTCCTGGAAATAATTTGCATAATCCTGCCTTTTCTTAGAAATTATAATGAATATGTATCATTAATCTGTATAAATATGAGAAATTTGTCTTTAATGGGCGCACACATTTGGAGGCGCGATCCCCTGTGTGCCCCGTGCTGCAATAAAGGATACCTGCTTAATAGTCACCAAAGGCTATTGAGTTTTGATTCCGGCTTTCCAAGGCATCAGCTTTCACTAATGAAAAATTGATACTACAGATTGGAGCTGTATTGTTTTATCTTGATGTGGCATGTTTTCTTCAAGCTTACTTTTGTCTTTAGGTCTATGGATATTTTAATAGTTTTAATTCTGATAAGAGTGAATTTACTTTTTTGCTGGTTTATGTTCTCCCCTGTATTTGCAGATAAAATAGACTTTAACATGAAGCATAAGAAAATATATTTTAAAGTAAAATTAAAATATTGTCCATTTGAACTTAGTCTAAATATTTGAACATATAAGAATTAGGGAGTAATGCACAATTTGAATTTGAATGTTATTAGTTCTTGGTAGCTCAGTTACCATGAGGTCTGTAATTAACACCTCCTCTTCTTCAAATAAATTGGGACTCTGCTGACTTCTTTCATCACTAAGTTTGCCTGCTTGTTATTTGGTACTTGCTCTTTTGTGTCACCACAGAATAAAAGGTACTCAGAGGATGGCTTCTCCCACACCTATTGGTTAGAAATGAACATTAAATATATTGAAAAGCAGCTTCCTTTTCCTTTATTTTAGCTGTCCAAAGCAGTCAATATGAATGTGTTCAGGCAGATATTTCTCAGGGTGGTAGGTCCTTTTTCAGAGAGAAAACCTTCTGAAGTTAGTGGGCCTATGAGAAAGAGCTTGTCCGGCTTTGGGGTGCACAGTCTGACTCACTGCATGTCTCTAATATCCCTAATAAATTCCATACAAATCCATTAGTACTCATCCACTTCACGTACATGTAATTGAAAATACAATTTTCTTTCTCTCTTTATATGGATCTTGGAACGAAGAAAGCTGAGCGAGTAGGTTAGAGGAGCTCTTCATAAGTTTAGATTACCTCAACAATATTGCAAGGTTGTGACCTGGTTATTACTGTCCAAATCTACCATCATTCCCACAAGGAGGAAAATAGATATCTTAGTTAAAAGATTCTCCCAGTTCCATTTCCAACAACCTCTGCTTTACCTAGGTATTTATTCAGCTGTAGCCACGTGACAACAGGACTCTGCTCTTAGCTGAGTGTGGGGATACAGAGAGAACCCTGGCATGCAAACTGTGAAACAGCTCTGGGTGCTTCACATCAAGCCATTCCTGTGGTGTGTAGTGTTTACTGTGTAAAAGTTGACAGTGGTTAAACATTTTCGCCCTTTGAACTGAGAAGCAGAAATCATATCACAAATTGATACAATTTACTTAGTGACCTTATCCTGATGCCAAAAATGGAATATGCTTGGTAGATACTATTAATTTTCCTCTTCAGAAAGAAATTAAATGAAAAGCAGAGCCCATAGGCCTAGTAGACCCTCAGTAGCCTGATTGTCAAGTGTGTCATTTTGGCCAAAAATCAAGCCCCACACGGCCACTCACTCACTTTCCCCCCACCCCCCCACCCCCAATGGGATGGCGGAGAGAATCAGAAGAGTGAGAGAACACGACATGAGCACCAGGATATGTCCCAAGCTGTAAAGATGAAGGCAGCAAAGATAAGACTGGGTGTTTTTCAGGCTGCATAGAAATATTTTGTTCTTTACACGAAGATCCATGTCAAAGTTGCTGCACCACTGTTATACATTCATTATAAACAGGATTTTCTTCTGTTGATCTTATAGAGTCATCAATTTGTGGGTGGATGCTCTAAGAGAGGCCTATATTTTCCTTGCTTGTTGTTGTGAATTTTAAATAGGAATGCAACATTGACACAGAAATTACTGTTTATATGAATCCTTTTCATACATATATGAAAGTATATATTACCTAAAAGTTCCATCATCTCTGCTGCACATTGAATTTGAGAAGTACTTATGACTGGAGGTAGGGAAACTGCCTGATATTCAGCTAGCCTAAAGGAAATGCTGAGATGAATGAGGTAAATAGGCATGCGCTCTTTACAGTATCAATTGAGAATTATGTCTTTGCGTGGTCTTAAAGATGAGGGGGAAAAGTGTGGAGGGAGACCAGACCTTTTACTTCTTCTAGGGGGATGTTCAGGATACCTGCAGGACCCAGTGCATCCTGAGATAGAAAAACCTTGGGTTTTTTTAAGAGACAGAATAACCCATCTGCCAGTTACCATCAGCTATCAAAACATCTTTTTTCTATTTATGCTCATCCTCCTTGTTCTGCCCCAAGAACAGTGGTGTGGGTTTTATTTCCACTGGGCCTCAAACAATACCAATAAACCCCTTTATCCTCAAGCTCTGTTTTCTGTGATGGCAAGAAGACACTTGCAGATGGGCTATAAGGAAGCATGCTACATACAGTTCAATGCCCTTTTTAGGCCCTTTATAACATTATACTGAGGTCCTGGCTACATTCTTCTCAGATTTTTAACTAGTATCCTTAAGGACTTTGTGGTCTTGGAAATTCCTTGTTCAGGCTCTTCTGACCTGGTGAAGAGCAAGTAGCCCGTCTACTCTATCAAAAAGCTTAACAGGAATTCCTGTAATCATATACATCCACAGCAGGAAACAGGGCCCTGAGGGCAAATGGTTTAGTACAGATTGCCATTTATAAACTCCCTACCCTCATCCAAACAGGCCAGCTCTGTCCAGATTGCATACTGGAAATAATCCCTGGCTCATGCTGTTCCTCAGACCGTTCCTGGGCATTGTCTGATAGCTGCTAAACTAGCCCTGCCGTGAATGCTAGAAATCAAACGGTACAGATAATAGAAACAGTGCCGAGCTGGTGTCCTGGCCCTGTTATTTTAGCAATTTGCACATGCCTTTGGGCATCCTGCATGTCCTTTGCACTGTTTTGCCTCCAGGCTGGCCCATAAAATTAGCTGCTTCAATGCCTTTGTGAAAGGATATGTGCAGAGCAGATGAATCTCTGATTTTACTGTTTTAAACTTCTAATTTTATCTTTTTCTTCATCTTATTTGTTGTCTCATAAGTCATTTAGTTTAGTCCTGTAGTTCCTCACAAATCAAGAGATTTTTTTTGTACCCTGGTTGTCTTTGATCCATTGGTCAGAGGTACATGATTAGAGAAGGAGTGTTGACAAACTCTGCATGGATAAAGGAATCCTTTTTTTACTCATTATTCAAGGATATTTTATGCTGGAAATAGCAATAGTTTTAACACTGAGCAATGGATCTATCTTTCATTTATTCCCTTGCTGAATTTCATTATAATCTGTTCTCTCTAATGTGCCCTAACAATGAATTCTGTGTTTTGTTATACATTGTGGAAGAAAAAAATAATTATTTTTAGCTGTAAATCTGCTAGCTCATCATCTGATTAGCTGACTCTAAGATATTGTGACAAATAGTGGATTATCCATCCCTACTCACTTCCAACAAATCTCTGCTGTCTGTGATTTTCCAGATCTTTATCATAATCTTCTTGTCACCATCAGCCAGTGGGGTTTTTGGGGTTGTTTTTAGTAGCTCTTCAAGCTTTCTCACATCTTGAGACATTACTGTTATCCTTTTGATTTATTGTGTTGATATAGATAGTCAGGATTGTACTGAATCTTTAAGATGTGTGTGAACCATCAAAAACTGGCAGAAAATAATGAAATTTCTGGTTTGTCCTCAGTTCTTAATAGTTCTAAAAATCATCTTACCTGTTTTTTATATTTATTGAGGAGCTGACCTTCCTCCACTTGACCTCTAAAATACAATCACTTGCTGATTATTTCTACTCTCTGCTTTTCTTGTACATGGGAGTTGTGAAACAACGTTCTACTTTGTTTTCTTTTTTTTTTTTCAGTTTGACTGCAATGTTTAGTCATCACATGCTCAGATGCTTCTCCCAGCTGAAAGGTGAGGATGATATCTTCTGGTGCTTCAGGATGAGATTGTATTTATTATAGCACTTTTAGAAATAGTCGCAGCATGCCCTGAAAGGTTCTACTTAGTTAACAACAAAATTCACTCCCTGGGTTTCACAATACTGGGAAATAACATTTAAGCATTGTTTGAGATCGTTTAATTATCTGACTTCTTTGATATCTTTTAGACCCCTCAAGTGGACCATTCAAATGATTTTGAAACTGAACTGCATCTATTTTCTTGTAATGTCATTCACGCATTATAGACCAAAACCTACTCCATGGTACATTTCTTTTTTTAAACTAACTCTCATATCTTTCTTTCTTATTTTAATGCATAAAATTGTAGCTATTTTCTTTGACTTTTTATGCAAATGCCAGGCTTCCTGCCAAGAGCTGAAAACATTTCACAAAGGATGCAGAAGAAAGAAATGCCTCAAGCAAGTCTTTTGGGTGGTTTTCTTTTCCTCTTCCCATGCTTACAAAGAACTATAAAATATCCAAGGCAGAGAAATTACACTTTGCATTATATTTAGTAGGATATATTTTAGTAACGATTATTCTTAAACCTACCTGGATATTTTCTTCATGTTAATAAACTCTGTTGAGGTGTATATGGTATGTGGCACAATTGATAATTATGAATTTCTGATGAATTTAAATGGTTGCAGTTTAGTTTCTTAACTTTCAGCACTCCCATGAGCAAATCACTGTACTGACAATCTCCTGCAGGTACAGCATGCCACTGTAGCTTGATTTACATCCTGCAGGTGAGCCTAAACATGCTGATACTTAATCAAATATGATGTGAACTTTGTTTTTAAATTCTTTAAACACTTTGTTTTTAAATTTAAAGACATACATCCTGTATGTCTAGAAAGAGAGAGAGATTTTTTGGGGCAAACTAAAGATAAAGTCTAGGTCCTGCCAAAGTTGTCAGAAATATCATTTGTGTCCATATCATAATATAGATGAAGATTTACCTATACACAGTGATAAGTCATCAACTCATACTCTGAGTCAGGCAGGTGGAGAGTTTTTGAAGGGTCTACCTTAGGCCTTCTCTGCTCATGTAACAGAGTCCCTTGAGAGATACAAAGGCTTTCCTACTTTCAAAACTCAGATGATAGAACTGCTCATTTGAGTCATGAATTAAGAGTGGTCATTTCAACTACAACTTTATAATGAGGTCCTGGTGCAAAAAGGGATGATGGGTTGTTGTCCTGTTGTTCTTCCTATGTTTTTTAAGAAGGGAGAGGAACACAAAGAAAATGCAGAGCAGTGAGCAGCACTCATCATAGTTAAGTTGAGCCCCTTCTGCTAGACTACTGCTTCAGGCATTCCCATTTAATGTTCCTCAACAACAGCTGTCTGCTGGAGACTGGCCTTAGATTGCATGGAAGCATTTGTGACTGTGAGATTGGAGGAAGTTGGGATTCATGTGGGTTTTTCCTGCTAGTCTGGGCCCATATTGCTCTATCTCTTTTTGTCTAAATACTGTCTACATTGGTAACAACTTCCACTGGATGAAGTTCACAGTGTGCAGTTGATCTCTTAGTATCTAAGTGATACAGAGGCCAGCACATGGTACTTCCTTTAACCAAATTTAATTTACTAGACCATGAAACTATGCAGTTAAAAATGAAGGAATCTCATAGGCATAGAAACTATGTAGATAAAATGAAGGAGTCAATTTTCTAAAACACTTTTAAGATATGTCCTAATGGAAAGATTAAATTATACTAATTTACACTTTGCTTCAATGCAAGTTCCCCAAAGGGACTTACATATCTGGTAGCTATAGCAGGACTAAAAGCCATCTCTGTGTGCCTCCAGCCTGTCGCAGGAGCAGAGTTCAGAAGATTGCATGTGGAGAAGACTGGAATTAACCAAGACAAGAAATTTCAAGGACAATCTCTCTGGGACGTTTATCGACCAGCCACCTGCTGATAGAAGGTCCCTTCTGCACTCTGGATTTATAGTGCTGAAAACATCTTCTTTCACAAAAAAACTAAAACTTGTTGGTTGGTGTTTTTTTCCAAAATATATCAGGAAGAGTTACCCCCTTCCCTAGTAATATATAAGTGGCCTAGTATTTAAAACCATCATCAAGAAGTGAGATTTCTCTCCTTGGCCCAAAAGTATCTGAGTCCATGTTTCCCACTTTCCAATTACAGCTGTTGTTGTGGGGAGAGCAGTCAGTTGCAGGGGCCAGAGCTTGCTGCTGAAGCCCAGCCACTTCTTCCTCCATGGACGCAGGCTCCACAGAGAAGGATAATTTGGAAGTCAGGGAATCAGTTTAGAAGCAGGACATTTGTGTTCTAGCCATTTTTGCTGGAGAACAGGCTTGGCATGAGCTTGAGGAGAGGTGATGTCAGTGGTGCCTTGCAGTGTATGGTGCTGTCCTGCTTGAGAAGATGCCCTGCTGTCTGCCTGCATGGCCCCTGATCCAGCCCCGCTCCTCCAGCCCCACTGCACCCCATTTACCCTCTGTCACCCATGGTGACAGAACCACCCTGCTGCTTTCCTCCATAAGGAAACATCCCTGCCCTTGCCAAGAGGTCACAAAGGCTCAAGAAGATGGTCTGAGCTTGTTCCTGGTGGGAAAAGACAGCTAGGAGCAGGGGACCACTGTTCATACATGCCAGATGAGTACAAAGCAAGGAAATTTATGACTAAAGGAAGGAAGAAAGAACATTCTCTGCCTGTGTTTCTCCCCCAAACACATCCGTAATCCGCTACAGAAATCTCTCTCTAATACTATTCAGACTCCTCTTTCCTACCCAGACTTCTGGATATGCCTGAACCCTTCTTGACTCCTGTCTCTTGCTCAACATCCCACAAAGGTCTCCTTTGTCATCATGCTTTTAAGAGAGACTTCTCCCTGAGCAGTTCTCTTCCTCTTCACCCAGAACTGCTCAGAACATCCTCTATCTCTCTGAGCCCTCTTTTTGCACACCCACATACAAATACGCTCCTTCCAGTGCCCCTTCTTCCTTCAGCCCTGTTAGCTTCCCAAAATAATTTAATAGCATTTGTATATTTAGGCATTTTTAAACTAGCAAGTTACTTTTTATTATATATATGCAACACTTAACCATCCTTCATATGATTTACCAAGGTATTTAAGTTATTTTTTTGTTTCAGAAATTCAGGTATAGGCTTATAATTTTGTATTCCACACAGGAAAAGGGTCATAAAAATATGAAGTGACTAAAAACGAATTCAAAAATATGATGTTAATGAAGAAATATGTGCAAAGAAATAATTTTATGAGTGTTTAGTGTTATATTTTTTGTTTTGAACCCATACTGAATCTCAAAGTCAGTTTAATTCTAATTGAATTTCCTGTGTGATGCAATTGTCAATAGAATAAAAGCATGCATCACTGGACTAGCTATTTATTTTTCTTTCATTGCCATGTTCTTCTCTTTGGCATTTTATAAAACAGGCAGGTTTTTCCTAAGACTCGGAGTCCATTGATTTTTAAAGTTACCTACGGAATTCCACCCTGTGAGGTGCAAAATGAACAGGGAAAATTGCAAAATGTGGTAAAAGTCCCCATGGAGCCCTCACTAATTAACTGTGTGTTCCTGAAGGATCCCCAGGAGTTCAGAAAGACACTTAAACGAGGCAACAGTTTCTATGGAAATGGAAAATAACCACTCTGAACCTTCCTTCATAAAAACAGCCTGGTTGTATAAACTATGTTGTGCTTGGTACTTCTCTCTAGACAGAAAACTTGTCAATGTTGGACTCATAATGAGATGGAGTTTTGTTAGTCAAATTAACATATTCTTTTTGTGTAGCTTTATTATCTTAAATTGTAAAAGACAGGGGGATCATGTCAGTCCATTCATGTATGTGACCTTGTTCAGCTAATGGTAGTTAGACATCTTGCTGACTTTTCATGTATAGTACTGCTTAGTTATCACTTCAGTTATTATCTGGTTTACTTTTCTGTTGATCAATAAATTCTGACTTTTTAACACCAGGCTGCTATGCAAACCCTAATTACCATCCCATTCTGTATCACAGTTGTGAAAAAACCGATGATCCACTCCACCAATGAGTATGCTTTCAGATACCACAATGTTACAGTCCCGAGTCCTTGGTGAAATTTAGGTCACTGAGCACTTAAAAGCAAGCCCCAAATGCAAAATGGTCTGCAGTCACTGTATGGATTTCTCAACTGAGTTTTTGCAATAGAAGCAGAAAATCATAGAACCATAGAAAGGTTTGGGTTGGAAGGCACCTCTAAGATCATCTATTTCCACCCCCCTGCCATAGGCAGGGACACCTTCCCCACTAGACCAGGCTGCCCAAAGCCCCATCCAACCTGGCCTTGAACACTACCAGGGAGGGGGCAGCCACAGCTTCTCTGGGCAACCTGTTCCAGAGCCTCATCACCCTCACAGGTAAGATTTTCTTCCTAATGTCTAATCTAAATCTAACCTACTTCAGGTTACACCCATTACCCCTTGTCTTATCACTTTGTAAAAAGTCCCTCCACAGATTTCATGTAGGCCCCCATCAGGTACTGGAAGGCTGCTATGGTGTTTTCCTGGTGCTTTCTCTTTCCCAGGCTGAACAAGTTCAACTCTCTCAGCCTGTCTTCATAGGAAAGGTGCTCCAGCCCTTTGATAATCTTCATGGCCCTCTTCTGGACTCAGTCCAACAGTTCAATATCTTTCTTGTACTGGGCATCCCAGACCTGGATGCAGTACCCCAGGTGGGGTCTCACCAGAGCAAAGTGGCAGAATCACCTCCCTCGACTTGCTGGTCGTGCTTCTTTTGATGCAGCCAGAGATACATTTGGCTTCCAAGGTTGCAAGCACACATTGCTGGCTCATGTTGACCTTTTCATCCACCAATACACAATCCTCTCCTCAGGGCTGCTCTCAATCTGTTCTCTGCCTAGCCTGTAGCTGTGCTTGAGATTGCCCCAACCCACGTGCAAGACTTTGCGCTTGGCCTTTCTGAAATTCATATGATTCTCACAGGCCCACCTGTCAAGGTCCTTCTGTATGGCACCCCTTCCCTTCAGCGTGTTGACCACACCACACAGTTTGGTGTTATGGACAAATTTGCAGACTGCACTTGATTCAACTATGTTGCTGTCAAGATGTAGATCAACACTGGTCTCACCCAATACTTACCCACAAGGAACTGCACTCATCACTGGTTTCCACTTGGACAACAGCATGTTTGAAGCTCTGCAACATATGTTAGCCTGAATGGAAACCAATCAGTTGTTAAACAATAAAAGCAGAGTAAATACCGATAGAAAAACTTGCATATGAAGTTTTAAAAGCCTTTTTCTCTTGTAAGAATAAAATAAAATAAGGAATCTTTCTAAAATTGTTTTCATTTTCTTGGCATCTGAAAAAAGTAACTAAGCCTAAAGGCTTTACCTGTAATCTCACTCTGATGGTGTTCTTGCAGCCTAGGACACATTCCTAGCTTCGATGAGATTTGTGACATAGCCCCTGTTCCATTCAGTGGGCTTGGGCTTTGCTGTGCGAAAGGGAGCCAAATCGCCTAGTTTTGACAGACAAGCAAAGCACTACTTTTTTTCCATTATGCAAACAAGTTATAGGTTAGTAATACCCCATTCCCACCTTCAGGAAGGGATGAATCTAGCATCTAGCATCCTTGAGAGCAGTAGTCTAGATGCCGAAATGGCACAAAAATACCAGGCAGCTTGAATAGATCTTAAGTTTCGCAGCATAGTCCTTTGAAATGATTTCATGTAGTTCTTGTCTCATGGAAATATCAGAAACGATGGATGAAAATAGCAAAACCAAGCCTCAAACTTCATTTTCCATTGTACTCTTACTAGGTTGTTTCCTGGTATTTGAGCAGTTCATGTTCAGCCTCCTGCTGTGTACACACTTTCAAAATACATAGCACAACTCATACTTCTTCAGCATTTATTTTAGTCAGAACTAGTAGGGTATAGCCCCACCTACACCAGAAACCTGGATGATTGTTCACCTCTTGTTCACATATCTTTCACTGAAAAAAACCCACCCTTTGTGCAAATAAAGTCTGATTTGAAAATAACCTCCTACACACTGTTAAGAGGAAGAAGAAAATAACCCAAGGAGTTCTCATTAGCAAATCTCCACTGATATTGTTTTGCTGCTGGCTTGATAGCAAAAATGGTATATTTTTATCACAATTATTGTATTAGGTTTGTGTGGCAAGGTTTTAGCAATAATGCAAGTAAAAATAAATGTTTATTGAGTAATTTAGATTATGGAGGTTTTCATCTGTGTTATAATCTTCAGTAGGAGACAATGTAACATGGGGGCAAGGGATTTTATTGACTGCTATTTTAAATCAAACTAAATAGTTAGATATTGATCAAAGGAGCACACAAATCAAAAGAAAATAATGTTCTACAGTATTTGAAAGACCAAATTATATCACTGGAGAATGTCAAGCCTGAAAATTAGTTATTAATTGTGAGTAAAGTGACATCAAAGCTGATCTGAAGCTTTATTAATAGGAAGCTAGAGGATGACAAGAAAATGAATCGCTTAGTATTGAAAGCATTTCCTATGTATTGTCCTAAGCATTTCCTGTCAAACTGAGTGTTAGTGCAATAATGCTACTTTAGTTTACTTAGACTGACACGAAAAACTTAGTATCATTTCATGGCTTTTGATGAACAAGCTAAACTAATATAAAGCTGATAGGCTACCTATTGATTATATACTTTGTATCTTTAAATTGTAATTTTAAGGGAAAATGCTTCATTCTGTTTCTGCAGCAGATTCCAGGAATCATTTATCTGCTAAAGATTAGTGAGTATTTTTACCAGCAACCTGTGGGTTCACTCTGTATCACCACACTCACGGCCAGTATCTTTTATTCAATATACCATTATCAGATGTAGTCTCAGTACTGTTTGACTATTAAACTGTGATAACTAATGTGTGACCTAATTTTTATTCAGTAATTGTTGCTTGACCCTGGCTAAAGGCCAGACGCGCACCAAAGGCATTCTATCATTCCCCTTTTCAGCTGGACAAGGGAGAAAATACATAGTGAGAGGCTTGGGAGTTGATACGGACAGAGAGAGATCATTCCACAATTAGTGTCACGGGCAAAACAGACTCAACACGGAATAGAGAAAAGAAAACTCTCTAATTTATTACAATACACTATACACCCAGTGACACCAGAGTCAGGTAATGAGAAGTACAACCAGATCTTAAAGCACCTCCCCCCATCCCTGCCCTTCTCAGCAGAGTTAACTTTAGACATGATTTCGCTCCCTTCTTCCCCCCTCACTGTGGCATGGGGAGGGGCAGGGACTGGGGAATGGGTTTTTGGTCAGTTCCTCATAGATGTTCTCCTTGGCCAGGGGGACATTCCTCACACCCTTCCCCTGCTGCACCATGGGGTCCCACTCATGAAGAAGAAAGTCCTCCACAAACTTCTCTAACATGAATCCTTTCCCACAAGGCTTCAGCTCTTCACCAGCTGCCCCAGCATGGTTAAGTCATAAAATCATAGAATGTCTCTCAGTCTCTCAATTTCAGACTGCTCCAACCTGGTGCTCCATGGAGTCACAAGTCTCGCCACAGCAAACCAGCTCTGTGCGGATCACTCATCTCTGAGTCTCTCTTTCTCTCCACCGGCTGCAAGTGCTGGCAGGGGCTTGCTCCAACACTGGTCACAGCATCTTCTGTATGTCTCCACCTGCTCCAGCGTGGCTGCAGTTGGGGTTTTGGCCTTTCCCATGGGCTGCGGGGGGACACCCACTCCACCATGCGTTTCTCCACAGGCAGCTCTCCCTTCACCAGAACCCACCCACCCAAAACTACAACAGTAATAAATGGAACATGACATTTGGGAGCCAGGGCAAGTGAGGGGAAAAGAGATGCCCAAAGTCCTCCACCTGCAAGTGCAAACTGCAAAGAGATCAGAGACAGGGCTCACTCCTGGCCACAGAGACTTCCCTGGTAGCCCCCATGTTGGTCCTCAACTGCCTTATGAGGTCTTCTTCTCCCCTAGCTCTGGTACCATTTTGCAGAGACGATGTAAAATAAGCACTTTTAATTTTGAGGGAATAGGATGTTGGGAACTGAACTGCTACAGACAACATCAATTGGAACTAGCTGTCTTCTTCAGTGGCTTGTGTTAGTTCTTGTGTTAGTGATCAGTTAAACTTCATGGCTGAAGGAAGCAGATCACTGTCAGACTCTTTGCATGTGCTGCTAAACATAATATGCGAGAAGCTGTTCTCTGGACTTGGGAGCAAATCACAGCTTGTGTCCTTACAGCTAAGCCCTGTTCCTCAAGCCCAGCCAGTTTGTGCATGTAGCAGGGAATACACTAGCAACTGAACACACCAATGTCTGAGCTCATGTTCAGATCTATCTAACGCTCTTGGCTCTGGATGTTGACTAAGCAAAGCACATTAATGTAATTAAAGGCAGCTAAAAGTCACCTTTAGTGGATCACTTAAAAGCATCATTGACACTCTCTGGAAGGAGAATAGGACTGTGGACACTTAAATAACAATCCATGTTCATAACTGTAAAAGATGAGTAAGTGCTAGCTGGTCAGAAAATGGTCTTATTCCTGGCAATCAATGGCCTAGCTCTTAATAAGGCATAGTCAGCCACCTATACCTGAGTTAATGGTGAAACTGGAAACCAGAAATCTTCAGGGAAATGTACAATATTCTATTGACAAAGATTTTTCTGAAAAGTTTGAGACCCCAAAAATGTGCTTATAAAGCAGTAATCTCTATTCTGAGGCTGAAGATCCAGTTTTACAAGTTTTAGGGATTAATAGAGTCTGTTATAGCAGGCTAAGTCGTAACTGGGATACAGGCCTAAGCTCACAGATATGTTGAGGAAACCCAGTTAACACTTAGGCAAACTGTTAGAATGCGATGAGAAAGAAAATTTCCCAGTCTGGACTGAAAACACAAGAGCAGCACTGATAGCCAAAACTACTGCAGTCAGAAGCAGGTTTAAAATAAAAAAATAATTCAAAATCTGAATTCCCTATGAAGAACTAGAGCACCGTGTTCTGTCATAAACATCATCAAATGTGACCACTACAACTGTGTGCATCAGGTGGAGAGCTATCTGAAGCACCCTCAGAGCACATGCCTCATGGTCAAAGAGGAAGACAGCATTTTTGGCTCCCGGGAATTCCTGATGTAAGAGGTAGTTGCAAACAAAGAAGTAGTTGCCATAAAATCAAGTGGTGTGTATTTTAAACTGGGCATATATACAGGACTGTTGCATCAGAAATAGCAGGACCGGTACTAAAGGAAGAGGTACCGGAAAAAGACATTTCAGGTGACTTGATTCTTCTGAGTGGATTATCCAAATTAACACACCTTCCCCCATTCCTTCCTCTTCCATGCACATATTGCAGACCTCTCCATATTCCTACTCCTCTCTTGAGTGAAAACTCGATAAATAGGACTTTTTAAGCTTTGAGAAGAGAATGTACTAACTGTACTCTCACAGGGTAATTAATGTGCTTGCTATTATCTGTATTTTTATCTATTTTTCTCCCAATCCTCCATTACCCCTGATAACTGAGTGATGGCTGTGTATGCTTCCCATTGCTTAATGGGAAAAATTCTTTTCAGAGGAGGTCTGAAGACCTAAATGCATGACTTTGTGCAAACTTTCTTGAGGCATTAATGAGTTGGAATTTTCACTGAGTATTTACTAATTCTCAGTGTCCAAATTTTCCGTTGCTGTAAAGTTGTAGAAAGGTGTTATGTCACATTTTGATTGTGAAGTGAAAGCTGTTGTTCCTATAGTGTATACAAAGAGTTGCATGGTTATCCTAAAAACAAAACAGACAGAGATGTGATTGTCACTTCTGAGGATTACCATTCTCACAAGATGGCTTCCACATAGATGAAATAAGTATCTATATCTGTACTCACGCTTCTTTATTTGCAGATACAGTGAGAACTGGTTGAACACCCTGTAGCATATCAATGAAAACTCCTTGCTTCTGCAAGCTAGAACTAGCAAGACACACCTTGAATGGCATGAGAGACTAGTAGGCGAGCAACGTGCCTTTCATATGCAATGCATAAATTAACAGTATGTTGAGGACAGTGTAGATACATCTCTAAGGTCAAGGTCCCAATCAGGAAGAAAGTGTTATAATTTGGAAATACAGTTTTGGATAGGACACTGTAATACAGCCTACTCTTCATCTAATTGCCCTGAACATGCTGATTAATCATGTGTGGTGTGAACTTCCAAGTAATTTGAAGAGTATCATTAAGGAAAAGTAGACAGAACAAGGCACCCTGTGCCAACATTGCTAGAGCTGGCTCTTTCTTAAACACTTCCTACATGATGCTGGGAGAAACTTTACAGCTTGCACATTCCACCAGTACTGGTGAGCTTCATCTCAGATTGCCAGCTGTTAAGAGTAAACTATGTAATTTATGAGAGGTGTGAATTATCTCTCATTTAGCTGTTCTGCACTAGCCTTTAGTAAATAGTACAACTTAATCCGTATTTTCACAAAAAAATCACAAAGTATTTCAGCTCTTTCCAGGGTCTATCATAATACAGTTTCTGGGTGTGTAAAAATGGAATGCATTAGTGCAAGAAACAAACAGCATTTCTTATTGAAATTTCATCTCTATCCTCTGATTCTGACCTCAAATTGAAGTTTTCTTTCTAAAATAAAGAACTTAATAGGAAAAGATATCTCTTTTATAAAACTTCATATCTAATCATTATTTCACTACATTTAAGAGATTACTTAAAACATAATTTAAGCTTCCAACAGTTTTTTTTAATTCTATAACATTTTCAGGATACTATTTCCTTTTCTGTCTTTGTTAAAGGTTTATGTAACAGGCTTTTGTTATTATATGCTGCAGCTTCTAGGATTTCTGATAAGCCAGTTTTCAAATGAGCTAACTTTCAGATCTAAAACATTATCAGTTTTCTTATCAACTTTCTAATGCATTTTCTTTGCTTGGATTTTCCCCACACACACCTCCAAACCCTTAGGCCAATTCTTTTAAATTATCAAATTAAATCATTGAAATAAGTTTTACAAATGTGAGATGATAATTTCTGGCAGTTTTGAAATGTAAGTGAGCCGAAAAGGAACATTTTAAGAGAAGATTAGGCAAGAATTTGTGAGCAATAGTCTAGGCAGCTATAGTCCTAGTCTGAGAACAAGGGAGTGTATCAGATAGTATGTTCAGGGTCCACCCAGTTCTTCCTTTTTCCAGGTTTTTTTTTAAAGTATCATCAACCTTGGGCTAAAGGTATCAGAAACTTATCTTGAGCTACAAGTTGATGTCTAGTATGTGAGGAGTGAAAACTAAAATTGGGTAGTTCGCTCTCAAAAGATCAAAGAAATATTCACACTATTTCAGGTTTTGGTTGGGGATTTTTAAAAAGGACATTTGAAACTTGAAAAATCTACAGTTTCATCCTAGGAAACCAAAATTGTGGAAAACATCTTAAAATTCATTATTTGACAGAAAAATATGATTCATTCTAAAATACATTGTACAGTCAATTACAATATAACAAGAAACATGGCATATCTCAGACTCTCGCTACATGTAATCCTTTTGGTTTTATTTGTCTCTTCCCACAACCTTTAGTGTAAAGGGGGGTTGTTGAGTACAAAATGTGTTTAAAGGCAAAATGGGTTATGGGTGGAGCATTGAGTTTCTGTTGAGGGGGCCCTGTGTACCCAGCAATATGGTCTGAAGCAACCAGGAGATGAAAGGCACACAGTCAGGTGGTTATAACTAAAGCTTCTGTATATGGACCCTGACGTGCAATTTCCATACCATCCTCCTTGACTTGTTTCATAAAATCTTAAAATGTGATTTTACAGGGTAGCATCACGTTGCATGAATACTTCTAACCTAGAGAAACTGTGGAGGACATGGATGCTGTTTTCAGGAAAGGGACTTTGTGGTTATCTTTTCTTTCTCCAGTTGGTTCTTGGATGCTGGTTACTCTCACCTTGGATGGTCACCTGGCTGCTTTCACCCAGGCAGATCAAAAAGTGAAAATCGGCTGGTTATCATAAAAGCAGGTTACCAAACACCAGGAAAGTGAGGGTCATATAAAGGAAAGAGCTGAGATGCCTGTCATTTCACACAGGGAGCTTATCTGCAGACAGTCCCAAGTCCTGCCTTGCTAAACCTTTCCAGACCCTGCATGTCCATCATTAATGACTACAAAAGCAATAATAGCTATGAAGCAAAATCATCGCTGATCTACACCTGTAGCAGGTATTGTCTTCCATGGGATAGCAAAGAAATTGCAATCAACAGTTTTGCCCTATGCACCTCCTGTTTATGAAAAAGACCTTAATAAAATGGCATGCGCAACTAATTTCAAAACAGGAAAGCTGTAGGCAAGTTACAGGACACATGCACTAATTAGAACTTGTGCTGGTTTTTTTTCATTTTGTCCCATTCCTTATGTAGCATATTTTCCCTGTTTTGCCTTCAGAGCTTTTTCTCTGTTTTTAATGGTTATGGGTAGTAAATGTAAAGAACTACATAGTTTATATTAATTAAACTCTGAACGGGGACCATAAAATGATAGCAAAAATATTTAAAATAATTCAGAGAACATTGGCTGGGAATGGAGTAGCAGATCCCATAAAAACATTATATGCTTTATCCTACATCATGTTGGAGTCAAGGAGGGCTTCTAAATATAAAATATCTCAGGAAATTGCTCTCATAAAATGGGGAATGGAGGTAGATGCTTAGATTATCTAACACTTTATAGAGTTAATCAGAAGACATATTTTCCTCTATATACAGGAAATATTTTTCATCTCTATACAGCTTAAGTATGCAAAAATTTTACTTTGAACCCATACTGTTTCTTTTATTCTTCTTAACAGACATTTTTATATATTTACTTAAAACTTGTTAACTGGCCTCCTAAAGCAAATGAGTGAGTGAATAGATACTAGCTTGTTGTCAGGGTTCTCTTCCAGAAGCAGGAGGGGGACCTCAGATCAGCCTCCCCACTGAATTATCTTCTACAGTTGCTTGTTACTGTATTCTGAGCAATAAAATATTTAATAAGAGTTCCTCTGTCTTTGTAATCACCAGTAACAGAAGTTTGGGGGGGTGGGGGTGGAGGGTGAGAGGGGTGGCAGGGAGGGTTCCCTTAATTACAATGCCAGTTTTTGGCATCTCTGATGTAACTCCAATGAAACTTGAGCAAAGCAAGCCTAGTATTATCCATAGGTACCTCAGGGATATTGAGAGAGCAGCGAAACCTGCTTTACCTGTTTCCTTTCCCATACTCATAGGTTTTACCTAGCTGCCTTATGCCAACCTCCTGCTTAATTGTTTGATTTAATTGTTTCTCATAGAATAATAGCTCTTTCTAACCACATCAACAGATGTTATACAGTTTTGTTGCTTTTCTTGCTTTCATTTATATTCACTACATTTTGTTTGTTTGCTTTTGACATTGAGGAGATTTTAACTCATCCAGTACTTAAATTATGTCCGTAATGTTTCTCCATTCTCCGTGTCATAGAAAGAGAGTAGCAAAGCCAGAAATTTTCATGAGATAAAATTATTGGTGATTCCTGTGATCATGTCTTCCCATTGTGTCAAAAGCAGACAGAGTCGAGAACTTTTAAGTCCTGCTTGTTGTTGTGAGCCTAAACAAGTGAAGTGACAGAGGCAACGGGACAGGTCAAATTGCTCCTTCGAAAGGGAAGGAGCTTTGAAAAGAGGGTTGCTGCGACAGCAATGCAGCTGCTGGAAAGAATTGCAGGTAAATACTCAGCCCTCCCTCTGTTCTGACAAGTGTGAAGTGAATACAAGAAAATCTGAACATTTGTGTAACTTCTGTGATTTAGTCTTTAATGAACATCTGCAGCCACACCGGTGATTAAGTTTTAAAAACCCCAAAATGAAAATATTGCTGTGCTTGCAAAAGACTGTGTTTTAGATGCCTCTATAAAAAAGTCCTTCATCTGAGTGATATTTTCTCTCATGTCACATCCCATTACACAGCTCCAGTTCTGTTGGCCTTAGTTCAAAACCAGGAACAACCAACATGTTCCTATCTTTCATCCCAACAAATACTGTACTGCAACGCTGTTTTGAAGGACATCTCTTAACTTGTTGCAACTTGATTGTGCAAAAGCACATGGTGTGGCATGCACTTGCCTGCTAACTGCTAAATAAAGGTCTTAATTGCTGTATTTTCAGCTTTTCTCCAGTTTCCCAGGAGTCATCTCCTGTGTTTTAGCTGCACAGCAACAAGTTGTTATTCTGATGATATTTTATCCGATCAGAACTTTCTCCCTTCTTCAGTTTGCAAACAGTTCAACTGCTGATGTGAACATGTGACAGGTATTACTGATACTCAGTGGAAATCCAGTTATTTTTGCTCTGCCTGTGTCCCCCAGCACAACCTTGAAAGCCTGCATTGCACATGCCTGGTGTACAGGGCACAAGGTGTAGATGAGCTGGGCAGTGTCCAAGCCTGTGGTGCATTCCTGTCTGTTGGAATCCACAGCTCTGTGTTTGACTCTGTGCAAAGTTTCTGCCAATGTCAGCACAAAAAACCTTTGATATTTTATCTGTCTTCTGACAGATTAAACTAGAAAGCCAGGTGGAGTGAGGTAGGCATATGTGCTTTCTACCACTCCAGTGCTAGCCTTACTAGATGCCTCGGTCTGGCCTGGAAAGTCTTTATTTCTGTGTGTTTGCCAGGCGCCTTGATTGCAGTACCAACAAGCTTATTAAAGCACATGCTCAGTTTTGCATGGTTTCAGTGTGGCTCATACAGGGCTGAAACCACTTTGCTGCTGGGCTGGCAGCATTGGGCTGGCTCTCTGGCTGTCCCCAGCCCCCAGCCAGGCGATAATAGCAAGGGGGTGCAGCTATTGCCACAGCTCTGACTGTGCCAGCCTTTGCACACTTACATGGGGTAAACAGAGGTCTGGGACTGACATGTGTTGTCTACCTGCAATGGGGGAATGATCACTTAAGATGAGGAGGGATATCAAGGCTCATATCAGAAAAACTTGCCCAGTCCAGAGCTCTCCTGGCTGCCCTTCAACAAAGTTAAACAGACACCCAGGTAGCTCTCACCTTCCTCAAGGATTTGGAGGTGCAACCATCCTAGCTTGCAGAAAGGCACATTGCTACATTCAGGACATCTCACCATTCACCCTCTTGCAGTTGATTTTCTGTGACAGTCTTTCCTCATAGAGTTGTCCTGGCCTGGGTGCTGGGCAACTGAACTGCTCATCTAGTTCTCCCAGACCCAAGGCTATTATCAGGTCTCTCCTTTGCATGAAGATCTCCAAATGCACACCTTCCGCCTCTTAATTCCATCTAGCAGGACCTGAGCAGAGCTTAGACATAAGAAAAAGTACAGTAAAACGCTGTGGCAGGAAGGCAGTTGAGCCTCTGGGGGAGGGCCTGGAGTTCCTTTGGAAAGCACACTAGCTAGGTAAGATGAGCCTTGTAGGACACCATGGAACAAAGTGGGATGCAGTCTTTCTCCGGAGATGACCTGTGTTGGAAGGAACTGGGTACAGGATATGTTCATGGCCTTAGTCACTTCTGTTAAGAAAAAAACTAGGAAAGCCCTGTAAGTAAAAGGGTGTTTTCTCATTGTTTTTTCCCCACTTGAATCAATATGACCATATTATCAATTGGTACACAGGTGGGATTGAAATGGCATTCTACTTCAAGACATTTTAAAAAAAAAATTGGGAAAACAAAGCAGCAGGTAGATATAAATTGCCATTTTGCCTCTGTGGCCTTAAGAGTTGTGTCATGTTGTTCATTTGCAAACATAATTTCTCTTTGGAAGAGACTTCTCCTCTATGTTCCGGTAACTATGGTCTCACACTTCAAACTTTTCTTTCAATATGAAAATACTATTTTTTATTCTGTGTATTTGTTGAATAGCCTGCTCACTATTAGCTCACAAAAATATTTGGAGCTCTGCAATATGACAGTAGTGGGGCCAAATTATGAAGTCTGGATGTCTTCTTTCTGCTATACTACCTAGCTCGGTACTTCGGCTATATTTGTCAACCGTCTCATATACAGATAATTTTATTCTATGGGTCTAATTTTACAACTGGCTGTTGTGTCCTATGTTGGTTTGTATTCTTACACACATCTGATGAGTTGCTGTGCTCTTAAATGAAGCAAGGAAAAAGAAATGCATTTTTTAAAAGCAACTGAGCAAATATTGTGTGAATATATTGTTGATTATAATGTCCATGGAGCAATCAGATAAAGGATTATGTCACTAGGTCTGAAGATGCATTTAGAAAGGATGTTGCTCATGCTCTGAGAAAACTCCAGTCAGTATATTAACAGCCATCTGAGGAATCTGCCAGAGAATTTGGGACCCAGAGATGACCCTCATGAAGAACATGATAGTGTCTTTCATTTCGGTGATGCTGATTCTGATCTGGGTTTCACCAACTTGTCAAGTATCAACTGTTTAAATTAGGATGTTGGAGCCTGTCCTGTTCTGTTCTTCAGCCAAACAGATGCTTTACCCAACTTGCATTGCCACACCGACTCTTCCCAACTCCTAATCCAGTGCTTCATGTGTTTTCTTCAGTTTGATCTGATTTTTGCAAACAGTGACATATTGCATGTTATGTCACCAGACCTCAACCTTCACTAGTACCTTTTATGATGCGCTCAAGGAAATACATAGAGGACATAACTCCCAGCTTCGCTTAGGACATGATCCATTCTGCAAACAGATGTTTCAGGAGGCAAAAAGATGCAGAAATCTGGATTTGCCTACCCATAATCCTGTAGTTACAAAATTAAATATAGAATGTTTGCTAGTTGGGAAGCAAAATTGCAACTTCTGAGGCCACAAATTCAGCATATTAGAAAATATATTTTGTTAAATTTCTGTTTTGAATAAATTTTTTCAAAGATCAAAAGTTATTTTTAAAGCACACATGATGACATTAGCATGGGTTTTTCACCCCAAAAATTTCAAGTACTCTATTTTCCCCTCCACATGATGAAACACAAAAAGTGAATAATGGAATGAATGAGATCTTTGTGTCAGTGTAAACTGCAATTATTTTATTACCAGCAATGATGACATTATTTTGTTAGGGGTTTTTCTAATATGAATTTAGAAAGTAAAATATTTCTATTTATTTTCAGAAGAAAGGTATTATCCATTTCAATTAAAAGCTACAGAGTTGATGCCCAAACTGGATGAATTTCTAACATTTTTCATCTTCCTATGGCAACAGGACTGCTATCATAATGTGTCATCTTAAACCATATAATTTGAGTTATGTCTCCAACAGCTGATTATTGACAAAGGCAGGAAAAGGACCTGAATCCAATGGTTTCCAGACCAGTGCCATGCAGAGGGGAAGATCACTTTAAAATTTATTGCATACATTATGTTAGAAATGTAATTGCTACTGTGTCCTAAGCTGGATAACTGCTGCACCCACAGCCACAAATAATCCTTATGACATGAACTTTACGTTAATAATGCTACATATCTAAGAATTATAGTTTTCAAAACATACATTCAATAAATAGAAACCGCTTTTCAGTACTAGAGGTAGTGATGGGTCATTTGTTGATGGAAAAAGCACTTTTAACTATATGTAAGAAATCTTCTGTCACTCTCAAATACAGCTATACTGACAGGTCAGTTTGCTTTCTTGTTTGCTTCAGGGCCAAGACAAACGATCATTTTACACAGCATACATATTAGTTCCCTCCCAAGGTCCAGCTTAGAGCAATCCAATTAGTTCCCTTGATGAAGAAACCTTTGATCAGAAAGAGAAAGGTTTGCTGAGTCAGTTCTTTTATATTATCCCAAACTGCCACATTCGCATTTACCTATGACATAGCTTCTTGTGTATAACAAAAATACCCAAGTGCAGTTGGTTATGAAACAATTCCATTATTCACCTGTTTGTCTCTTTTTGCAGCCCCTTCTGTTGAGGACAGAGCACGCAGCTGCTCACAGCCTCTCTTCCCAGCCCACTGCAGAGAATTTGCTAGGTTATTTGTGAGAAAATTGGCAAGCTTACTGTGTATACTCAGGCATCCTGGGAATGTCACCAGTCAAAGTTGAGAAGTGCAAAAGCTGTCAATCAGTGTGTATTTACCAGTCTCTCTTTTCTGTCCAAGATTGATGCTTTTGGAGGAGATGAAAGCCTTGGTGACAAGACGATAAAACCAGCATGCCTAATGCACGACTTATTCAAGAGACGTCTTTTTCTCCAAATTTTATGGCAACTTGCTCACTATCTCAAAGCTGCCCTAAGACCTGATATGCAATACGAAATAAAGGGCAAATAGGGCACATACGATCCATTATATTTATATTTCCAGAAATTAGTTCTCACCCAATGTCCCCTTCTTTACAAAAATTTTCCAAGATATGTTTGAGAGCATTTATGTTTAAATATGATATCCACCTGTCTAATGGAATTTTCCATTTAAAAGACTACTGCTTCATCCTGTTTTTACACTACTTCTTCTTGAGAGACTTACTCTTCATGTCTGAACTTTAAGTCTTCTCGATCGAGTTAGTCTTTCATTCGAATGCAGTTAGTCCTATCCCAATTCTTACTCCAGTCATTTATTTGTCTCTTTTTACTCTGCCATACTGCTGCCTACCCATTTATTTTCCAATCTCCCTCACTGAATTCTGAGGGTAGCCAGGGTAACTATGAAGAGCTTGTATTTTTTTTGTCCAGCCATAACACAGAATGATTTCTTGTCCTACCATTTCTTTACTTCCATTTGTTCTTCAGATACACTTACTAGAAATAAATCTCAGCTCTACCTTCTTAGGAAAAATAAAATATTCAGGAAGGACAGCAGTGTTTGCACCTGCTGAAAAAAAGGTTTTATGGGAATGGATAATACTGATTCTTCCACATTTTATACATCAATCTTAAAGGCGGAAAAAAACTTGCATTTTAACTATCTATTCCTATTCTTGATGTTTATTTATCACATTTTAATGTATGTTTCAGGTTTTAGCACTTCTTCCAGAAGCAGAAGCTTTTATTACCTGTTAGATGTTCTTAACATTTAAAAACTTTGCATTTAATCAACTTTCAGCTTTGAAGAGAGAAGTTTTACTGCACACAACCCTATCTGACTTTAGTTAAAAAAAAAATCTGGGACATCTACTCAAATGTAAAATGGCTTTGAAAGGGTAGCTTAGTCACAGAAGCCACTTTTCAGTTGTAGTTGCATACCTTTTCTTGTAGAAAATGCACTTGGAATTATCTTTATCAAGGCAAAACACCTTTCCTACTTCATCTAATTCCCTGGAAATATTTCAGTTGAAAAAAAATAAAAAAAAAAAAAAAAAAAGGAAGATTATTTTAATGTATGCTTTTCATCAGAATAGCACCTTAACCTGTAGTATTAAGGTGTCTGCTATGGATTGTCGATATAATATGTTTTAGTTTTACTCAGTGGAAAAGGGACCAAAGCAGAGGAATTAATGAAATGGACAAAGAATTAAAGAAATTTAGCCCCTTTGCTTCATGACTTTTCTGAGCCTCTTAACTATGAAACCCGTTGCCTCTGTAGGCTTGAACTGGACAGGACTGGACATCTTTTTCCCCGTAATTTCTGTAGAATTTTAATTTGTAAGTGAGCACTACAACTGCTGTGTTAAATTGACTGGCAAACGGTTGTTTGATGAATTCTTATAGTTTGAGTTCTCATAGTGCTTAAAGCAATAGGTATCCAACGTATTTAATAGAATCTCTTAGACACAGTTATAGTATTAGCTATAACTTTTTTTTCTAGATTACTGTATATGAATAGTAACTCTGTTACTGGTTTTCTCAGATATTTCAGGCTTGTTTATTCATCATCTACTGTATGTGGTTCAAAATGAATGGTCTTTTTCACATGTTTGTTACTTTCCAAACCCTTGCCTAACTGAAGAAGCTGATGTAGTTCAGTTTGTTTAGCTTAGCAGAGTGAAGGCTAAGGAAGTTCTCATAGCAGGCGGCAAATACATGAAGGGTAGTTACAAAGATGACAGAGCCAACAACATCTTGGTAGTGGAAAGCAATCTCACAAGAAGACTAAAGAAGACGTTGAGCCTTGAGAGGTTTGGGTTGGAAATCAGGAGCCACACACCAAAAAAACCACCAGGGAAAAAAAAATGAAAGATTGGGAAAAGTTATCCTATCCCTAGAGTCCTCAAAACTCAGACAAAATCATAGCTGAATGGGTGTAGTACTAGTGACAGTCACACTCTATGCAAAGGTTTAGACTACATGCCATCTAGAAGTCACTTTCAAGCAACAGTTCCATGATCTAATGGTTCTGTGCAACTTCTGCTCCACCAAGCAGCCAAAAGGATCTCTGCATTATCATCAATATTGGCAGATGGTATAAAAAATCACAGACATCTCCATCTGCCAGAGTAGCTGCACAGAAGATGCTGCAATTTGAATGTGAAAGTCTGAAGAGGTGAAATATGACAGTTGTTCCATTTCTTAGTGGTTTTTGTAGACACAGTGCTCTCCTCATCACCATGAACTACTGTCTTTTGAAGTTGTGTCTGTTCTGAAAATGACCATCTCTTCCAAAATGCCACCATATCTTCTTCAAAATCAAAACCAGGTGAATTTACTCATACTAATTAACAATGGATGTCTTCAGTAGACCTAATTCTGATAATCTTCATATGCACTTTTAAAGTACATTTTGGCTGCCTCTGACAGGAGGTATTATTGAAGTAACTTAGGTTTGTGTAATAAAATCTGTGTAAGTCAAGATTAGGAAGAAGTTCCAGGGCATTCCAAAATTTGTGTCTTTAATGATTCTTTATGCTAGACACTAAAGAGTGCCCTTAGCTAAATAAAAACATGGAATGATGGCACTGAAGAGCTGTATTCTTCAAAACACAATCAAATATCTACAGATATTCTAAGATCAGCTGAAAACTCCTGTCTTAGAAATGACTAAATTCAAGTGTATTTTTCCACAGCTCGTTTTAGAGCTGACAACTGTATGGACCTCTTAGATGGTGCTGTTGTCCTTTTTACAGCTGAAATGTGTCAAGGCCTGGTGGGTATTTTTTCAGTTCTTATAAATCTACAAATCCAACTCAATCTAAGGCTAAGAGAAGGGAACTGGACTTTAGAAGCTTTAAGTTGTCTGATATGTACTGAAATATCGTATATATTCTGACAAAGTGATTTAGGCATTGTACAGTGTAGGATTTCTTTGAAAGCATATTTTGAAAAAATGCATTATCTACTGTAACAATAAGAAAAGACTATTTACAGCAGTGTAGCTTGAGACCCCAAAACATAAGTGGAGGATAAAACATTCAGAAAAATAAGCACTAGCAAAGTACTCAAAAATAACTTTAAAAGAATTGGATCAGAGAGAATGTAATTACTGGGTAGGGGGGTGGGAGATGGGTTAAGAACAGAAACCTGAATGCTCAAAAAGAAACAATATCCAGCACATTTTAAAAGAAATCATGTAAAATGATGGTCAATTATTTCAAATGGAACATACAATGAAAACAGAATGTAAGAATGAACTGCTACTGTACTAAGCAATTAAATATTCCATTTTATATTAGAGATAGATTTGTCTAAAGACAAAAAAAAAGTAGTGCAAGGAAAAAGTATTGCTCACGTATAATATTCTTTGGAATTAAATCTCAGAAGTGCAAAATTGCCAAGCAATTTTCCTTTCAGATTTCTCTAGCTAGGACCATGACTGACATTTCATTTAATTGCTTTTGGTAAATACAGTACAAGGACAATTAAATATTTCTGCAGAAAAGATATTTGACATGGCCCTGGAAAACACACCAGCAAACAGTCCTACCAAACTGCAAGATTTTACTCTAAAGCTGCAGGGTGAAAATATTCTGCAACCATCTCTCAATTCACTATTTTACTTTGACTACCTCTTCTTTTCTCACATCGTCTGTCTCTGCCTCCTGACAGGTCCACATACCGAGGTGGCATTGAGTTTGTAACTATCTCAGGAGAACAGGGAACAAGTGTCTTTAAGCAACATTCAGAGTTTGCTGATTCGGAGTGACTCCAAATGCTGGTGATGCCGTGGGAACAATTCACAGCTCCACATTGGCTAACTCATCTCTCTCAGCTGACACTAACAAAATCCTTGCAAAGTAAAGAAACAGGAAGCCTCACTGCTGGGTACAGATTTAAATAATCAGATTTAAAGAACAATTAAAGGTGTCCTTGCTTACTGCAGGTGGGTTGGACTAGATGACCTTTGAAGGTCCCTTCCAACCTAATGCATTCTGTGAATCTATGATAAAACCTTGTCTTTAGCAGACCACCTGTAACTGTCCTGCAAAGATCCTCTTACACTGCTCTAGGTCTCTCATCTGATTAAACCGAAATAATACCAAATGTGAAGATATTGCTATTTGAGGATCATCAAGAATATTGTCCATCCTCTTGCATCCCACTATGGGAGTAAAAGTTCAGAAAGAAAGACTTAACAGCAACTAAATATTATTTAATCATCTGCTCATGTGTTTAATACCACAGCAGTCTCTTCAGCACAGGGGTGACGAGAGGTGTCCTGATAGTAGAAATAAAAATAGGGTGGTTTCATTGTATGTTGGCTCCTGTTATACAGCTTCTAGGTAGTCAGAATCTCCTCCAAGTTTGTACAAAGTCAAACCGTTGTCACTGGCTTGGATTCACAGTGTCTGGTCCTGGCACTGAGCACAGTTGTAAAAGAACACATCTTCCACTTTAAAAACTGATTTTTGAAGGAACGTAAATGAGAAAGGATTTACCAAACAAAGGGTAGTTATGCAAGGGTTATATCAGATGAAGAATGATTACGTAGATTGCCTAGAAAAATTGCAGGAAATGAACTCCAAATGCTACAATACATCTAAAATGAACAAAATGAAATATGGAAGTTATGAAAGAGATGTTGGAGTAACTGATAAAATGAAAAATTATTAGAATAGTATTTCAGAAAGCTAAGCCATAGTCAAAAAGGTGATGGTATCACAGAGTTTTTAATCTAACCACATACATCTTAATGGGTTTATTCAAATTCATGTGTTTCATTAATAAAATGATATACACAAGAGAAAGTTTCTAGTGATATGAAGAAAATAAAGTTCTATACTAGTTTATACATCACCGATAGATTTAGTGACTGATCCAATTTTCATTAAAATCAAAAAGGAACTAAAATTAAGTCCGTGTATTTAAATTAACAGTTTT
>VZTU01001250.1:0-113079 GCA_013400835.1 Zapornia atra
GATTCTGTGATTATATTAAGGGGAGAAAAACCAAACAAAACCCCCATTCTTACCAAGAGCCCTACTCTCCTGAGTTCATTTGTGCCTTAGAGTTCTTTCCCAGAGAGTACACAACGTTTTTTCTTTCATTTCCATGTTTGTTTATCTGTTCCATTGACATGTGCTGTAAAAATACATACTTAACCAAACTGACCTGGTATTTTCTCTCAGTAACAGAAAGTTCTTTAACAAATGATGTTTTTCTCACTAGCAGCAGAGCCATGATGATGGTGCAGGAGGTCTTAGTTGCTAGAAATGAGATGACCAATGAACACAAATGCAGGTGATGCAGCAATATATGGCCTGGTTTACTGGGATTTCTTTATTGTCTTCTAAAGAGTACTTGGAAACACTTCTGACTGTGCAAATAATACCTGTCTGTACCTATCATGTAATCATTCACAGCTAAATGTTTATTTACCTAAAGTAAACACTACAGATAGCTCTATGGTTTTGGAATTTAACGACAGGGACCAGCTGAGCCTACTCTGCTAAATCCAAACTCCTCAGGTACTGAGCTGCTGGGTTACAGCTGGAGGCAGCGGGAGCTCCTGTGCCCTGCAGCCAAGTGTGGGCATCCAGTGGAGTGCTGCAACCACAATCTCTCTGTGTTTCTAGAGCGTAAAAAATTGTCTGAACAACAAGTTCTGTGGAAAATCGCTGATGGAAAGTCTTCATGGCTGCCTTCTGCCAGAACAGCAGAGAGGAGATTGTCCTACTTGTGCAAGAAAGCAGGAACAGGCTTAAGTGGATTGAGATTTGTGCTGTGCTTTGCTCCTTGGGTGATCTGCACATGACTTTCCACGTTTGTTTTGCTTTTCACTCACTCCTGAACAGTTTGGCCAAGGTGCAAAAGAGGAATTGCTCCACTGAGAAGTGAGAACCTGGACTTCTCATCTGCAAAGGTTTGAGTCAAGTTGCTAATTATTGCCAGGACAGGTCAGAAAGCTCATGTGACAGGCTAAACAAGCCCACTGCCCAGAGGAGGTCACAGAAAGCCCACTGCCTGCTGTGACTCTCCAGTGCCTCTAATCACACCTGTCTGCAGTTGGGTGCTTATCTGCCAAGCAGGAAGTTATTTCTATTTCATTTGTCACTTTGCACTTCATGAGTATGTCATTTATCCTCTGCAGCTCTGCTATGATGAGGAGGGATGCAGAGTACTGTGACTCCCTTGTGCTCTTTTCATCATGTAGGCATAAACCAAAGAAATTGTGGGTGGTGAGGAAGGTGCTCACAGCCCTGCTTCACAGAGGCAGAAGGCACAGCTATGTCATCCTCTGCATGTTTCCACAGACCCCTCCAGTCTTGCATTTCTTAAAATTCAGGTTATCTCTTCAGGCACAGGGCTGCTTGTGTTTCTGTTTGCCCACGTGACTGATGAAAGTCACAACCTGTGTTAATAGTTAGATTCCTTGAAACTCATTAACTTTTCAGCTCTTCAACTGATCTTCAAAGTAATTTCCACCAATCTTTGCTGAATTTGATACCAACTCTGTTTTTGTCATGCAGAACTCTCTTAATTTCGATGGAATTTTGTTTTGAAGTTTTGTGTTCATTCACACCTGTGATGGCAAAGAGAAAGTACAAAGCCAACACCAATTAAAACCACTAAGAGTTCCTTTTTGCATAACTCTGCTTGGTGACATGCTTTTGCAGGCTGTGTTCTAGGAACTCTAGTAAGTGTCACTTCTTGCTGTAGTAACACACCTGTGTTTGAAAGGGTTACATCAGATGTCCTGTCTGAGTAAATAAAATAATTCATATCAAAGTGTCTGGCTTACATTCATTTCAGCCTAAGGATTTGGTCTGAAATTTTGAAACCTTGTGTGTAAGAGTAATCCTTGAATTGCAAAATAGACAGCCAGCTGAATACTGTCCCCACAAGCCTGGGAGAGTTCTATGGAGTGTGACCTGCTGGGTCTGGCAAATCTGAAATGTATTTAGGCTGAGGAAATAAGGATTTGACACGTTCAGAGCTGCTTGAAGGGTTTTGAGACCGTGTTCCTTTTTAAATAGCATCAACTCTCTTACCTTTAAGAAACTTAATAGCATATAAGCAGTAATGAGACCATGAGCACTCCAGTTGGAGTTAGTATGGGCTGGCTGTGTCCTGCTTTTGTGGTCTTACCAACTTCATGACATGTAGTGGGGTTTTATGTTTTCCTGTGACTGTAAACATATTCCACATGGTTTTCAGGACTGAGTAGTTGTTTTCTCATAGTGTCTGCCTCACAGTGTCTGTTCACTGCATGTGGACCACAGCTACTCATGCTTTTAATCCCAATATTCCTGGTGATTATAACAAATCTGCCTGCACATCTTTACCTTTCCACTGTAGCTTGTATTTGATTCAGACTTTTAGTAGGCATTAAATACTGGGTTTCACCAGTTGATAAGGTTTTGCATTTAGATTTCCCCATTTTCAGGTTGAACCACTGGCATTGATACATAATTCAGAGTTCTGTCAAAAAGCATTGTATCCTCATGTGCTGAAAGGACTGAGGCGTTGTCCCAGCTCTTATCCCTCCAGCTACTCCCTGTGCTTCCCCTCCAGCTCTGGTACCAGTACCCCTGTGTGTGGTCTCCTCCGCATCAGCTACTCCTGGGCTTTGGTTTTCTTAATGGTTGTTTCTGCAGCTTTGGTGCAGTGTTTTTGGAGTGCTGGAGATTATTTGGGGCTGTACTTTCACTCCACCTGTTGCATTGCATTCTTTTACCTTTCCCTTGTCTTTTGATTTGTGAAATATCTTTGGAATTCTCTCCCTTACAACCTCAGTTTCCTCTCTAAGTGGTCAGTCCGTAGTCTAGTCTCACCTTGGTTTCACTATACCATTTCATTCAATGCAATATGACTTCTCTGAAGGCAGCAACACCCTTGCCTGTAGAATTGCATTTGTCAACAGGCTTTGCTTTGAGCACAGTCACTGTCTTATAAGAAAAGCTGCCAAAGTCTCACAGTTGTGTTTGACTCGTTAAGAGCAGTCAAAAATGCTTCAGCAGGCTCTCCTTCATTCTGCAGGCATCTTAATATTCACATCTCCCAAGAGGTGTATTTCAGATTGCAGTATTCTTCAAACTTGCAAGGTAGAGGTTAATAGCTTGTCCTCATCCTGGTTTACTTGAGTGATACTTAAGAGATCAAAATACTTACGGCTTCAGGGATGCATTTAAGATAAATCAGTATTTTCTATGCATCTCCATTGTGCTAGAGTCCATCTCCTTCCTTCTAGGTATTAATGGTTTTCTTTAAGTGTTCCAGAATTTTTAATTTTTACCTAGGATTAGGAGCTTTAATTGTTTCACTCATTGTTTCTTTTCTTTCTGGCCAAACCAATCATTTTTCCCCCCTTCCTCTGGTTTTCACTCTTCAGAATTTTGCTTGGAGGTCTCATCTTCTCTTGATGCAATCAGAGTCTACTCCAGCTTTGGATAGTAAGTGTGGAGGGAGGAGATGCCTCACTACTTGGAAGTTTCTGTGCTCCTGGAGTCTTATATTCTTTTAACTGGATCCAGTGATCATAAGCATGTCAGTCACACATAATTTCATTATATTTCAAGAGATGTATATGAGGTGAATGTCACAGAAAGAAATGAACCCAAGGATCCATTTCAGTGCTGCTTTTCTCACAGAAGGGTGTGACTCCTTTTCAAAGGAGGGAGGGTTTGCCTGTCACAAAGCTCATAAATTATTTTTGAGGTGAAGATGAAAGGCTGGAGAATAAAAATTGTAATGAAGTAGTAAAGCAAAATGAAGTAGTCTTCCCAAGTGTAGCCATGTGATAGCTCCTTCAGGCTGGAAATTCTGACTGACACTTGCTGCCTGCTAGGGAAATATTATTTGTTTCAGTTTAGAAAAGAAAATCACATTTCTGTTTCCTGCAAAGGTGAAATGCTTTTCAGCTCTGTCTGTATGTATGCATTAGTGAAACTGCTTTCTGGTAGTGCAAACCTGCCTTTCCCTGTAGAGAACCAGTTATATCTGTTCTGCTTCTCCAACATTTGATGCTGTGTTGGATGTCTGTCCTTATCTTGCCCTGTCCTTTGTTAGCACTGCTGGTCTGGGATGTCCTTGTCCCACCCTGGTAGCTCTGGTGGGGCTCCTTGCCAATTGCACAGCCTAAAGAAAGTTTGAGCCTCCCCCTTTCCTGCTGGAGGAGCACAGCCCTGGTGGAATAGCTGCTTGCTTAGCAGCCCAGCAGGGCTGCCTTCTCTGGCCCCAATGCTGCAGCAACGTGTGGGAGCTGAGGTGACACACTGCTTCCTAGTGGGTGGGTGTCAGGGAGTACAACACGGTATGATTGATTGATGTCTGTTTGTCTTGGCAATTACAGCCATAGTCTGAGAGCAGTTAATGGGAAGTGCTGGCAGTAGTGGAGCTTAGAATGCTGCATCATTTGTTCTTTATCTCCTGCTGCTTCCTGAATAAGATATGAAATACCAAAAATTGAATTATGAAGCCAGAATTTCTTAAGTATGAAGCAATGAGGTGGTGGCCACAAGCTATGGGGCTGTGACTGAGGTTGACCCTGCAACAGTAGCCATACATTCTCCATATGGGATAGTTTGAGAACTATATTGAGTTCACCTCATAGTGATGAAATCAGACGTAACTCTTGGGGAGCCACTACAATGAACCTGTATAAAACTAGTCTGAATATGAGCAGTAGGTCTGGATATGAGACTTTTCAGTTTGCTGAAAACACACATACCTACACAAAATCAATAAGCTACAAACATAATTATGATCTCCTGCTGGATAACATGTAAGCAAGAGCTAAAATTGCCAGGCAATAAATATTTAACCAGCTCTGTCTGTAATGCTGCTGAGTTACTGCTGTGCAAGTCAGAGGTTCTCCTTAATGACTTCAGGCTGTTGGGTTTGCTGCAGGGGCTGTTGTTTAGGACACTCTTTGAAGGTACGGTTTTCAGCATGGAAACCCTTCAGAGATCTTTGGAAACCAGCTGGGGCAGACTTCTGCTGATGTTCAATGAAGGCTGGATATAACTTCAGTTGAATTTAATGGAGAAGGTCACTATAACTTCACAGGAAGTTCCATGAAACTCTACAGCCAGAATATTAAAAAATCTTTTTTTCTGAAAGTATTCCTTTTCCTTGTCCTGATATGCACAAGTACCTGGAAGATCTTTTACCAGCTTCCCTGTGGCCTCTGCTGAATGCAAAGCAGTGTATGTAACTCTGTGGCAGAGGACTGGAAATCAGGGGATGTTTTCAGTTTAAAGATGACAGCGCAGAACAACTGAGAGGGGACCCTGAGTAGAGGTACACAAGAAACCTGCAGAATGAATGGCTTTATTGAACCAAATTCTTCTTTTTAGTAATTCCCTACTGCTTTTGACAGCTATTTGCATAAATAGTCCTTTTTTCCCTGACATAGATTTGACTTTTCTTCAGAAAAATTATAGAACAGTGACTTTCTGACAGTTCAATCTCTTGCCTTGTTTTGCCTGTAAGCACTCTCCAAGTTTAGCTGTTAGTCGCCTTTACCAAGAGCATTTTAAAGGTTCACTATAAATCTTGGTATGTGCCATTTCATCTGTGAAATGGAGGCCTCATTTTCCTGTGGAATGTACAGAATACACATATGCCAAAATGATTTCTCACTTAGAGTTGCAGTTAGATCTAAAACCAGAGTATTAATTTGTAAGGGAGTCTTGCTGGCATTTCCATGGAAATGGCTTCTGCTGGAGAAAGCCTGCTTATTCTGAGGATATGGATAAACACCCAGTCCAAGCCTGTTTGGCTCTGCATTTATATTGTGCTGACTAAGCTCGTTTATCAGGACGGAAGCACGTTTCCTGGAACAGAGGAACAGCTGAGTCTGTCAGCATTATTTATTCATTGTTCAGAGCTGTATGAAGCCGTTGCCAAACTGCCAGTGGTGTCCAGTCTCCGTAAGGAACTTGCCAAAAAATGTCCTGTTTGGGAGTGCTTCAATAGCTCATCAAGCCATCTGGTGTGGAAGAACACATAAACACAGGAATTAATTAACTGTAACTAGTCTCCACTGAATATGTACAAAATGAGATTTTTTTTTGGAGGGTTTTTAATGTAGATGAAATATACCTGGTTGCAAATCTGTAATTCCCTTTAACAAAGCACAGAGCTGCAAGGGTGCCTCAGCTGAGCAGATGTAAAGAATTGCTTAACGTTGTCAAAGTGATGCAGTCTTCCCTGCCCTGTACTGCAGTGCAGCCTCAATGGGTTTTTGTAGTGGCTGCCAAGAAAATATGCTGTACAAAGACAGGCATGTAGCATGGACATTTAGACCTCAAATTTCATAATTTTCTGAATTTTTAAAAAGAAAAAGAAAAGTTTTTCTTTACCTGCCAGACACCATGTGTTGGTAATGCAGGATGGAGCAAAGTCTTGCTTATAATCAATTTTATGTGTAACATTCTCTCATTATATTTGAGACAAAGATATTGCCTGACTTAAAAATAAGTAAACTTTTTAATGTGTAGCAATGTTTGCATCTCTCCTTCCAGGATTTTAACTCTTCATTTACATTCAACAGCACAAGAGCAATCTGCAGGATTATTACAGCACATAGTGTGATGCCTCGGTGTAGTCAGGTATTCTGTGCTCAACCCAGGAAAGGCTTCCTCAGGAGAGTAAGGGATGGCAGCATTAAAATACAAATAGTGTAAGTGGTTGTTTCTTTGTAAACTCCCTCTTGCCTTTTAGATGTGTACCAGGTAGGAGATTTGATGTTGCAAATCTCAGCAAAGCTCTGGATGAAATGAGAAGACAACATTTCTTTTGGGTTTGAAATCTTCAGTAATTAACAGCAAAAGATCTTTAACAATCTGCCTTCTTTCTTTCTCATGGAAATTGCTCCCTTAACCTTGGGTTTCTTTCAGCTCAGACACTGGGAATGAACTCTCACCTTGGATTAGAGACCAGACAAAGTGTTGCAAATTTGGGGGTTTAACACTGACAGAGAAATGTTTGCTGAAGTTGCTTTCGTCTTGCAATTCACACACAGCTGTCATAAAGGAAATAGCTTTGAGTTTTCAAGTCACTTGTTTGCAATGACAGCCTAAAATTTGCTGTCTCACGTGCCTGAAGTTGTGTTAGGGTTTGTAGGGTTTGGGCTCATAGCCACATAGCCCTCAGACAGCTCTGCCACCTCAGGGCTGTGTTGCTGTCCATGGAGCAAACCTGCTGCTGCTACCTGCTCTGACGTGCTGGGCTCTCTTTGGACCTTGGCTACAGTGAATTTAATCATCCGTTGTGGAAGTAGAGTGGAACAAGTTGTGACAAGCTCAACCATTAATAAGTTGGAGCTGATTTCTTCCCTTGAGAACATTGGGTCTGCACTTCTGTAATTGATCAGCTCATGTCTTCAAGTCTATTTGCTTCACCTTTTCTAGAAGGTAATAGGCTGATTTACTTGAACCTGAGAGTGGCACAGATAAGAAGGGCAACATCCTGCTGCATTCTTGTCAGGGGTTTTCCTCCAGTCTAGGAGACCTTAAGGGACTTTACATTTAGAGAAATGGCCTAATTCAATGTGTGAATGACCACCTGGCCTGCTTCAATGTGTGCCTTGTTACAGCCTAACTCATCCAAAATGAAAGCACTGATGAGCCAGATTATTTTTCAGTGATTAGACTATTAGTGGGAGATTTGTTTTTATTGTAAAGGTTTGCCAGTGACTAATGGTAGATCTATGCTTGTGATTTGTCCTCCTGAGAGAAATGTGAGATCTCTGGGACAATTTCAGGTTGGAATGACCAGTCACTGGGGTATTTCTTCAGCTTGCACTGATCTTCTGTCTTCCATGAAATGCAGCATAAGCTTTCATCGTGGCAAAAGAGATGTCTGTGTTTGAGACAATGTAGTGCAAACCATCCTTGGCATGTGGTAAATAGCAATAGGAGCCTGAGAATGGGCTTTTTTGTCTCTGATGTGGAGTGTATTTATCTCTATTGGGACATCCCTGCAGCTTTTATCCTGCTGCAGGTCATGGCACCTTTTCTCCTAGTCAGACAATTACTCTCAAAACTCTTCTGTTTCCCTTTACTAACACACAGCTCATCACTGAGAATATGAGAGACAGCAAGGGAAAAAGCTCTAGTCAACAGTAAGGACAATTCTGGACATGTATCTGGGTCATCTCTCTTCTTTTATAGCTGGAGATGGGCTATCAATAGCCCATGATGCTATTTGTATGCAAAAGTTTTCATTATAGTGGACATATCAGCCAACTCGAATCCAAAAGCTTCCAAAATTCATAAATTAAGATTAGTTCTGAACCATTTTTGCCTTCAGGTTTTATTACATGCATCTTTTAAACAGCCTATCCAAAGCCTCACTTCAAAAAGTGAGTGCATGTGTAAGGAAGTGAAAATGACAATGGGTTTTGAATGGTTCAAGAACACTTCCTTATAACTACGTGGGTTTTATTATACTGTTCATGTTGTGGATGACAGGCAATCCTTTTGAATCTTTCTTTGTTGGGAATTATATTGATATGTTTTGCTGCAGCTGTACTGATCCTGGCTAAAGTGCTGTAGCAATGTATACTTTAAATTACTTTTGCACTTGGTAAAAACATGAGGGAAAACTAAGGTTTCCAAACACAAAAAAGGAGGAACTTTGTTCTTTGATGTTCTACCTTGTAAAATCTGCAAAAGAAGTTGAACTTTTTATTCATTAATTGAAGGGAATCTAAGAAGAGGTTTGGTTTGTGGTTTGTTTTTTTTAAAGCTTGGGGCAAAGTCTAGAGGTGATCTTCCTTTCAAACAAACAAAAAAAGAGAAATGTTGAAAATGAACATATTTCTCCTCTAATGCATGAATGTTAGACCCTGAGTTCACACTAGTATCTCAGACCCTGTGCCCCTGAATGGCTCCAGGAAGCTGAGTAGCTGTAAAAATTTGAGCCCAACTTCTGAAATGCCTGCAGTGCATCAAATATGGTTGGATCACAGATAAGGTACTGTGTCTGCATGCTCAAGACAGTCAGAGAGAGTTATTTAGCTTTGTTTATATTCTCTTGACTTGGTTTTGAACATGGTTTAACCTGAATGGTCTGTGTTTGGGTTTGGACACTTCATGTTGGCTGGCCCAGTGTGGAGTCAGAAGTGGGACTTGATGATCTTTATGGGTCCCTTCCAACTCAGGAGATTCTAGAATTCTGTGTTAGCCAAACAGCTGAACATGTGCTCCTGGAATTTCCCCATAGGAAATGAATTCTGTATCATGTGCTTAATGACAGTTCGGTCATCAGAATTAAAAGTCTTGAGCTGTCAGAATACCAGTTACCTGGGAGCTGCTACCTAGTGGGTCAGGTACCCCCTGGAGAGGGTTTCAGTCTCCCCCATCAGCAGAGAATGTCAGAGCTGCCCTGAGTGGTGATGCCTGTGCCACGGAGGGGACACTGGAGGCTGGACAGTGAATGGACAGGTCAGTAGGGTCAGAGGAATAAGTGGGATGGTGGAGGCAAAGCTGGCAAGGATGCCCTGAGCGAGGAAACTCTCAGTACAAACAGCAAAGGAAGAGCATCACTGAAAAGGGTCATTTTTATTGCTGAGGGTTCTGCATGCTGCAAGTAAAGATGGGGCTTGAGGAGTAGAGACTTTGCTCACAGCAGTGAGCATTTGTATGAGCACAGCTGCCCAAAGAGGGAGTGGAGTTTCACTAGCAACACCATAAACTCTGCAATAAGTTATTTTAGCTCCTGAGTGAAACATGCTGAACCTGGAGATACGTTGGGATGCATATTTTTAAGGGAAGCAGCTTACACAAACCTGAGGGATAAGCGTTCTCTGAGGTTTTGAACTAAATCAAATAATATATTATTGAGAAATGGGAACAGTGCAGTCAACATTGTAGGGAGGCACAATAACACAGGCTACTTAGAGATTTTCAAATCCTTTTTTACAAACAGTTGCCATTGTTCTGTTACATATGGGGTAATTAGATGTGCCAGAAATGCTGTCTTTCATTTTTTCTCTTGCCTTGTTTACATTTGCTGGGTACTTCCTTATAACCTTAAGCTATGGCAGTTGTGGTGCATGGAGGGAAGAGATGTAGTGGTTCTTGTGCCAACATAGATACTGTATGTTTTGAGTGCACAGATTCCTTTTTCCATATTGTAGAGCATATGACAACTATGAATAGTTTTGCTGTTATGTTCATGGCATTTTTAGAAATGGCAATTTTTTTGGAATGGAAAGCAAGGTTGATAGAAATAATTCTGAAGGGGGTGGCTTCACGTAGAAGAGAAGAATTTAAATAGACTTGTCCAGGGTGACTTTTCTACAACCAAATTTCTATGCTAAGTTTTTCTGAAGAAACATGCAAAAGTATAATTCTCATTCACTAAAAAAGTGTGTAATGTCATAGGAAGTTGTAGAGGACAAGGAATTACAACGTAGTAAAAGATAGAGGCTACTGGAAGATATTAAGTTATGTGAGGAGGCATGGTAGCAAGTGTGTGAGGCATGGTAGCAAAAAAGGGGAGAAAATAGTTTTAGTTACCAAACTTCATGATGTAAAAGCAACCTTGAAGATGACACAGTAGCAAAGACCCAGGATAACTTGGATTTTTTTCATGTTTCTCATCCTTCTGCCCTGAATTTCCACACTACCAGTGAACAGTCAGCTCAGTAAATAATAAAAGCTATACCAAAGTAGAAATTGAAGGGATATATGTTAATTCCCTACCTCAATCCATTAGGCTACTCCCCAGGCAGATTTCTATTTGGAAAAAACACAGTTCCATGTATGGATGTTTGGTTATTCTTATTCTTTGTGCAGCTTCACAGTCTAAATTTTTCTACCTGGGAAGCGAATTCCCCAGAGTTCTCGTTCTGTGTTGCAATGCTCATTGTGTGGGAGTTACACCTGTTAGCAGATTATGCTTTAAATTGCTCTTTAGCAGTATTTGGGGCTTAAATGTCAAATGAATAATTTTAAATGATAACTCTTTGAAATCTAGATGGAATTTTGGGAATCACAATGAAATAGCTTGGTTCTGCTGTTCTATTCTTTGTAGTCAGGTCCTTAACTCAGGTGTGCTGGACTGAGGCTTCAGGGAAGTTCAAACCTACTCAGTGGTTTATAGGCTTTCTGCATGTCTGTACGTGCACTTTCTGTGCACAACAGAGCACAAACCCTGGCACATCAGAAGCTGCTCCTAAAATGAATGATAATTGAGATTGCTGATGTGAATGCATAGTCTTCTAGTGAAACACCTTCATTTACACAAATGAGCAAAACAGATGTGTTATTACAAAAGTAATCCTACACATCAGAGAAGAGCTCCTCTTTTGGAGGTCCTCTTATAATCAGTTCAGCTTTGAAAACTACCCCATGTATGAAAAATCTTCACTGAAGTTTCAGACAGAGAAAATAACTTTATACTGTTATCTTGTTAGGTGGTAGAGAAGCCCTAGGTGTTTTATCAGAAACATGCCTTAGGATAATCCTGTCTGCCTGATCGGATCCTTATTTTGGTATCTTAATATCAGCTGTGGTGTTGCATATGAAACCAGTTGTGTATGATTAGACACTCAAAATGGATTCTTACACATCTGGAAGTCTGCTGGTCCTCTAGGTAAGCAGGTTATTTAAAGTGTTGCTGACATCTGAGTTTTTCTGAATGCTTATCCACTTTCTGGGAGTTGAATACAGTCTGTAGGGGAAGGTGTTCAGTTCATTGTGTAATAGATGAGGAAAAGGCAGACAGAAAAAATTCCCTGAGAACTAAGAAGTAGTTAGGCAGTTACCATCTGGCTCCATGAGTACCTTTTTTCTTGTGTTTTTTTTTTTCTTTGTGTGGTGGGGGGGGTTTTGTTTGGTTTGAAGAAGTGTCATTCAAGAAAGGGTTACTCTATTGGTCTGACAGTCCTTGTACAATTTTTGAAGTGAGTGGTCAGTGCTGAGCCTGAAGTCACTGTTGCTGCACAGGCCTGGGACTTGCTGCTATTGCACTTCTTCAGTAAGTTTTAAGCTGCCTTTGCCATCAATTTCAAGCTTCATTGACAGCAAGTCTGGCTCTCCCAAATCCTTTCTGCTCCTCTTCAAATTCCTCTAATTGGTGTATCATCATACCTTTTCTAACCAGAAACTTGAAAGTTTAAAAAGATCCATTAAAATCAGAGAATTTTGTGCAAAGGCCACCAAAATTTGGGTTCTGGCTTTGAATTTTGGTTCTGTGTGAATGAAGGTGCAGGAGGTGTTATGATGTGTTTGTAGAATGAGACACTGGACAGTATTTGTAGTTTCAACACAGCACGATTTGGGGTACATTTCTTCTGACCTTGAGTGCAGTCTGACCCAATGGGGCTGAAAGCCAAAGCCATGGGAAAAGTGAGAGTAAACTGCAAGAAGTTATCCATTAGTTACTGTTATTCTAGTGCACATTTAATCTTTAAATGCCTGTGTATATATTTAAAGGACTATTACTGACTCTAAGGAGAACTAAATTCTCTTGTTCTCGAGTTTAATTGCTTCTGCAAAATTAAATCTGGGTTGGTTGCTTTGGAGGCAGAATGTTTCTTCACCTTCCATAAGTGAGAGCTTTGGATTTGCACAGAGCTTGTGGGAAGTTATTGTATCTGGTGTGTAAAGTCTGTTCCTCCCATCTGGAAAAAATACCATGAAACTTGAACGAGTGGGATTTTACACTGTTCCCCTAAGATTAACTCCTTTGGTGTCAGTGGATTTACAAGAGTGTCAGTAAGATCAGGATATGGCCTTAGTTCCTGAGCTAGAATTTCAAGAGGTCTCAATGTTGAAATTGAACATCAGCATCAAGCTAAAGTGCAGTGGTCCTAATTCAGATAAGGATTCTTTTTAATGTTACAAATTTGGTAAGATCCCCTTGTTTTTAAAGTTAGTTGCATGATTAAATATTTATTCTTGATGTCTCTTGACTTGCCTGGAGATAAATAATTTTCCTTTTAGTGTGTCAATTTTCTGGGGATAGGAAAATGTAATTTATATGCACAAACAGCATTTGTGTGCTCTGATCACATGGAACGACATCTGTTCACTCAGTTTTTATGTGCAAATTACTTTTGGGGATGCAGACTGGAAACCTGAAACATGAAATGGACTGGTTGAAATTGAAGATGACTATCTCAAAGGAAGAACAGGTACATACCAGCTTGTTTGAACTTGTCTTTTGAGCAGGATGAGGGAGTTTGCTGTGTGCTGTTTGCTTGTGCTCTGGAACCAGGTTCACTCCTCAAACCTTTGCTTACCAAAGTGGGTCACGCTGAGCCTGTTCAGCCCTTCTTCTGAGTGATTTGGGATGGGGTTGGATCTTTCCTCACTCCTGAAAGTCTTTGGGATACTAGATCCATTAGAAATGCTTAAAAACCATCTCTTGAGACTCGTAGAAACTCTTTAGGGGAGGGCATGACAGAAGCTGGCCTTTTATCTCAGGGTCTCATGAGGGTACCAGAGTAAATGCAACATGAGACTTGCTCCAACTAAAAACATTCCCTGGGAAGATCAAAGCTGTCAGGCAGGGGTGCGTCCTTCAAGAGCAAAGGCAGTTGCTGAGGGACAGCACAGGGGGATTTTATTACTGTTCTCATCATTGTGAGAGAGAGGCACAATAAGAAAAAAATAATAAAAAAGCCTGTAGGAGTGTTTCCTCCCATGCAAACACCCAGAAATTGCCTCCAAGATGATGCTGCAGCCAGTAATGAGGCCCTGCAGCCACGTGTGTCTGGCTGCTCATGCGGCAGTTCTACATCCAGGGTGCTGATTCCTCTCGCTGGGGAGTGTGTTGTTAGCTCTTATCAACTCTTAAATGGGAAGAAAAAAACCCTACTGTAATTCCAATCTCTTCTCATGATTCTTTTCTAACAGCACCTTTGGTCTTATTCCAGTGGGAAAGGTTGCTTTTGTGCACCATGTAGCGTCATGTGGTAGAAAACAAGATGATGTTCAGTGCTATTTCTCTGTCCTCTGAGGATGCAGAAAACTTTGATGTCTGAAAACATATTCTATATTTTTGCAGTAACTTATAATTGTGTTTTAGTTTTGCTTTATTTTTCAGAAAGTATAGGGACCAATATGGCTTCTGCTCTTTATCTGTGTAATTTTTGTGAAGAAATTGCAAATATAATTGAATTTTTTTTGTAACCCATGAATTCAAATGAGGCAAAAATAAAGGGAACAGGGTGATTAAGGAATTGTTATTCATTTGTTGTACATCATTACAGCAAAAGCTTTGTTGCTGGATTCCTTGCAGACAAAGTCACAGAACTATGATTGTATTTCAGAAAAATGAAAGGGGACAAAAATAAAAAGGCAATAAAACAAATTAGTAGACGTCTTGAGGGACGTGATTATTACTGACTGACTAAGTTCTGTATCATAAATGTTCCAAAAGTCTGGCAGTTTAAATTATACACCCATAAAAGCAAAACTCTTACTGGTATCAAACCCTTTATTTTGCTGCTGCTGTTATATTCTCTTTAAAGTTCCAAATTGGCAAGAGAAAGTGAATTTGTCTTTTAATGATGTTTCTAAAGGATAGTGCAAAACTGTTGAAATACCATCTCTTAAAAAAAACCCCAAACCCCAAAAAACCCCCAAATCCATCTGGGCACTTACAACTTTTTCTTTACCTTAATACTACTGTTGTTTAATATGATGACTGATCTGCTCATACTCTGCACCCATCACAATCGTGTTGCGCTGTATTTCGTACTCAGGTTTGAAGCAGGGTGGGTAATGAGCTTAAACCAGAGCAGATCACCTGATAAACAACAGTTAGGGAAAGGTCCCAGTAAGCGCCGTTTTCCATGTGGGTGGGTGAAGGTGCTGCTGGGGGAGGCTGCGCTGGGGCTGGGAATGCTGAGGCATTTAGGCTGGAGTCACTGGGATCTGGCTGTGAAGCTGCCTGATGCCCAGCATGGTTTACCCTTTTGTCAGGGCTGGAACCTTGTGTTCCTTTACCTTCCCCTCAGGAAGCGTTTAAAGTCTCATGGGTTTGTTACTGATGCATATTACCATAAAATATTGCTGCTGGCCATAGTGATACTAAGCTCTGGCCTTGCCTGAGATGAGTTAAGGACAGCCCACATCCAGATGTGAACACCCAGTCTCTGAAACAAAGCAGTGGGTGCTGTGTATGCTGGCAGCAGGGTGCAGGCTCAAAAGAAGTAGCTGTAAGTGCTCAAGAGGGCTGACCTTGGAGAAGTTTGATCATAATACTTGTATCTGTTTATATAACATTATACAACCACTAATCTATCTCCATAACATTATATAGGTAGAGGAAAGCAGCTTTTGTGGTGTTCTCTGCTTGATTTATGATGTCTATGTATCTTTATTCTGCATCCAACTTCTTGAATGCAGAGCATTGGTATATCCATGCACAGAGTGGGCCTATTTTTTCCCCGTATAAGAGATAGAAGGTGGGGTTGTGGGGTTGCCATTTCTGATGGCAACCTTGGAAACCATTTTTGAGGCCCTTCTGTTTCCTTTGAGCAGGTTCATAAAGTGCAGAGAGGAGTGCATGCTGGTGGGATACAAATGCCACATTAGAGGAGTTCCCTGGCAGCCAGCCATAGCTTGGAGCCCACTGCAGCATGGAGCAATGTCATAGAATCCCAGAATCTCTGGAATTGCAAGGAACCCATAAGAATCATGGAGTCCAACTTCTGGCTCCACACAGTGCCGGCCCAGTCACAGCATGGGACTGTGTTGTCCAGACACTTCTTGTCCTCAGCCCAGCTCGGGGCTGTGACCCCTTCCCTGGGGAGCCTGTGCCAGTGTCTGCCCCCCCTCTTAGTAAAGGACCTCTTCCTAACATCCAATCTAAACCTCCCCTCGTGCAGCCTCATGCTGTTCCCTATATGTCCCTGCTGTCCTGGGAGAAGCACTGCTTTCCTTGCAAGTGAAGCAAATTAGGAGCACTTGGATGGATGTTAGGGCTGCAGCTGCTGACTGGAGTGGAAGAGGAGGGGCGTTTGCCAGCCCATTGCTGAAGCACTGAAGTTCATAAATACATGTTTTGTGATGTGCATCACCTGCCTCCGAGCTCTGGTTCCCACGAGCTCTGTGGGTGCCAGTGCCAAGGGGTGTTCCTGAGCCCCTCGCCCAGTGCTGATAACAGTTTGCTCCTAATTTGACGTGACACAGTGGAGAGCTGCTGCTGGGAACATCAAGGCAGAGCTGGCTCCTGCTCTGTACCTAGTGCCAACTCCTCCTGTCACTGTGACCAGAGGAGATGCTTAAAAAGGAAAAAACGCTGACTCAGAGCTGGTGGGGAGGTGGAGAAAACCAGCTGAACTTCAAATGATAACTTTGTAATGGCATTTCTCTGGGCCTTTGCTGGTCGGATGTAACTCGTATAAATAGCGTGGTTTTTCATCTCTCACATACCTGAGTGCCACAGAGCAGAGCTTGACTTGGGCCAGTGTGCAGTGCTGGCCCCTTCTGCTCCTGTCACAGGGAATGAGTCCCAGGGCAGGGAAGATGCAGATTGGAGATAAAGACTTAAGGTTAAGCCTCCTATTTGTGCTCAGTAGCTGTACAAAGGGCTTTGCACCTTTGCGTGAATGTTGTGCTGAGGAAGCGTTCTAGTTTTTCAGATCTTGACATGGGGGGATCTTGTCCCAGGGGAGTGACAGCACTGCCAGGAGGGGCTTTTCTGGATGCAGAATAGCTGCTTTTTTATACAGCACATCAGGAAACGCTACTGCCTCTCTCCACTCAAATGCATCTTCCAAGGCTAGTAGAGTCTTTCATGAGGAACGTTTGTGTCTGACCAAACTTTCTTCATGAGTTCTTCCTCTTCCCTACCTGTCTTCCCCTTGTTGTGTACTTGCTTTTTGCTCAGTGGAAGAAAGAGACAGATAATTTTGTTCTACAAAAGGGGCCCAATTGTTAGGTGATTCTGCTTTTGAAACAAAGGCTGTTCTTAATAGTCTTTCATGGAAAGCCTTTATAATTTTAAAATCTGTTCTCGCACAGCAGGGTAGAGCTGCTACACTGCTGCTGTGATTATTCCAGGAATCCTTCAAGTTCAGGTAGCACTTACAAGAACCAGAGCTGATTTACACCCTCTGTGAAAGGTAGACCAGCTGGGCTAGTGAGTCTGCAGGGAAATATGTGGTTTGGTTTGCTGTCATCTCTGTCAATTGTTACCTGTGTTAAAATAATTTCTTATGCAGGTGTTTGCTCCAAGAAGGACATCTTCAACAAGGTGTCAGGTCTGTTTGAAGCCATAAAGCTGTTCACAAATATACTGTGCCTGACCAGAACATTCTCAGCCAAGTATTGTTTGAAGTTATAGTTACAGTTAGGGACCAAGGAAGGCAAATTACAAGAAAGCATGTAATGTATTTTTTAATATATATATATGTATGCTTATGTAAAAGTATATCTAAAACTAAGGGTTCTGCCCCAGATGTTCCCCATGTGCAGGGAGCAGTGCAGCAGGACACTTCCCCAGCTGGCAACTCTGCATGGGCTCATAGTTGGTATTGTGCTATTTCCAAGCATAGAGCTGAAGTGTCTGTGTGAGGACAGCCACCAACACGGCAGTGCAGAGAGCAGGGAAGCTCTGTGGGATGTATTTTAAGGAAGCATACAGAAAACCTTCTGTGATACCTAGCAATTTAATGGGATGATTTACAGCAGCTGAATGAAAAAAAAAAAAAAGAAAAAATAGCTATATATATTTCTGTAATTCAGCTTTTCCTTAGCAGAGAAGCTCAACAGCTAGGGATCTCTTGTCCTTCCTGTGTGTTGCCTCCTAAACCCAATGGGATTTAGTGGTTAGTTGACTTAAAAGTATAAAGTGCAGGAGCAGCAATGCTCATTTTTCCCCTCTGCAGAAGACAGTATCTTCTGTCTCAGAAAAAAGTGTAGCCAGGTTTGCAGAGCTGAACACAGAGTGTAATTCCTTCTTGAGCCCTCTAATGTATGCCTTGAAGCACGATACTTTGTTGACCCCATTACTTCATCTTGCATAACTAGCTATGCTAGCAGTTACACAATTATCCAGGCCTTTTGAAATTCTGCATCTATAGGATTGGTTTCAATAGCCATAATAATGAATTTTATAATCCTTTGGAGAACAGCAAGGTTAGGAGATTAATGCAGAACTTGATGGCAAGCTATTTAAATAACTCAGTAAATTATCTCGACAAGGACACAACAGAAATGAATCCCCACTAAACTGTCCTGGGTTTTTTTAAATGTTGCTTATGTCTTGAGATCTGGGTCAGTCCCATCCTTCCTACTCTATAACCTTTTTGCAGCAGTCGGATTAGGGTGTAACTGGCTTCTAAATCTCCTAAAATAAAGGACCTGGTGTGTATATAGTGCTGTGCCACGATTGTGATGTGAAACCCAGCGTCTCCCAAGAGGGACGTGTCTCACTGCAGGGTGCCCACTGCATGGCATGGGTAGTGCATGGGGCAGACCCTGGCAGTGGTGCCATGAAAAATCAGTACCTTTTTACCAAAAAACTGTGATGTGGACACAATAGGACAACTTTGCAGTGAAAGATGTTGAAGTCTGAAATAAAACATTCTTACCAGCTAAGTGTAACAGGGAAAATACTGATGGCAGGAATTAATGTGTGAGCTGTGGGGATGGGTGTTCTCATCACTGAAGTGTCACCTTCCTCATATCATCTGGCTTGGTCTGGAAATTGCAGGCTGTGTGCTCCCCAAACCCTTGTACACAGGTTAATCCCCTGGGTTAGGGCTGGAGTGCGTCCTTCGGTGATCCCTGGCAGGTTGAAAAACAGACTCTCAGGCTCTTTGGGATAATCATCGGTGTGAAGTGTACCAAGAAAAGGGGGAAGCAAGAAGTGTCGATGAGCTGTAGGGGTGGTTCAGCTCACGTTGACAGTTGAGGCAGGGAGGAAGCCTGATGTGGCAGGTTCCTCCTAGTCTGTCTGCAGGATATGAAAGTGGAGATATTTGGGTTTGAGCTCTCGTCACGGCATGCTGGCAAGTACCAGTCCAACCTCAGTACCCTACCAAGTGGAAAACACTGCTATTTTCAGTATATTTATAGGTAAAAACACAGAAATTTAGCAGATGGTAGGGAAGTCGTCATTCTCAGATCATATGGTAATATTCTCAACTGGAAGAGATTGGCTTTGAAACCAGTGGTGTTACACCAACGTACAACAGCCAAGAGAGCTGACTAATTAAAAGTCACAGGCTGAACACACTTTTGGAAACAAGTTTGGGTGGGTTATTTCCTCTCCTTAAGGCCAAACCTATAACCTGATGCAGCTTTCCCAGGCACTGTGCATGGCATGTGTGACAGCAAAATAAAACCCATTGAGGCAATCGCTGGTAGGCAGCATATGTTTCCCAGGCAAGCCAGCTGTGGTGATGTGTCCTTAGAAGCCCAGCTCTATGGCGTGCAGCCTTTGACTTTCTGAGGATTCCTGTGATGGCCCGAAAGCAGGAGTGCACTGGGTGCCTCACCCAAAGCAGCTCTGGGTCGGGATGGGGAATAACTGGTTTTCTGATGGAGTGGTGCTGCTGAAAGTTTGTTGCGAGGGAAGAGTTGAGAATAGCAAGGAAAGGAGGAGCTGGGTTTGTGCTGCCCCCTTTTTAGTTGGAGTGTTCTGAATCTTCATCCTTTGCATTGATTAGAATACAAGGGAATACAGAAACAGTAGCTGCAGGGGGGAAATGTGGCTATTTCACTAGAATATACAGAGTGCTCTACAACTTAGAATTTTTTTCATTCAGACTACCCCAGCACCTTCAGATGAATTCATAAACCCTCTCAGCTTTTCTGCATTTTCATTTTTCTCTCCCAATGTGTTTCCTGGCTGTGTGTTGTGTCACAGCCCCTTCAGCCTGGGAGAACGGATCTCTCTTGGATACGTGAGCAGTAATGTTCTGTGATGTCTCTTGTGGAGGCAGGTATTAATGGGTTGTGTGCTGTTTCCTTGTGCAGCTGTGGGGAGTGACTTTCTGAGCTTTGATTTAAATACCTGGTTAGATCTCGCAGCGGAAGGTTGCGCTGTTTCACATCGGCAGAATCACAGGGGAAATCTTGCACCGTGTCTTGTAAGTTGTTCTGTTTCTGACTCATCTCAGGGAGATCTTACCTCACCACGTGTTCCTAAAATAAATAGAGATGTACAGGCAGGAGAGAGCTGCCAGCCAGACCTGGCACCCGGACGGTGTGCTGGGAGGCAGCCCCACAGTGGGGACAGGTGGGGCTCCCAGGCTGCGTGGGGCTGGCGGGGCTGCCCAGTGTGTCTGCGCTGAGGGGTGAAACCTGTCAGTGGTCTCGCTGTGCGTTAATAAAGGGCTGTGATAGCCAAGAGTGTTCCATTGCTCCTCCCACTGGCAAGTAAAGAAGGGGGGTGGGATGGTGATGTTTGTGGGAAGGGAGGTGTGACAAGGGTGGGGATGTTAACTTGCTGCGAGGAAATGAGGGAAATGAAGCCCAAGGGCAGGTTGTAGTGAATGAAACGTGGGTTTTGTCTATGCTGCAAAAAGCTTTAACTACTGTGTGTTGAATGGTCAAGGCTTGTGAAAAAGCCCCGGGCTCTGGAAGGCTTCTGAATGAGTGTAGCTGCTGGTGTGTAATCAAGGGCAATAGAAGGGGCTGGGATCATGGCTGTAAGTGGGTGGCAGCTGAGTCAGTTTTCATGCACCAGACAGCTACAGAGTGGATAATCAAGAAATAGCTATTTTCCAGTTTGCCTTCAAGGTGTTGGATCCTGCCTGTCTTGCTGCAGTGTGCTAGGGACTTGTCAGAGGGTCTGCTCTGGTCAGTCGGTGCAGGGAGGACACCTGGGAAAACCCAAAGTCTGGGTTATGAGTAGATATTGCAGTTCTGTTTGTGGGTGCTGCCGTGCCCAGTTCTACTCATGGTGCTGGAGGTGCCAGCTTCCCGATACCACCTCTGCTTATAGAGATGTATGATGGCAATGGCTTGGCCTAGAGAGTTAACTTTGTTTCTGTAAATCTTTGTCTGCATTTCCATCCTGTCTGGTGGTAAGAATTCCTCAGTACAGAGCAGTTGGTGACAGATCGAAGAGGTCATGTCCTCATAAACGTTTTGAAGATGACTAATTTTTTTACTAGCTTTTCTGTGGATACTTGTTTACCAAACTTCCCTTGCCAGCACAACGTAACCAAGAGAGAGCATAATTGTGTGGCTTAGACTCTCTTCCAGTGTAAGACAGTAAAATACCTGCATGGTGGATACAATTATATCAGCATAGCTGTGTCTCCAGAGGTGTATCTGCTGACATGCAAGAGGCTACTGAGCTCAATGTAAGAATATGTATTGTGCAACTTTTGCCTCTAAGTAGAACTGAAGCCAATAAGTGGGGCTTTTGTTCCTGTATCAGAATCAAACTTGCCAATGTGGCATTTTGCAGATTAGGCTGGTTTCTGCATGCTCAGAATGGCGTGACTAGATGATGGAAGTTGGCATGTGGGAATATGGTACTGAATTGCTGGCATGGCAGTGTTACAGGTGGTGTATCAGGTGGCTAAACTGTTTTTCAGTCTCTCTGCAAGTTGTGTAAAGTTTAGTAAAATCTGTAACTTTGTATGAGTGCTCTCATAAATATTTACAGAGCTCCCTCCTTGGTTTGTAAATACAGTGAAGAACAAAACTGTTTTTCTAAGAGGTGTCTGGTTTCAGCGATGTTATCTGTCTGTGTTGTAGCATCCATTCATTAGACAGCCCATACTTTAGACAGGTGTAGTACATCAGATTTTTCTGAAGAAAAATCTTAACAACTGTACTTGCACCACAAATATATCAAGTTTGGTTTTTTTTTTTCTAATTATTTGCACATGCAACTTGCATGAACAAGCAGCAGAACTGCTTGTGTTGACACTGGAGTTGTGGAGATGCTCTGACCTTTGCATGAACACTTGGGTACATTCTGCAATGGTTTCCCTGACTTGGTAAGGTCACTTTGGCTACGCAGAGGATTATATAAATCTGAACTTTTATTAGTGCAGCCCTTTGTTCGCAGCTCCATGAAACTTTGGAAGAGTTTATCAGAAGAAACTTATAAGAGAGCCATCATAATTGAGGTCAAAAGAGCTGTACGTTTGATGAACAGCATGCTAGGAGCTGCATTAAGTGGTCAGCATCCTTCTGGAGATGAGGTTTTATCACCAGCCTTTGTTGCTGAATAATTAACTGTGCACTTGCCTCCGATGGTCACTGTTTTGGAGAAGTAGTTCCTGCCTTCTGAATGGACTTGAGCGGTTCTTCCTTCTAAAAGAAGGTTCTGACAAGCTGCTTTCATGTTTGGTGAAGAATTTATTCCTGCCCCCACCCCCCTACACACACTCTCTTTGGAAGCCTGGGGGGAGGGATAAGTTTTGATTAAAAACTCCGTGAACACACGTTGCAGAAGGAGTTCTGACTTCCTGGGAGCCAGTGCTGCTAATGAACCAACTGGTGCAGCTGGCAGGATAAACTACCTGAATTCTCATCATCGCCCTGCGCTGCTCGAAGGGAAACAGGTTGATGGTCTGTAGGTAAGACAGGACTCATTTGTTCCTTTGCCTGCTGCCAGGCCACCCGGGGACGTGAGGAGACAGGCGCGCTGCTGCGTTACCGTTGTACGTGTGCTGAGCACAGTCCCTTTGGAGCCTTCGTGCAACTACTGCTTATGTTTTTCCTTTTAGCCTGTCTTTCTCACATGCTGAACGTGAGACTCAGATTTACCTTTCTTTATCAGTCTTTCCATCCTGTGACTTGGTTCCCCAAACAGAATCCCTTGCTCATTCCCTTTGGGAAGTGCAGGCCGCAGTGGTGGTGTGGGGATGTGTCCGTGCATGCAGTCAGGCAGAATTCCTAAGCTTGTGCTGCTTCACTGCTGCTGTGGGGATTGCAGAGAAAATGTGTTGTGCTGCAGCAGGCTGAGAGGTTGGAAATGTTACATTTGCCAGTAATCTTGGGGTTATTTTACCGGTCTGATGAGATAAATACAACTAGTTGTACATTGTACAGTTTTGTGTACAAGCATGCTTTGTGTCCTGTTAGTTTGGTGCTCACTGCCTGTTTCCTTCTGAGCCTTGATTCTAGATCTACTTAGATTTTCTCAGTAAGAAGATGCCAAGCTTTCAGGTGGTGTAATGTCCTTAATATTCCAATGTTATTTTTGCTGAGTTTGTTTATTCCTGGTAAACAGGCAGTGGGATAGTTTTACCTGTAAGGACATCTTGATCTCAAAATTATGATCTTAAAAAATACCTCCTAAATGAAAGAGCTGGACATCTGTTAATATGAAATTAAGTCAAGAAACAAGTCACTTCAGGGTATGGAGAAATAATTGAGGTAAGTTATGGCATAAGATGGCACGCCACTGAACGGTCTCTGTAGCAGTCACAGAATATGAGTAAATAAAGTCAGCTTCAGGAGAGATCTGTGTGCTTTTAGAGTGACAGATTAAATTGTGCAAAAAAAACCCCCAAAGGTAACTTTTATATCTGTTATTTATTCATGTAGTAATGATGACAGGTGAATTTTTTAAAAGAGCAAGAGCAAATTTCATCCTTTTCCAATCCAAGCTACCTCTCCTTATGCCTGTCCATGCAATCCTAGTAACTGAGGGTCTGGAAGGGGCTATGAACAACCAGCTCTGGTATCCCTGGGTGTCATCTCTGCCCTTTCATTTCTGAGACAAACCACACTTGAGCCGAGCGAGGACGATTACTGCTGTCATCATTTGTGTTGATGGCTGGGCGCAGAGCAGCAGCAGCAGAGCTCTGCAGCCGTGCCCCTGGGAGGGAGTGGGCTGGTGTTGCAGACACACCAGGCTCCTGGTAGGGTGACAGGGAAGGTACTTGTGGAGCTGCAGACCCTGAGCGTGGTGTAAGGCTCCCTGTCAGCTTCCCTCCTCAGAACTGCCAGAAGCTGGAACCTGCAGAAAGCCACTGGGTAAAGGTTATGGATTTGATTATTTCCTAGCACAGGTAAGTTCAACAGCCTTCCAGCTGTTTGTTCAATGGTAATGATTCACTTAATCTGCACAGGCATGGCACAGCTTCCGAGTCATTTAGGAATGACTTTCTTTCTTTAGGAAGTGTTTTCTCTTTCATTAAGTGTCCAGGCTGTGTTTGGATTGTCCTGTCCATGCCCTCTTTGGCAGTTTATGTATTTCTCTCTGTGTGTGGAAACCTCCCATGAGCAATAGGGCATCGCCCACCAGAAACTCTCCTGTGGCTCTGGGTACAAACATCACCAGCTAGTTATCTGGTGATGGCAACCCCGCTGCTTCCCGTGGCACCTGCAATGGTGAGGGGTCATCTTAAACCCTTGCAGCCCCAACCCCCAGGCACCTACACCCAGCAGAGGCCTTTGGGGCCTCTCACAGGGTTTAATATTTTTTTCTTTGCTGTGGCTGCTGCGTCAGGAGGAAGGGACTGTTACTTTTTCCTCTTGGAGACTCCTCTGCACGTTGGGTCTGCTGCATAATAAACCATTCTGCCTTTCCTATGAGCAATACAGGACTAGAATACTTGTATTTGAAATATGGATTCTGCTGCCTGTAGCCTGGTACCTCTTTGAATTTTTAGAAGCTGCTGGTGTAGGAAGCCTATAGGATTTTTAATAGTTTCCACTGTATACAGAAAGATATTTTGATCTCTGTGATTTGTTCAAGGCCATACAAATGAGTTATTGCTTGTGAACTCTCATTAACTTTCCTAACAGATTTGCATTTTATACTTTTCACTGCCAAATGGAACTCTTTGGCTGTCCTTAAAGAAGCAGCTTCAGCTAGCTGAGTCGCTTTTGGAAACCGGCTCAATCTTCCTGGTGTGAAAGCACCAAATAAAGTAAGACTCTGCAGTTTCTGTTTTCCTCTCATTAACCCAGGTTTAATACTGATGTAACTATTGATTTTCAGTACTGCCTGGCTAAGCTGTGGGAGTGGGGGAAAGAGGCCAACAAAGAGGGGAAAAATCCCCAGCCTGCTGCTCAAATTGAAGATCATAACAAGCGCACAAATACAAAGTCAGGAAATAAATGACGTGTCAGGCTGCCTGGCTTAATTCACTGCACAGACCCAACCTCATGGAAACAGTCTCTGCACACACATCTGCTTGGGGTACTTTTTCTTTCCATTCATCACTGTCGGGCACTGGACAAGAGGGCTGTTTCTGTCCCTTGGATGTTCTTTGAGGCAGAAATAGATGAAATCTCTATTTCTGATTTCTGGAGGCCTTTGAGCTAAGAATGCTACTCTTTCACCTTTTCCTGCAACTTAAAAGCATGTAAGCTCCAAACTGGAGTCTTACATGAGCACTGACATTCCTAGGAAGGCAATTTTCATTGTCAGAAATGGGAAGTGAAGACCAGAAGCTCATTGTTCAACAAGTGACTAGCCTGCCTTTGCACCACCACACACTGCAACCAGGTAAGACCAGGAGCTACCTGTGTCCTGGGGTGCTGCAGTAGCAAAGAGCAGATGCGATACAACAGAGTGTTACCAGTGGCTGAGGAGAACAGTAAAACCATGCTCCCTGCCAACATGATACAATGGGAATAATCCCTGCTGGCAGCGAATTCGGAGATCAGTATGAGTGTGCTGCTTAGATACGGGAAGGTATTCGCAGAGGCTAATTTCAGCCTGGTGAGGCTCATCTCTCCAGGGGCCTCTGTAAAGAGAGCAGAGGAAGAGCTGCCCCTCTGGAGAGGGACTGAGAGCAGGAGCCCAATTTAGCTGGTGCAAATCACCCTCCAGAGTCAGGCTCTGACCATGGGCTGCAGAGAGGAGCCCAGAGAGAGCCTTCTTGTTAGGTTAAAGATAACCTGTGTGAATACCCTTCTGTTTCTTAGAAAAAAATCCACCCTGCCTGGATCCCTATCTGTTCCATATGTAAAATGGAGCTATTCAAACACATTTAACCTGCTATTATATTATCTTCAGAGCAGCTAGTCCACAGAGGAAAAGCTACGGCCTCTCATGTCTGCTTCTGTAGTCTGACCTTCAGCCCCTGTGATAGCGATGTGTGCCGTGGTGTGCAGCTCCTCCTGGGGTCACACAGAATAGGGTTATTGTTCTCTGAGGAAAAGGGGAGATCTTATGCAACACGCAGTGATCAGTCACTCCTTTTATTTTTAATGTCAAGTGTTTTGAAGTCGAAGGGCAGAATTAATAATGCTTGTGCCATGCTGCTCCCCTCCTGTGTGCGCATGCACTATGGCTCAGCCTGCAGTTACACGATTACACAGTTGTGTTGCTTTTCAAGGGTGCCATTCAGTGACTGGCAGCTTCAGTATTTCTCTTTGTGCTCATCTCTATATGCATGTGCTCTCCAGCCCCAGCCAGTGTCTGCATGTCCTCTGCTCCTAGCTCCCTCCTTGAAGGCTCCCCATGCACATGAGATGCTCTCATTGAGCACAGCATATGCTTGGGAGCTCTGGGTGAGCTTCTTTTAAACCTGTGAGTATGTTATATCATCAATAACATTACATATATATTTGTGAGCAGAGAGAATTTTGCTGACAGTAACATATGTTTTTGCAGTAACTTAATTTCATTGTAAAAATCCACTGTCTATTTAGACCTTAATTGAAAATGTTATTTAAGGTCTAGTACTGAGTATGTCATTTGAATTTTGGACATGATTAACTCAGACAGCTACCTCTCTTGTCTCTTATTACTCACCCATGGGAAATACAAATTGTTTGTCCTATGCAAAGTCAATGCTTGACTCTGCCACTTGCTTATGCTTAGGGCAAACCCCTTTCTATGCTTCCTAATCAAGAGGAGGCACAAACAGCCATCTGACATCATGCTCTGCTAGTTCACCCCACCAGCTGCGATGGCAGTAAATTCCTGGAGCTGTTTTGATTCCCAAACTCCAGCCAAGAATCCAGCTCAGCCATTTCAGATTCTGATGTCAATGGCAGGATTAGAAGCCTGAAGGGGTTTGACAGCTTGAAAGCATGACCTTTTTTGTGTACCAAAGTGAATGCTTGTGAATAGATTTTTTGCTCTTGCAAGGTTTTTTGTTAAACTTCTACTCCCTTCACCAAACCCAACAGCCAGAGGAGGAACATTAAAGTAACAGTCCCATCACATGCAGTGCAGCTGTTGTATGTAGGATGCCTTTTGCCCCTAGCTAGCCAAACTGCTGCCCTAAATTCAAATTCTTCCCGACTCCCCTGACATGCTAGCAAAGGGGTGCCTACCTCTGCACTTCCATGTGTGTCTTATAACAAAATGGTCTGGGTTGGAAGGGACCCCAAGGATCACAGAGCTCCAACCCCCCTGCCACAGGCAGGGCCACCAACTTCCAGGCCTGGATCTACACAAGGTTGCCCAGGGCCCCATCCAGCCTGGCCTTGAACACTTCCAGGGATGGGGCACCCACCCCCTCTCTGGAAAACTCGTTTCTTAAAGATCCTCAGCAGGCTTCAGAGTTGTGGGAGCTGCACGTTCCTGTGGATAGGTGCTGCATGCAGACCCCGCGTCCCGCAGCGGTGGCTGTTGCTGTGTGTGGTTGCGGCTCAGCAGGAAAGCTGCCCCTTCGCCTTGTCACAGCCCCTGCTCCTGGTGTCAGCCCATCACTAACTCTGACAGCTTCGATTGCCTGTGTTTGCTTCCAAATGCTAACAAACCTCCACTGCCATGTTGTACTGTCAGCAAGGCAGGAGTTTCCCCTTTGCTTTCAGAAAAGGGTTAACTGAGTGTATTGACAAGTCTTTCAGGGCAGAGGGAGAGCAGTTAACCTCGTTTGCCCAGCCTGCTTTAGGAAGGCTGGTGGCAGGGAAAGGCGTCCTGCTTGCAGTTCCCTGAGGATGTGTCCCTGCAAAACTCTGGCTCTTGGCACAGAGTGCTCTGGTTTCAAGCTCTGCCTTTAATAGCAGTATCAGGATAATTTCAACAGGGCATCTACTGAATGATAACAGAGAATGGAGCAGCCAGGAAGAATTTTGACACCTACAATTTTTCTCTCATGTTATTTTCCAGTTCAAATCCCAAGAAGAAAACTAAATAGGCAATTTCAGGGTGATTTGTGAAGTTGAACATTGTACCTCCATAGTCTCTGCCCTGGGGATTATTTCCAGGGTAGCAAAGGTCTCAGCACACACCGTCTGCAGTAGCCCACAGTAATGTAGAAATTCAGTTCTTGTATTTATTGGTGCTCAGTGGAAGCTTCAGCGCTCGGGGCGGGGAGGAACTGGGGACTGGCAGTTTTCCCTCATGGTATGCCAAGAAGGGCAGAAGGGAGAGTCTTCAAAAACTCCTTCAGCAGCAATCACTTGTACTGGTTGGGACTATGACACAGAGGGAAGAAATGGAGAAGAGGTATCCAACTTGGAGGACGCAGTAGAGAGTTTCTGCCTTGGAGGCGGGGGCCCTTCTCACCTGGGCTTCACATCCTGTGAGACAAAGAAATATAGTCTAGAACATAACGGTGTGTGGGATGGTCACAGGATCACAGGTCTGTCTGCAAGGAGTTGTAGTGTGTTTGTGGTTTGAAAGGACTCAAGCATCTCTTACTCTCTGTGTATTGTAGGATATGTCCTTGCAGCTAACCTGACTGATGCAGAAATTGCATCTGTCCAAAGCATGGTTGGAGCATGTCAGCTCTGCATGCTGTTGGAAAGAGTGGACCAAACTATGGGTTTTGGTGTCTTGGAGACCCTGACGATGTATTTTCCAGGAGGTCAGATGATGTGAGAGGGCAGTAGGATGTTAACTGGGTCTGTGAGGCTTTGCGTGCACGGGCTTATGACTTTTGAGGCCTGCTAGATTTGAGTGGCAGCTTGACTGACAGGTTTGAGACTGGCAGTGGTGAAAGAGAGGTGGCAAGCAAGTGCTTCCATAGAGACTATGCTGTAGCCTCAGGCAGGTAACCTCAGAATAGCATCATTTCCTGCCAGCACGATGCAGACTGCAATCCATGGCACATCAAATAGGACAAGTGCTGCCCTTGGCAGGAAGATGGGTTCAAAGTTTAGCTCAGCTCTACCCCATGGAGGTCAGCAGAACTGCCTGAATGTGCCTGGAAGGCTGGAGGGGGAAAGAAACCTTTGAATGCTCCTGAAATAATGGCAAATGAGTCCCCTTCTGTGGCCCAGCTTGAATTTCTGCTGCTTCTGGGGGGAATTTCCTTGGCAAGACTTGCACTCAGTAACCAGAGAACATTAGAGGTGTGCCTATGCCGCCTTTAAGAAAATAATACTAAAATTGTTTTCTCATAGTGTCAGGTCTCAAATGCGAGCTGAAGACCCTCACAAGAACAAGAGCCAGTGATCATGAGATTCCTCCCAGCTGCCTATAGAATATTTCATTTGCCTCTTCATCCTGGTTGGGTGGTCACTAAGACTCCCACAATATCTGCCTTGTTGGCCTTCCCCCGGATTCTTACCTGTAAACACTCAAACCTATCGTCACCATCATTAAGCTCTGGACAATCAAAACTCTCCTTAACACACAGGGCTACCCCACTGCCTCTCCTTCCTTGCCTATCCCACCTGAAGAGGTTTTAGCCATCCGATGCAGCACCCCAGCTGTGTGAGTCACCCCACTGGATCAGCCTGTGATCCTTCCAGCTCCGTTGGGCTATTAATCCATGTGTAACTTTTACAAATAACTTCACTTGTAGTATTTTATACAGCTGCATTATGTAGATTTAATAGAAGTTTCATTCTACTTCCAGAAAAAAGCATTTCCAGGTTGAGACAAAACACAGAGGTCGTTCAGAGGATATTATTGCTTGCTGAGAAGTTTATAAAGAAAACTGCAGATTGGAGATCCCGTGTCCTCCCTCTCAGGCACTCCTGCAAGCACAGGCTTTACTTGCATATTTAGATACTTAACACGCATGTGACATGATGCTAATCTGAATTAGAGTACACTGCTTTGCATGGTGGTGCTTTTTCTTCTATCACCCAATTTTTATTTTTTTTTTAAAAAAATGGATCATATTCCTCTGATAGAGTTGGGAAAATCTAGGTGTGACTTCAGCAAGGGACACATTTCCCTCTGGGTTTCACTTTTGTTGTGCTGAGCTGCTGTTTTTTCAGGCTTAGAAGTGACCAAGTGTTTTTAGAGCTGATGTTTGTGGTTTGGAGAGCCCTTTTTGGGGGGGATATGAACACATGGCTTCTGAAAGCCTCTCAGGTTGTGAGCACGTGGCAGGTTGAGAAGAATCAATGGCAGTTTGTGTGGAGGTGCCCTGGGAAGCCTGCGGAGACAGGCGGCTGCCTGGTTTCTGCTCCTGAGTGTCCCAGCGCTGGGGATGTGCTGCCAGGGTACCTGCTGTAGAAGGAAGATGGGGGTAGGTCTTTGGGTTATTTTTCCCTTCCTAATTAAATGAGTTCCTTTTAGAAACAAAACCTTAAAAAGCACAGAAAGAAACAGTTTCCCTGCAACAAGTTTGAGCCTATCCTGTCAACCAGGCTCTTGCTCAAAAACTGTCTGTGAGAGCAATTGGATGGTCTTGCAGAACCAGCATATTCTGAGTAGAAGCTCTCCCCTGTTTCTTTCCTCTTTCCCTTTTGATGTCTGTTTCTTCTTTCTCTTGCTTTCCTTCCCCTTTTCAAGACCCCCTGAATTGAAACAGCAGCAGCAAGGAGGAAGGTAGCACAGGCAACACGTGCTTCTCCATCCTGTAAACAGGCTGCAGTCAGGGGCAGGCATGGGGAGGTTTCCATCATCAAACCACTCATGTGGTCCTCTCACAGCTTTAAAGCAGAATGAAAGGAGCAAATCTGCCCTAGGAAGCAAGCACAGTAAAATCACAACTGCAGATCTTAAAAAAACCCTACCAAAACCAAATGAACAAAATATTTATAAGGAATGAAATGTCAGCTTTGTTTATTCACTATTAAGTATAATGTCTATGGAAGGTTGGAATAGCCGCTGACCCAATTGGGTAATTAGTCCAAATTCACCAGAAGCATAAATGATAGGAAGGAGAAATGAACTGGTAATGACTTAACCAACGATTCTGTTGTGCAGAGAAGGGCTACAGCAGTCAAGTCCTTGTATCTCAGCTCAGAGGCTGCCGTGTGTATCTCATGGGTGCATGTTTCCATGGAAATTTTTTAATTCTGGGGAGACTGAAAGTCTTCGTAAGAAATGGAAAAAGTCATCCAAAAACTGTGATTTGAGAGAACTGCCTTGGAATAATAATATAAATACCCCAGAGCCAGAGAGAGGCTGCTTTGGCATGGGAGCCAAGCGACAGCTCTGCATGCTTCTCAAGTGTTTAATTAGAAAAAAGTCAAACCAGATAGAAGGGACCGTGTTCAGCCCCCCTCTGCTGCCTGCCTCAAACATGAAACAGCTCTTTGTAGTTGATTCACGTGCCTTGAGCTTGGCTTAGGGAAAAGAATTTTTCCAAGTTAATATTTTGATTTTCAACTATGTAATAGCTTTGGAAAGAAATATTGATAATTTTCCAAGCCTCTGCTTCGTACACGTGATTTCGCTGCTGAGGCGTGTGCTTCTGAGAAGCATCTCTGTGCTGCACACTACAACTTCTCCAGGCTTTCTGATCCCTTTGTGCTGTACTTTTTCAGTGGTTGGATTTTGTGTGCTTCAGAGTCAATGCTTTTATGCCTGGAGATGTGTGAAAACAGTGATGTCTTGTAAACAGCTTCTACTGAGAGACTGGTAGAACACAGAGAGAGAGGGAGTTCTACCCGTGAGACTGAAGACCGGGATTCGAAGAAACATTTAAGATACCCTTGGTGAGTGGAGCAGAACAGGCCAGGAACAAGAAAGGTGTGTTGAATGGTTTTACAAGTTGTTCTCCAGTAACCAGTAAACATCATGATACTTTGAGGGAATTGTGTTCCCAGTGTTTTGGATGTGCTGGTGCCATAAATGTTGCAATGGAGAGTTCAGCTCACCAGATGTGCTCAGGAAGCATACATGATCTACAGCTACCTGAAAGGAGGTTGTGGTGAAGTGGGTGTTGGCCTCTTCTCCCTAGTGACAGGACAAGAGGAAAAGCTCTCAAGTTGCTCCAGGGGAGGTTCAGATTGGGCATTATGAAAAATTTCTTCACTGAAAGAGTGGTGAAGCATTGGAACAGGCTGGCCAGGGAGGTGGTGGAATCGCTGTCCCTGAGGATGTTTAAAAAACAGGTTGGTGTGGTTCTTCAGGAGATTGTTTAGAGGCTCTGGTGTGGTGTAGGGGTGATGGTTGAACTTCATGGCCTTGAAGGTCTTTTCCAACCCTAAGTGTGGGCACGCTTAACCTAAGTTTTACACCAAATAACCTTTAATGTTATTAATATTTACAATCCACTGTTAGGTTAATAAATTGCAAGAGGCTAAATTATTGAAAAAGTTAATTGGCTTTAATACTGATCAGCTCCATTAAGGGGCTGTAATAGCTGTGCCACAGAACGAAACGTGTTGTAATGAAGCAGAAGAAAGTGTGTCTCCTGCACTGTGCAGGGTTCCAAGACAGAGATGAGCCCATGGGGGTCCCTGGTATTAGAGGGGTGAGTGTGCATCTGTGGTGGGGGTTGTGCGGGTCACCCCACCGACCAGGTGAGGCTTTCTGCAAACTGTGTTCAGAAACCTGCATGTGCTGATGGCTGCGGGGAGACACCCCCAGCACCAGATGATACTGGAAAGATCATAGTTCTCAATGCCTGTTTAGCCTCCTCCCAGCCCCCTCCCCCTCCCCAGTGTACCACTGGAGGTGTGAAGGAGAGAGGCAGCTCGGAAGCACAGGCTGGGGATTATGTGATGAAGATGGATGTGTTTGACCCAATGGGATTTGCTGTAGAGTGCAGAAAATGTAAGTCAAAGAGAGTGAGGCAGTTGTCTGTCGCCTTTGGAGGCTGTGGATGGCTGAGGAAGGGTTGTTGTTATTACAGTCAAGTTTAAGAAAAGCAAGGAGGTGGAGGCCAATCAGCCTTGCTTCGGTCCTTTCAGGGAGCACATCCTCTTGCAGGCCATTCCCAAACCTGGGAGGACAAGAAGGCAGTCAGGAACAGCAGCACAGGCATGTAACTTGCCATGATGAAGGGACCAGAGATGTGGGTAAGGAGAGAAGACCCAGGCTCTGTTACTTTACTGCTGATGCCAATGCCAACATTGATGTTCCTGTTAGATCATGTATCACTGCTGGGCCCTTTTCAAGCTAATATCTGAGTTATTTTGACGCTTTCTTAAAGTCTGTGATTCACATCTATGATTTGGTGATTAATTTTATCTGTATAAGTTCCTGTGAGTATTGGGAAGGATTACTTTATTCCTGGCTTCTGTTCCCTGACGTAGCCTAGCAAGAGATTCCTACGAGGTTCATTGAGTGTTGAACTCCCATCTCACTGCGGTCCTGCTACGAGGAAAGAGAAGATCCCGGAAGGGACCCCCAGTGAGAGTCTTTGAATTAAATTATCTCCAGGAGAAGCACTGAGTGTAAAGCCTGCTGTGGCTCTGGAAGCAGCAGGACCCGCTGAGATGCAGCTCCCAGCTCCTTGCTGGGAGGAGGGACCCTGCTGTGGTCCTCTGCGGTGCGGGGACTCCTGGGGAGTTCCTGCAGCCTTTCAAACCCCCCGCGCAGCTTGTCCCCCAGCAGGTATCTATCTGCTGGTAGCACTCAAAGCAAAGAACAGTGACAGACCTGGGAGGTGAGATGCACAGATGGAAACTAAGTAGCAGATACCGATCAAAGTGGGGAAGAGAATATATCAAGGCAAGAAATGTTCTGTTGCCCTAGAAAGTATGAGGTTTGGGGGACAGGATGTTTTCTGTGCAAAGAAAATAAAATGAGATTAAAACCTAGGCAGGGAGAGAAGTTCATACTGAGATGCCAGCAGAAGTGGAAGCAATAACACAGCAGGTGAGGTCTGGGGGAGAGATTTAGGTGGGAGAAACTAGAAAGTAGGTTAGTTGAAAGGGAATTAGAAATGCAAAATGTTTGGAGAAAAAACAGGTGGAGAAAACCAACTTTGAAAAAAGAAAAGGTGTTTCTATGAGATCCTGCAAGTCATATTGCATGGTGGTAGGTGACAAACCCTTAGTTTGTGTAAGAGGACCATGTTTGCTGGCTGTTGTAAATTTAATTTCATAACCTAAGGTAGGCAATTCTTTTGAATGAGGTGAGTTTGGGAGTCTGTCTTGGGATGGAGAGAAAGACATTGAAAATGAGACTGAGAAGGAGGCACGACATTAGTTCTTTGTGCTCCTGATGTTGGAATCTGCATAGTCCAATCCCAAACATAGTGGTATCATAGAATCTCAGAATCTCCTGAGTTGGAAGGGACCCATGAGGATCTTGGAGTCCGACTCCTGGCTCCACACAGGGCCAGCCAAGTCAGAGCATGGCACTGAGGGCATCATCCAGACACTTCTTGACCTCAGCCCAGCTTGGTGCTGTGAACACTTCCCTGAGGAGCCTATTCCAGTGCCTGACCACCCCACCCCAGTACAGAACCTCTTCCTGACATCCAGCCTAAACCTTCCCTGGTGCAGCTTCACACTGTTCCCTCAGGTTCTATCCCTGGTCCCCAAAGAGAGGAGATCAGTGTCTGCCCCTTCACTCCCCCTCATCAAGAAGCCACAGACCATGATGAGGTCTCCCCTCAGTCTCCTTTTCTTCAGGCTGAACATGAGTTCTATTTTGTAGAAAAATAACACATCCCTCATCCTGTAACTTTAGCTAAAAGATCCTATGTGACTTGGGAGGAGAATAGAAATGAGATAGAACCAGAGGTTCATTTAGGTTGGCAAAGAACTTTAAGATTGAGTCCAACTGTTAACCTAGCACTGCCAGGTCCACCCCTAAACCATTTACCCAGGTGCCATGTCTAAACAATGTTGCCTATCTAGATGCTTAGAGCCTAGTAACAGAGGTCAATGTTCACAGTATAGTAAGAGATCTTTACTGTATCTTATTGGGCAACATTTCTAACATTAAGAGGTTTAGAAAACAACCGATGAACCATTTATATTCTGCACCCAGTTTAGACATCGTGAAGAACCTCAGTGGAGCTTCTCCACTAAAGATGCTTACAGAAAGAAGTGCCAGCTGGCCCAGAGCACGTTTTTCATCCTTGATTTAAAATATCATGAATTTTTGAACAGGATTTTGAAATTATTCTGTTGGTAAATAATTTATCTCCACTTTTGCTTTTCTATAGATAAAATAGTGTCTGAGCGTCTTCGTGGGCAGATATAAGTCTACTACCAGTATCTGAGCTAATCATCAATGATTGTTGAGGGACTTCCAATCTGGAATTTCCTTCCTTTCAACTGTGACAGCATCTTGGCTTAGTTATTTTCAGAGCAGCCTTGAAAACCTATTAGTTCCTCCGACACAAGGCTCACGAGGCAAGGAGAAGTGCAAGGGGCTGCAGCCCATGTGTTGGGTTAAGAGGAGAGCGGTTCCTTCAAGCTGCTGTCCGGTGAAAATGTGTATGTGAGCAGTGAGGGGGGACAGAAAGGGTGTCCACAGCAAGGGCTGGGGTAATGCTCCCTGAGGTCCCTTCTGGGAACGGGAATTAGAACTGTTATGTGAGAGGAAGCTGCCCATACTTCTTCACCTGGCCAACCCTGCACAGTGTGTAGGTGAGAGGAAAAGGTGCTGCAAGACTGGTAGTGTGGTGTTAAGGTTGTCATTTTGCAGGCACCTGAACCTGCATCATGTTAGGTACTTGAGCCTTGTGGCTTTAATACATGCCTGAGCAGTGTTAGGCATTGCTCAAGCTGTCTCTACCCAAACACTCTACTTCAAAGAGAAGCCTTCTTATAGTCATTTCCCATAATCTTTTCAGCGCTGCAAGGCAATATATGTCAAGAGATTTCCTTATATTAATCTAAATGGAATTCTTAATAATTAAGACAACCTAGTCAAGTCAAAATAAATTTAGTGGCTCATATTTAATATTCTCATTAGAGTCCTTATCCATCAGGCAGAAACATTAGAGAAAATTCAGCTCGGCATATGTCAGTAGTAAATAACAGGAGCCTGGATTGCACCCAAGTCAGCTCCTAAACTGATTAATATAAGCAACTGGCTCTAAGTCTTCCCTGAAGTCTGATGGTTTTAAGATTCTGCTAATACCACTGTAGGATGCATAGTGATGTATTTTGAAATCCAAGTCCAACTTCTGAGGAAGCTGATGCAAAATCAGTACTTGTTAGAGTATCTCGGCAGCCTGGCTACTGCTTCTTTTTGGATCAGTATTCCTGGTGCTAGCACTTTCCCAAAGCCCTGTCTCTGGGTGAAACCCAACCACATTAGAGCAAGACATGATTTATTCTTTAAGTGCTGAAAATAAGCAGGATGTTGTAAAATAGCAACACATAAGTGCTGCTGGTACAGTGGGGTGATGCAGAACTTGAGGGAGTTCAAAGTTACTGCCCAAGAAAGGGGCTCTGTCTGTGGCAGAGGCAGGTATCCATTCCAGTTCCCCTCCCTGTCAGGGTTCAAGGCCAGGCTGGATGGGGCTTTGAGCAACCTGAGCTAGTGGAGGTGTCCCTGCCTGTGGCAGGAGGGGTTTGAAAAAGATGATCTCTAAGGTCCCTTCCACCCCAACTCATTCTATGATTTGCAGTGTCTTTTGGCAGTGAGCCTCACAAAACTACTGGTGTGGTGTTTTGACTTTGTGTTCTGGGAATTCCCATGCTTCAGAAAATCTCTGTTAAAGATTTTAGAGTCTGTGTGTAAGGTGGATACCCAGTCGTAAGGAGCCACTCTAAATCCCTTAAGAGTTGTGGTCACATTGCACTCCTCCAAAATCAATCCTGGCATCCTGAGGGAGGTAAAGCCAGCTGTTAAACAAGAGCTTTGGAGCTAGCAGGCTCCCCAGAGCCACACTCCCTCTGGCTGTCGTCTCTGCTGTGCTCTCCCAGCAGCGCAGCTCAGGTCACAGCCCTGTGTCTGAATATTTCTAGCCGAGGTCATGCTTGTGCGCACAGTGTGTGGGCACTGCGAGGCCTCCAGCCCTTGCTTTGGTGTGTTTGTGCTGAGCCATGACAAAGGTGGGGTTGCTCCCTGCTTGTACCCCCGCCAAGTGCACACACAGCCTGCACATCACACACAAACAGAGGTGAGCTCCATCATCAGGTACCACAAGCTGTAATGTAACAAACAGCTGGGGTGTAAACAAGCACTGAAGATGTTAGATGGCATGTTTGGGGTCAGGCAGTGATTTTATTCTATACAAATGGCTCCAAATTGGGGGTTTTACCTACAAGTAGTGAGTCAAGAGGTGACCTGGTCTGGGCTTTCCACCACTAAAGCCTGTCCAGTAGCTGTGTCTGCTCAGGCTGCTGCTTCCAGGGCTTGGCCAAGAGGAGCAGCTACCCCCACCCCGATCTACCTTGGGTCTTTACATAGTGGTCTAACTAACAATATTTGTCTCCCTCTCATTTCTTTATTTCAACCAATAATTAGCCTAGCACAGCTGATTACACGATTGTTATTGAAGTAGTTCAGCAGGACTGCACTGCATTTTTAAAATGCAGACACCTCTCCAGGCAGCTGCTTTAATGGCTCCTCAGTGCTCATTTTCCAGATTTTTATCTCTAAACATTCTTGACCGATTTGCTCTCACTCCATTACTGCTGTAACTGCTTCAATGGATTAAGAGAATGCACCTAATGTGAGATATTTGATTTTTAATAACTCAGTGGATATCTCCTCGTTCAGATTCCTGTTCTATAAAAAAAGGAAAGTCCCATTTGGTTTGAATAGGACTGTGGCCACGTGGACCGACAGCTGGCTGGTAGAGTTTGCACAAAAGCAGGGCATTGACGTGGGGAAGGCTTCTGGTGGAGAGATGCCAGAATCAATTGCAAGCCTTGATTCAAGTTTATTGCTGATTGGGAAGATGTGTTAGACAGGATGTTAATGAAATTTGCAGATGATGCTGAATTAGAAGAACATTGGAACACCAATGAAGAAGAGATATTTAAAAGGCATCAATGGCCATTAGAAAAATGAGTGGAATGTTACTAAGGGATTTGTTTGAGAAAAAAGAGCTGGTCCAAAGGAAGATTATCCCACATAATACTGAGGGGGGAGAAAGCTTGGAGGTACAAATGCTGTCACTGGGTGTCTCACTGCAGATCAGATACTGTGTCAGTGTATGTTTTGGCTATGAAAAAACTACTGTTAATTCTGGGAGCTGTGACTGAAAATGCCCTTTCCTGAGCAGGGCATTAACTCCTTTTAAACTGTGGCTTGGCCTGTCCCAGCACCAGTGCAAGGAGCACATCAAGCACAGGTGCTTTGCTTTGTTCTCTTTGGTGTCTTTGTCAAGTTTCCCATCTGATAAAGGGCTGCAGCACACAACTTCATTGCAAATCGTGGAGTTTTGGCTTCTAGTGTTTAAGGCAAGGCTGCACCCAAAGCTTGAGTCCCAGGCTGTCACAAAGCAACACCTGTTGAATGGTTTTTTTGCAGAGTCCTGTCAGTTCCTGATGTTTCCTTCAGTAGGAAATTATTTTTTAATAAATACTTCTCTCTCCTGCAAGATCACCCCTCCCCTCCACAGCTGAAGAGCAAATCCAGATTTAATTACTGTGAAGTTCTCCCTGTAGTTCCAGGATCTGTGTAACGTGGAGCTGAGGGTGCAGAACTGCAGCAGGTACGTTCCCATAAGCAATCCCTCCTGATACCTGTAAGAAATGTTACATGCAGAATGGCCCTGGGTTGTTGGGTTTTTTCTCCTAGATACAGTAAAGTGTGTGTTTCTTATTTCCAATCCTTCCTCCTTCCCATCCACAAGATAAACTTTCTTCTGCTTCACCTGGCTTGACTTAGTATGCTTATAGCAATAATAAGTAACCTGTGAAATACAGATGTGATCAAATCAGGAGCTGGCTATATGTGCCAGGAGCAGCTGAGTTGTTTGTCTGATGGCAGTGGAGATGATATCTGCAGTTTTCTTCACTGGCTGCTAGTGATTAAACTTCTAATCAACCACAATGTTCCCTGAAGATTTTAATTATATTTGCTCTTTCTAGGCTGTTTTGATATCAAGTGAACTTCTAAAAAGCCACAATCATCTTCCACAGAACTAAAAATGAATTGAAATTCTACCATGCAATTTTCAGCTGACATTTTTATAATTACAGAGAAGCTGCTACATAAGAATAATGTTCACACTGAGAGCTGGTGCCCAAGGCTGTCCTCATGCTGTGCCCTCCTGTTAGACCTCTGGAGCTGGGCAGGGCTCTGCAGAGCCTTGCTGCAGAAATACCTGTGGTCAGAAGGGAAGGGAGGATCTAGGGGAGAAAGAGGAGAAATGTCTTTAGCAGAGCTGTGGCCACTGTTTGCAGCCAGACTGGGGGCATGTTGTGGCTGCTGCTGCCTGTTATTGCTGTACCTTAAAAAGTGCTGGTCAACTTGCATAAAAATAACTGTCATAAGGATGGAGAAACATCAGCAAAGAATTTGCATGCCCAGTAAATGGGGTGAGGAGTGTGAGCTTTCCTCTAGAGTTTTCACACTGATGTATCATATCAAATGCAGATGCTGAAGTTGATGACACTGTGATTCTGATTCTTGTCTATTTTGATTTATACTGGAAGATATGTTAAGAGAAATATTCCTGTCTCTGTAATATGCTGTCTTTGACTTTTTTTTCTGGAGAAGAGTCAAACTGTAGATGCACAACACTTCTGCACCTTGTCCCAGCATGGCCTGAAGTATAGGAATAAAAGGAAGTCACCATGCCAGGGTATTTTTCCTAGGATGTATTGGCATATTGCAGTAATTTGGGTGAAACCTTTCTTGGTGCTAGCTAAATTCACAGCTCATGCTTATTAGAAACTATGACCAACTCTGAAAAGTGGGCTGGCATTAGCTGTGCAGAAGCAGTAAGCTCTGCTGGGGAATGCTGCTGCTCTGGGAAGACTCTGCTGCAGTGATGTCAGTGAGGAGAAACACAGCACATTGCGAAGAGTCGTTGTCTAAGCCTGAGGGGTGATTTGGTTTCTGTTCATATCTTGAACACAAAAGTATGTCCTACACTCAAGGGAGCCAGTTATCTATGCCAAAGCCCCTAATGTAAACACATGATGAGATGTAGGTTGCCCACCTTTGCTGGGTACCAGAATTTCCAGGTTTCTTTGCACAGGCAAAACACACTCTACTCTTTGCTCTGAGATGTGATCGATTGGTTGTCGCAGGGTGGTAGTTGCACCTTGTTAGCTTTGCACTTTGCCTCTGTGTTGTTTTGCAAACCCTGAAGACTGTCTGTTAGCAACATAGTTATTTGGGGAGAGGAAATTTGCTCTAGGTTTGATTGTTTATTCAAGGGACCATTCAGTGTTGGGTGGTTGGATGTCCAGACCTCCTTGTTTTGGAGGTTGGTGACATGTCAGGGTTGGACTACACTGATGTTAAGCTTAGCTAATCCCGAGCTTCTACAAGTCTGAGAGAGTTGTTATTGTTTTATGTGAGTGAGGGTCTTTGCATTTGCTTTCAAAGAGTCTTCCACTGGATTTTCAAACTGAGCCTCTTGATTAATGTTGGTTTTATGATGTGTCAGTTGAAGATGCAGGTCTAGGCTGTTGCCTGTTCACCCCTGAGATGCTGATGGGATCCCACAAGCCCAGGGTGGTTAGCCTGCATGGTCTAAGAGTGCACATTTGCACTGCATCCTTATGCCAGCAGCACAAGGGTTCTGTCAGCAGTTACTACGTGCAGCCGCTGCCTCCTGTCCACCTGTCATGCAGTGTATTTATTGCGCATAAAATGCTGTCAAGCAGCAGATTGGGACTGTCTTTATCCTATTATCCCCTGAGGATGCAGAACATGGCTTAGAAGGAAACTGATGGCCAAAGTCCCAAGTGTCCCACCTCAAAATGAGCTTTACAGAACACTCTCTCAGGACTGAATCTAAATTGGAGCATGATCCATGAGTTACAGAAAGCCAAGGGACTAGAGGCTGGATGCTTTCAGCGAGCATCTTCACTGTGTTGATAAGGCTGCTCTGTTCCCCTCACCTGCACTTCTGACACAGACAGTTCCCCACAAGCTGCCCTGAACTAGCAAGCTTTTCTACATCCCTTACTATTTAATAAGCTAAAAAGGTTGTTACCTGGCTAATAGCCAATGCCATAAAGACATTAAAGGATACAAGAGACAACCTGCGAAGGCAGCAATTACATGGGGGTTTGGGGAGTAAGACTAAGAGGTTTTTACTTTGTGATAGATTATCATAGAGATAATCATGGGTTTGGTTTCTGTGAACATTGATGAGTTTTGTTCTTGTCATTTATACAGTGAAGAAAGCAAGATCCTGTCTGTTATTTATTGTTCATGCTTTCAGCTCGGTCTGGATAAACAATGTCAGTGGTAACCCAACACAGGTCTAGTACATTGAAAGTCAAGTTGAAGTTGAAACTAAAAGCATGGGAACAAAGTTAACAGCCCTGGTGCAGCAGCAGTCTTGCTGCATTGGATGTGTTGTGTTCCTAGACCCAGAAAGACCCTTAACTCGTAAACAACAAGGCCAGGTATTTCACAATTAAACTGGCAATAAGCTCTAATACTATAGAAAAGGCAAGTTACTTTGGTCTGTTCTATGGGTTTATTTGATAGCTCATGAGTGATGAAAGAAATCTATGTTGCAGCATTTAACTATGCTGTAGGAAAATTATATTAATGGCAAAAATTAAAGGGAAGTATTAATTGCAGGAACTAATTGTGGTACATCTGAAGTTGCATGTTATCTGTCTCAAAGTAACGATGAAGCTGTGATACATCTAGCTAAAGTCTTTCCATCTCCCAGGGGAAACAATTAGAAAATATAACATCCAAAATAGCTCTTTGAATTCTTTGGAGTCACCCTCATTAAATAGAAAGTGAGAGTGAATGTTTGATTACATATGCAACCAGGAGGGAAACTGTGGCTTGTTTCAGTGTTACTGCTGGTCAAGACTCCGTTCACTGGGAAGTGAGGTGCCTTTGCCTGGCAGCCTTTGGTTAAGAGTCTGGCATGCCTGGAGGAGGGGGTTCTTAAGACGTCTGTCTTTCCTCTGGCAGCCAAGACAGACAGCATTCACCGCACAAGGAGGCACAGCATTTACCACATACACTGAGGGTGAAGCAAAGCACATGGGAGATCCTTATTTACCTGTTCAAAACAACAGTGGCTTGCACACGTTTTCCTGTGGTTTTCCGTACGACTGTGACAGAGCTGTTTGCCCTGATCCAGCCTTGCTGGCTGCCCACGTGCGGGCTCGCTGGGCAGGCAGTGTGCCACGGGTCAGGCTCCATCCGAATGTGAGCTCCCTCCCCCCAGCCACAAGTCAGCCTGTCCTTTCTCCGAAGGGAAAAGCAGACTTAGCCCCTTAACGTGTCCCTCACTCTCAGTGGTATTTCCAAGGCCAAAACATCATCTCTTTGGAGAAAGAAGTCCAGCTCATCTTCCCACAAGAAAGAGTTTTACTCATTTCCTTGCCTGAAGCATGTTCATATAAAATTGTCCTGTGGGCTGTGTTTTTGTTGCTGGGCTAACCAGAGCCATCTCTGCTTGTATTAATTGCTACAGAATTCATTTAGCTTGTGTGAGAGCACCAAGCAATGTTTGAATCCCACAGTGTAGATGTATTAGCAGCTGGCAAGTCCTGTTAACTTGGGATCCAGTTTGCAATCCCTGTCAGTCTGGTAAAAGTGTCTGGAAGGCAGCACCACATGGCAACCAAGGGGAGGTTTAGGTGTCCTTTGGAATGGACTTGGAAGGAATAGTAGTAGTGTTTCATACAGCTTCCTCCTCAAAAGCAGTTTCAATTTGAGGCGTGCAGAAGCCTGGGTACCAGAGGCTGTGCACAGCAGCAGGGGCTCTTGGAGCAGTGCTGAAGGGGTGGCTGCAGCTGAGCAGGGGGCAATTGGGCATATTGGAAAAAATAATTCCCTGGTTTACTAAGTTGATGTTTAGAAAGAGAAAAAAGGCCTGAATTGGGATTTGGAAGAAGTCTTAAATCCTTTCAGCCCTTTATCGCTCAGATAAAGCTTCTACTCCTGTTACTTAGTGCTGTTTAAGTTATCACATCATGACAGTCTCTTTAGCACATCCTTCAAACAGCTGCCTTCTCAAAACAGTTTGCTTCTAATACCCATATCTCTCTTATTTAATGAAGACACTAGTTCAAAAAGAATAGAATTATGTGGCATTTTCTTAACACATCGTAGGCCTAAAATTAAGTTACCATATCTCTTATGTCTATATTTATACTTGAAAAACAGATTTATTTGTTTTATCCCATTAATTTTGTAGTTAGTCTATTTTTGAGAAGTGCTTGTCAGTACATCCTTATTCTCTTGGCTTCAGAAGCACCAGCCAGGAGCTTTTCTGAAGGTGCTAGGTGAATTGGATTGCAGTACACATGGAAAGGATACTGTTCTTCTATATAGAATACATCCAAGCTTCTACCCCAAAATATTCTTTTCTTCTTTTTGCACTGTCCTAGGAGTTGGGTAACCACACATTTAAAAGAATCTCTCCCTGATCTCTCTATTATTTCTTAACCACGAAGAAAATTCAACCTCCCAAAACAGCTTTAGAAAGGTTTGCAAGAATCAAGGCATCAGATGTAATTACAAAAGAAGGATCAGAAGATCAAAGAACAGCACTGAGCACAATGTGGAAGATGACTGCAAAGCAAAGCTTGAAGGGAGAAAAGAAGATTGAAGAAAAAGTTAACTCAACACCTTTCAGGCGCAGAAGGAACCAAGAGGTCGCTGAAAAATTCAGCAGCGCTTCAAGAAGCAATTTATTGACGAATGCAGCAGGCATTCCTCAGAGGGATGTGATGAATTGCCAACCTCAGCGCTCACCTGGCAAGGTAGAGGTCAGACACAAGAAGGAAAGAAACCTGCCCTAAAGAGGGGAGAAAATGCTGGAGGAAATCACCCAGGATCAGGCAAAATGTACAGCCCCTGCGATGTTTCTCAGCCCTCCAGAAAGACAATGTTCATGAAGTGATGCTCCATCAGCTTCAAGTCAGCCAAGTAGCAAGTATTTTCAGACAAGAAGGACTTCTTGATTCTCTTCTTGTTTTTCTTTCATTCTGTGTGTGCTTGCTCTCCCCACCCCAATTTAATATTTAATGTGGGGTTACCATTCGTGTGCACATCTGATTGTGAGAGACTAAAGGCAAAGCCTGGCTTTAACAAGCCTGTCAGGTACTTGGTTTATCTTGCTCATACTCCCATGTGATGCCATAGAGCTTGGCCCTATGCTCCTTCCTTCTGCTGCCTTTGGTGCATGTGGTATTTCAGTTTTATTGCTGCCTGACCTTGTAGACAGAGTGCTATCAAGACACAGTAAACACCAGGAATACTTGAGGCAGCATTAGCCCCATCCTCTAGACTGAGCACAAGATCAAGAGCAGGTGTCAGATACTTGATAGCTGAACAGTAAAGGAGGAAAGATTTGGTATCAGTACATATGAAATACAGAGGCATTGATTCACAACTAGAATTTATCTAAAATTCTTTCCAGTTTGCTGCATGTAATGGTTTGTTCACATACAAAGTTTGCATTCTAGAGCTGGACCACTTCCTTCTCCAGCTTCTGAGCTGTGGTCAGCATCTTGCAGGGCCAGGGCACGTGTTCTCAGCAATAGTTACCTCTACCCTCCCTGCCCGTGAACTTCTGCACCTTCCTCCAGTGGAGTGATTTTCTGTGCATCACCACAGCAGTGAGCTCTCTTTCAGATTTATCAATGACATGGCACAGCAGTTTTAATATATGACATCCCCTTTTAAATGTTATTAATGTTGGGTTGGGTGTGCTGATGGAACAAATTCGAATGCATGTACTGCTGTCTCTTGCTTCTGTCTGGACCAGTCATTGTCACATGTGAATACTTATGCTAATCCATGCCCTGTTAATATATTTGGTATCAATTAGCATAAGCAAGGTTGTTGAATGCCATAGTTTAAATGCCAGGCACAGCTATTTTGCCTGTGACAGGAAAGTATGAAAAATAATTTTAACAAATATTTGTAATCAAAAAACAATGGAGAAATTGCTTTTGAATGGCTACACAACCACCAGACCAGGAGTCCCAACACTTTAGATTTATGGTGCTTATTCTCTAAGCCGTTCAGATTTGCAGCTGGAAAGGTTTGCTTGTTTGCCAACATGAAAAGAAATGAAATTGAGGAATGCTTTTCATTACTCCCCCTTTTTTTTTTTCCTTTGCTTCAAAATGTATCATGTTGCAGCTTTATAATCTCTGTCCCTGAGCTGATATGCAAAGCAGAGATAAATGGAAAAGTTGCTTTGGACTTGGCTCTTATTTCACATGGAAAACTGAAGTAATAGGTCAGGCTCAGCCCTGACACCAGCACTTACTGCTTCTAGAGGGGCTCAGTGCTGAAAGAATGGCTCTTGGGATCTATACACCGTTCAGAGCCCAGGCTAGTTGAGGGTGTTGTAGCTTTGTGTGGCTGTGTTCTAGTGCAGGGGCTGCAGCCCCCCCTTCTCCACCAGAACATGGCTGTGCAAAACTACACCTCCAGGTTAAACTTTTAATTCCATGTAAGACTTCAGACAAGCTCCTTCAGGCATTTTTGGTGTAGGAACTCACCCCACGTATGTCTGTTGTGCAGCACTGTGGGTATGTCAACATGTGAGCAGACGTGTATGTTCACTGCCCAGTGCTGCCACCATCTGTGCCAGAACTCTCTATAGGGTAAGCCTACAGCCGTGTGCATTCCTGTGTTTCCCTACAGCTGTCTTCTAGAACAATGGCTCTGTGTGTGGGGGGGTATAATGTAAGTATTTGGCAAACTATAATCCAAATTCAAATTAGGAGCTGAGTCTTTATCTTCGTGTAAATGGCAGCAAGGGGAAAAATAACTAGGAGACTTAACAGATTGGTTTGTTACCCACAGGTGGATATTTAGAGTGAACATTGAAGGCTGATAGGGAAAAAAAATACACTCAAATTCTGTGTAACACTTGCTCAGATTTCAGCAGTTTATAAAATTGTCATTGCTACTTTACCCAGCATATATTCTGGTAGAATTGGGCCAATCCTGGTGCCACAGGGATATCTTTTTCCTTTGGGTTTTTTTTCCCCCCTCCCTTCCCATGACATATGAAATTATTCCTAGTTATTACATGACAGTGCTTTGTTTAGATGGCCAGCCCCGTATTAGAAGGCTAGGAAAGGTCAGTGCCTCCCTGTGGGTGTTTTATTGTAAGCAGTTAGGTGAGGCTTGGATTTATGTCCCTGGAGTGCTCTGATATTCACAGCAGGAACAAAGAACGACTTTATTTGAGGTTTTTTTACTGCTGTATCTTATAGCAATGAAACCAGTGACTCCTCCAAGATCAGAAGTGATGGACCTTTAATCCCTTGTTCTGGGGTTTTGAGGGTTTATTTTCTTCCAGTGATGAATTTGGAATTTTTCTTATCTTTCCATGTGGAAGGGAAGGAAAATGTTAGACTTTCTTACCTAGGTGCCCTAAGGAGAGAAAATAATGTGTATTTCAGCTTTTAAAATGGTACTGTAGCCTGCATGTCATCAGTAAAATGATAATCACATGCATAATGCTTGTCTGTGTTTGTCCAGTTAGGGTTTGCATATTTAATTCAAAGCTGATGTCTGCCTGAGTCTCTGCCTGTGTTCACAGACAAAAGTACCTGCAGTTTCACCCCAGGGGCTTCTGAAAACCAGGAGGGTAAAGGCACAGCCAGAGCAGCAGCAGCAAGGATCTTCTCTGCCCCAGGGTCCTGCAGAGCCCACTCCCTGGGCCAGGCCTGCCACAGCCACCGCTGCACACCAACCTCCATCGTTTAGATACCCAATGGCTCTTTAATGCTGGGGCTTTTTCTGCCAGATTAATGAAATCCTGATGAAAATCTTCATAGGTCACAAAAGAGAATTGCTGAAGAAGTTTCCTGCTGTTTTCTTTTGCTTTCATCATTCCTTTGGCAAGAATTAAACCTAAAACCAAGGAGGAAGTGTTCTGCAGAAGCCAAGTGGAAGGGACCTGGAGAGAAAACAAAGGGCTGACTAGAATTAACTGATCTGCACCTGATGAGCAGTTATTCATCAGGTTCATGAGAAAATTGCCAATGCCATAGCCATCTAGCTATTTAATATACCCTGTGTGTTATGGCAAAGGTTTGTGTAGCTTTTCTTTCCCTGAGAGGCATTCCCAGTTGCACCCCACTGCTCTGCAAAGATGCAAAAATGCCCACCCTGTATGGCTTAGCAGCAGAGTTTTACTGAGGAGGGGATCTATGGGACCACTAATCACCCTCCCATTGTCCAGGATAGGACTAAAGCACTGGCTGGTGGGCACGAACACCGAGCAGGTCAGGCAGTGACTGGCTGGTAGTGTGTTGGCTGCGGCAGAGCTGGCTGTGCCTGGAGAAGGTTGGTGCCCACTCAGTCTGCGTGCAGCCTGTGTGTGCCTTACAGGACACTCATTTCAACAAATAACAGAATTTTATATATTACTTAAACTAATCTACTATTGATCAACCTTTTAGGCAACTGGAAGGTATGCTCTGGGCACTGATAGAGGGAGGGGAAAGGCAAGGATGACAGGATGGTTTTCTGCCTGTGGGAAAGGCACCCTGTGGGCTAGGCAGTGATTCTATTTGCTTTGGGAATTTTCATCTGCAGTCAGAGATTCTTCTGTCCATATATATGTGTCACATGGCTGTACATGAAGTCTGAAAACAGGGCTGATATCTTTGTACTTCCTGTGCTACCACAGTGCACTGACCCTGCTTTAGCTGAGGGTCTGGCTCTGGTGGCACAGCAGGGACACTGCTTCCCTGTCAGCCCTTCCATGGCAGTGGAGACACTGTACTCTGCCAGTGAGGAATTCTGAAGATACCCTTGACTGGGCTAATTAAGAATAATGCAGATATTCTGACCTGGCACCTGTGTTTGAGTTTTGGGTCTATTGCTTTACTTGGGGTTGTTGTACAGAGTGGTGTGCTGCCAGCAGTGGAAGGAGTGCCATGAATGTGTTGGAGCTGTCTCTGTCCTACCACTGCTACATCTTGAAACGGAATATTTTTAACTAGCTAATAGCTCCAGAGAGTATCTGGGTTGGTGTATTGGACAGAATTTGGAAATAACTGTCACCAGTGATGTGATTTGGGGAGCACTTTAGCATCAAGATGGAAGTTGTTATATAATTGTAGTAATAATAATTCACTCCACCAGCCAGCACTGCAGGAATGGCATGTATCCCTTTTATTGGAAGCATCCTTCATCTGCCGCGACCTTAATGGGAATTCGCTCACATAAGTGAAGTTAAGATGGAGTTATAGATGGAAATACTTGCTGGTACTGCCAAGAGAACCACATCACAGGGACACTGTGGGTACACTTCAATGCAGGTGATTCTCTGCAAAATGTGGAGACATTTAAATTTGTAAAGATTTTTGAGTGTCATAATTCTATGTCCTTCGGCCAGGTTATAATGCAGCTGAATCTGGATTAACAACTAACTACTTAAGAAACAGACTTTCTGAACCCTTCTATCCAAAAAGGCTGCTGTATTCCTTTGGTCAAAGACAGGAAGTATTTGGATCCCATAATGATTTCAGGATTTCATCAGTCCTGAAGATGTTTAGTGCAAGTGTACAGTGTCAGTGGCTTTTACCAATCCAGAGGTACCTGAAATACTTTTATTTTTTCCCCTTCTCCTGTGCACAGCACCTGAGGATAAGTCCTGTAGGTCCTGTGGTGAGGGGGTTTCAGTGTAGCGATGCCACTATCACGCTGCCTTCTCAGTCACCCCCAACCCTGGTTAATTTCCTTGTACTTGGAAATTTTCCATTTCCCTGTATACCTAAACTGGAACATGATCTTTCTCGTGCAATCCTTGTTTTAATTTGGTGACTGATTTCAGCATATTAACTGCTGGCAGTGATCACTGCACATGCCGTGGACCTTGAGGTTTCCATAGGGACAATGTGATTCCAGTGATTGCTTGAATAGATACTGGTAAACCACTGCCCTGCTCACATCTCACACGTGTTCCTGAGCTCTGGGATCACTGCAGCTATAGTGGAGTACTGGCTATAAGCTGGCTGTAGTTGGGTATTCAGGGCAGGTGCCACACTGTGACTTCAAAGCCTGTTTATGTCCAGGCCACAGCAAAGAGCCTGCTCTGCCTTGCACAAGAACAGTGCAGCTCAATACACATTAACAAGGAATCCAAATATTCCCAGGCAGCGTTTGAGACTGAGCGAATGTACCGAGGGGCACTTGTGTATCAGAGCCAGACTCTGAGCCTATTGCAAGCAGGTTGTACGGGCAGAGGATGAGCAGCTGTGCATTCACAGGGTGAGGAATTCAGAGAGGCACAAACCTGGCTGTGTTTGTATGGGTTAGGTTAAGTTTGGGGAGTGTTAGTGCTCACCTTATCCTAATGAAACTCACCAAGCTAATCTCTGTTTTAATGCATTGTTTTAGCCAGCTTCAAAGAGTAGAATAATCCATCAGCTGGGTTTTTCCAGCAGGAAAGGTTCCAGCATAAAGCATGAACGTAAAGTGATGAATCTGCATGAAAAATGCCTTACTTATTTTGAAAGGTATGAATAATGCAATGAATGGGGTGTGTCAGTTCAGTGAAAGTGTGATGCCATTAATAATTAGAAAACTTAAAACTCTGACTCTTGTAAAGCATCTCCTAGCAGGACCTGGCCAGGCAAACGCCTGTGCCTGCCATGCATTCCTGGCACGTTCAGGATGAAACGCTGCAAACGTACAAACTGAGTATCATCTTATTTAGCATATTTTTCGCCTGATGTGATTTCACTTGACAAGAGCTGAACTTACCTAGGGGTGTCTAATGGCTGCCCTTGTTCTCTTTTACAAGATCCGATGGCAAAAAGTGAAATGTGAAACAAAAATAGCTGGTTAACTATCCACATTAGTTACCCAGCGGTGTGTGCCTCTGTTCAATGACCTGAATTATACATGGGTAGTTTGGCACATTTCTTTGAAGTGCACTAAAGCAAAAGGAAAGGAGAGATACAAGATCACATGAATGTCTTCTCCACCTCTCCTCCTCCCTAAAACAAACTCTCTGACTGCTGAATTGTTTGGAATCAATTTATTAGTCATCCATGGAAATACCGAATAATTAATAATTGCTTTTCCTTTCTCAGCAAGGCTTTGGCCATTATCACAAGACAGAAATGAAACTGGCTGTTAACCTGGACTGACATTTATTGTTCATGTTCTTTATATAGTTTTGACACTTTCTCTTTATGCTTCTGGGAACAAAACACCATTGAATTCCTGTCTGTCGCTCAGCTTGCTCAGTGTGTAAGTTCAAACAGCGCTGAGCTGATGCTGGGTGTGTGAGTGAGGGAGCACGTACGTGCCACGCTCTGGCACTGCCTGTCCCAGCTGTTGGGAGAGATGTCCTTGTCATCATGCACGCAACCAGGACATGTTTCCCTGGGATTATTTGCTGTGTTTGGTCACAATGAACATCACACTGAGCCTATTAATTTAGCTGTACGCTTCCCCTGCAATAGGAAGGGATAGAAATGCTTATCTGTTAAGATAAAAGTTTTTTACTGAGCTTTGGGTTTGTGTGTGTACCTGGTACAGGCTGCTTCAGGCTGCTCCTGCAGTGTTTTCAGCAACCTGTGAGCACCTGTCCTGTGAATGTTGTCATGGCTGCTGTCAGTGCCATCGTGAGGAGTGGGACTAAATGCCTCCCTGACAGCTGGGTTATTGTACTGCCCTTACTGAGCCCGGGCTCGATTGGGCTTTGTGGGGACAGGGTGATGCAGCTCCAGCATCTCTGCCCTGGTCTCTTTCTGCAACAGGAAGACTTTTGGGATCTTCCTTTATCACCAGGTGCCAAAAATACCTTTAAAAGTGTCATTCTGTATGTGCAAGACATCTTCATTCATTACATTCACATCCACATCCTACATTTCAAATGACATTTACTCTTTCTAGCACAGTTGTCGCAGCACAGTGGTTGTGTCCTGCTTCTCAACCTTCTCTGTGGTGTGATGGTTTGGGCTGATGTTCCTCAGGGTTTCCTGCTTCAAGCCAACTTGCTGTTTGTTATGCCTGGATTTTATAAATTTGAGAGGCGAGACCTCTCTTGGCACAACGTTCAGGCAGAGTTCATGGGGTAATAGATGGTTTTCATTATGGCAGTGTGAGCTTTTTCATTCTCAAGGTTTACTGTAATGGCATTGTGAGAACAAAAGGTTGCAGATCTTCATTCCTCTACTTGCAGCCTCCTCCCAGGCTTTCTTGGCTGTGTCAGAGCACTCTTGGCTCTGCAGCCAGGTTTTGGGACTGGCCCCCATCATCCTTCCCCACCCAGGTGGATGTTGTTATGAAATTGTTTGAGTTGTTCTGTTTCCCTTTCCCTAAATCCCACCTTTCACTGACAGCTTCCTTGCCAAAGCTTCGTGTTTTTGGGAGCAGCACAGCAGTTTCTTATTCCTGCTTCCTGGCCTCTGCTCAGCTTCATCCATTCACCAGATGGATTCACATCACTGTTCTTTGTCACCTTCCTTTTTATTTTGGCACACCAGTGCCATCAGTCTTTTCTGATTGTCTCCCACTTATCTCACTTTCTGCCCAGCTGAAGTTCCTCGTCGTCCCTGTTACAGAGCTCAGAGCAGTGTCCTGCTGCCTGTCTGTTGGCATTTGCTCCCTTCCACTGGCAGCAGCATGCCAGGATGTCCCTGCTCAGGGCTCCTGCAGTATTCCTCCTCTTCTGTCATTGGCCCTTTCTCCATGGGAGCCCTTGGGTGAGTCCTTTGCCCAGGTTTTGTGTGATCTGTTCCTTCAAGTTTTTATCTGGAATCAGTCTTCCTTTATTTACAGAAGAAATACTCCAACCAAAGATACAAAGCAGCATCTACCTCATATTTTGTTGGAGAAATGTGAAGTATTCCCTTCCTGAGCTCTCTGCTATCTATTTTTGGGTGTGACATCTGTAGGACAAACATCAGGTCTGTTCTGTGGAGTTCTGCCCAGTTGTATTGCTCTAACAAAGAACCAGCAGACTAATGTAGTTTTTATTTTCAGCTCTCATTATGCTGCCTCTTACAGGCTGAGCGATGCCTTGTTCCTGCTGCTTTGTGTTCCCTTTAAGTACACAAACAGGCGAGTGGCTGCAGTGGTGGTCTGTGTTGGTGTTCACAAGAAGAAAGGTCACAGCAGGGACGTCTGACCCCAGTTTCAGGAGACCGTGGGTGATGCTTGTTTTGAACAATTGGATGCAAAATGCCAGCCAGTTCTCTGCTCTCCTGCTCAGGATGATAGAGAGGGGTAGCACTACTTGGACCCCAGTGCCTGGCTCCTTGTTCCCTGTTTGGTGGCATTAAGTGACCATTGTGTTTCTCTTGTCTGGTTCTCGTAGCTGTATTTGCTGCAGACTGAAGGAAGCGGCTTTCCACTTCAGTATCGTCACCGCTTACTTATATGAAGAGCTAGATGATCCCAAAGCTTTAAACCTCACCTACTCTATCTGATTTCTCAATATTATTATTCACTGGCTTTCATATCATGAAAAATATATTTCCATCAAAATGGAAGGGAGATCCTCTCACCTGTGAGATGTGGCAAGGCTAGCTAGTGTGAGAATTTGCTTCGGGCCTGAGAGGTGTGGTAATGAATCTCTTAATAACTCCTGTACTACTACCCTGTCCTTACAGAGAGCAGATTTCTTTGAAAACATCCCCATTTATCATAAGGGTCTTGTGAGAGGAGAAAAAGAGGATGAAATTAGGCTCTTGGGTGTTACTGCTTTTTTTGGAAGAAAGATTTTCCAAGAAAATAGGTACTAGGGGAAAAAACCTGCAACATATGTGGTGAGTTCAGACTTCATGGGAATCCAGAGTAGGAAGACCTGGTATGTCCTTACGTTGATAAAAGGATAAATGATGCCCCACAGCAATCAAAGACTTTTTATGGGTATAGACCAGCAAAACCCTGACCTGTCTTGGCATCTCTGTGACCAAGTCGGTTTCCAGGGGCAGAGCAGATTGTCCCATGCTGCTTCAGTTAGTCCCCATAGGTCTTCATGGTGGCTGTGTTGTGCTTGTTCAGTGCGTGGACTTTCCTTATTTGTCTGCCTTCCTGCTTGGAACTGGGGCAATTTCAAGAAGTTAATAATACATATTTGTAGTAAGACATGCTCTGTAAATGTATCGGTTGGTGTAACTGAAACCTCAGTGGTCTAATCAAAGAGTTATTTTTAGTAATAGCAGAGAAATAAAGAAAAGGAAAGCAACAAGTACTAGTGCAAGAGAAATTGTGTGCTTGCCTTTCTCTGCTCCTCCGAGTCCTGAGGGCTCAGTTGGGGCAGGGGGCTGTACCATGGAGATGTGTCAGCATCCCAAACTGTAAGCACATGGTCAGGATGGTCTCTCCAGGGTCTGGCTGGAGCTATTCTTAGGCATTTCCTAGTGTTCTTTTGTACCTTGGTCTTCCTTAGTTGGTGTGTGACTGTGTGGAGTACTGCTGCCTAGAGCGTCAGTGCTGAGATGCCCTGTGGGATGATCCTTTCAGAGACAGGAGGAGAATGTCTGGGGTCCTCTGGTGTGGTGGGGAAGATGTGCTCTCTGTAACTCTTTGCCAGATGGAGCAGTGGCTCCAGCACCAGGCAGGTCATGGCTCTGAAAGGCTCCTGCCAGGTCTCCTGTGCAGCCTCGGGCTTACGGTCAGGCAAAGCGCTGAGCAAAGGATGTTCTGGCACAGAGCACAGGACAGCAACTGGTTAAAAATTTGCTAAGCAACAGAAACTCATTTTATTCTTTTAGAATAAAATGCTTTTGAATGCTCTTTCCTGCTTTTGAATTTTTTTAATATTTTGTTTCCCAGATGGTCAAGTCTCCCTTTCTCATGAACTGCTCTGAGATGGGGCAAGAGCCTGTGGGCAGCTCTCATGCTGCACGGGCAGCATCTGCAAGCAGGCTGCTGTACCAGTGCCTGTGCAACGGAGGCAAAATTCATGTCTCTTGCTCGCCTCTGGCTGCCGTCCCTCGGGGGGGATCCGTGCCCAGAGTATCGCAGAAGCAACTGTGACGCCTGTGCTGCTGGGGGGACCCAGCTTGTCGTCACAGCTAGAGGCAGTTTTATGCCAGAGCACTGAGCGGTAATTGGGCTGGTGTCAGTGGGTCCCAATTATAAACATCTGACCAAGCTACAGCTGAGTGGACACCGCTGAAAGCAGAGCCCTGGCGTTTCTCTGTCGGTGTCTGTGAGGCATCATCCCAGCTCCCAGTCAGCTACCCGTACGCTCCCAGTTGCCTGTCCAAAGGACTCTGTTCACGTGGCGACCTCTGGAAAAGCAGCAGCTGCCCAGGTGAACAGAAAGTCACTTTGGCCTTCAAGTGAGGCACTCCTTGATGGGTTAATAGAAAGTGTTTCCCAGAAACAAGTGTTCCTTACTGGAATATGAAAAATGAAATTCCTTTAGTCTGAAGCCCACAGAAAGAACCTTCAGCCAATTCCTAAAATACCCAGGAGGGGAAAGGAATCTGTCACTTCCAGCTTTATTTAGGCTTTTTAAAGCAGAGCCTACCTGGAACCACTCAGAGCTGATAGATACAGAGTGAAGGACAAGAGCTTGCTGTAGGCAGGCACTTTTCAGGGTTTGTGTTCCTATGATGTAAATGCTCATTGCTGTACTTCAGGAGACAAAAAAACCAACACCAGAATGAATTCCCCAGTGCCCTAAATCTTAAAATGTGGGTATGTCCAAGGCATTCCCTTGCTAGTCCTACAGACCAGCCTTGCCAGCTTTGCCTTGTAGGAGAGGGTGGCTGATAAACCAGAGATTACATCCCTAGATACTGTGCTTAGGGAGGGTGTTTTCTCCTGGCAATGCTCCACATTTCTGTGTGATCAAAAAGAAAACCAACCTCCCCCTCTACTTTCCTGTATATCCCCACAAAGGTATCAGAAACGCTTAGTTCAGGGTAGACATGATGCAGGTGTGGTCCAGCTCCATTTCACAACAGTTGCTGTCTTTAATGCGAAGAGGACCAGATCCTGCATCAGGAAGCAGAGCTGTAACAACTCCTGTGACCTTGTTCCCAGGAGATTTCCATCCCATATCCACATCAGCTATAGCTGACTCTAACTGAAGATGCTATTTTTTTATTCATTATAAATAAGGAACTGTTTATTCTGGCTGAACCTTCTGGCTACATCCAACAAATAAGCACCTACATCACTGGCAGTGTCTGTCTCCTTTGCCCTGGGAAGCTCGTGCAAGTCATCTGTTGGGTGAAATTTTGGTAGGAAAGAGAAAGGGTATGGACATGGCACAGGCCTCATGAAGTGATACGTCAGCTGTGGAAGCAAATGCTTGTGAACTCTGTGTAAATTGTGCCATAGGGAGATCAGAGATGTGGCTGGGGTTTCTCACTGCACTGGGAAGTGAGCACCACCTGGGCTTTGGGGTGCTGCAAATCAGTACCAGGGGCTGCTGTCAGGTTCAGTGCAATCTGGTCTCTCCTTTCCCTGAGGTACTTCTGATCCTCTGACATCAGCTCCCACCCAGGATGCTGGCTTAAAGCTGTACGTGCCACCATCACAGAGCTCAGGCTTCAGCTTCCCTCTAAAGGAAATGCTCTGAAAAATGCTCGGCTCCTCGGACAGAGGGTGACCACCAGCACTTTTATCTCAAGTAGTATTTCTTAAGTTGATAAATTTTAGTGGTCAACACTGGGGAAAAAAATCCTGTCTGCTATGGCAAATACCCTAATTCATTAGTGCTTACGATGCTTCTGTTCCTCTGAGGTCTTGATTTTGGCTGTGAGAGAAAGCGGCTGATTTTATAGTGGTGATCTGGGATTCTGTGCTCATCAGCCCAGACACAGACACTTTCCCTCCTCTTGTTCCTGTTCCTGTGGGTTTGAGTCACACAAACAAAACTGCGTGTAAACGTTTATCCCTGTGATTTCCTAGGGATCTGTCAAACACTGGTCTCCAGCCAAGATAAATCTTTCTTTCTTTCAAGTTTCGAAGGAAGCCGAACATCCACGCTTGCCCTCCGCCGTCACACACCATGCTGGTTCAAGTAAACAACAGTGCAGCATCAGGGGTGCAATTTCATCATCTTAAATTACACTTTTCTAGGGGATCTGACCATATGTGCAGCCTAATCTGTTGCTCCCAGGCCAAGCTCTTTCTGCATGGCTGGGATCCAGGCGATGTCAGGAGGAATCCTGTAGCCAGCTACTTTCTTTCGAGGTGCTTTTTGCTGAAAAGAGGTTGTAGCGAGGTGGCTACCAGTCTCTTCTCACAGGTAACAAGCAACAGGATGAGAGGAAATGGCCTCAAGTTCTACCAGAGGAGTTTTAAAATTGGGTATTAGGAAAAATTTCTTCACTCAAAGGGTTGTCAAGCACTGGAACAGGTTGCAGGGAGAAGTGACTGAGTTGTCATCCCTGTAGGTATTTAAAATAGGTGTAGATGTGGTGCTTAAGGGCATGGTTCAGTGGTGGGCTTGGCAGTGCCAGGGTAACAGTTTGGCTTAATGATCTAAAAGATCTTTTCCAACCTATAAGATTCTATGATAATATATTCTTTGCAATCGTTTACTCTGGAGCTCTGGGGTTTGTGCAGCAGTTTTCCCAGTACATGACTCAACCGGCGCGTGGGCTTGTGAGTGGCCAGTGTGCCAGGAGCTGCGCTTCATTGGTTTCTGCTAGCGACAACTTTGCCTCGATTGAGGAGGTTTCCATTTTTAACCTCCTGGAGACATTGTCCCCAGGAGCAGAGCACAGGGGAGCACAGCACTTGAGTGGCAGCTGGTGCTTTAGGCAGTGGGATCAATTTAGCTGTCTGGATGCCAATAGAGGAGTCCAGCGATGGCACTGAGACCTCCTGCAATGGGGAGGCAGGAGCATCGCAGCCCTTGCCCACTGGTGAAGGCTGGATCCAGGGGTGAGCTCAACTCCTGCCCCGGGACCTGTGGAGGCTCTGTCACAGCACCTGCCGAACTGGAGCCACATCATCTCTCTTTGCTCCCTGGTTGCATAAGAAATTACATATTCTGGAACACCCTCACCTATTGGTTTCTCACCTTGGGAACCATGGTGTGAAGCAGCTGCTGGTAGTGAAGAGGTATCTCCTGTGGCCTTTGGTCACCGTCCTGCCTTTGCTGTGTGCACAGATAACAAGAGCTGCGATTTTCCACATGCGCTCTATAGCCCATCTAATATTTTAATGTGTAAACACAAATAAAATATTCATAAAATATAAATATTTAAACTAAAAAGAGCTTAAGAATCTCTTACATCTTTTCAGTGCTTTATGGCAGTCACCATGCTCTGAGGGACTCCCACCTGGATCCATGTGGATGGAGAAAGAAGCCTGTTAGCCCTGAGGCTGTGGGAACACAGCCATGGCCAGGCTGAGGGACGAGTTTTGGAGGGCAGGGAGTGTTGCCCAAGCCAGGACAGGTTTGCCCTGTGATGGCAATGGCAGCACTGCATGCCCCAAGTCCCAGGTGCTTTGCACCTGCCTGTGAAATGACATTCCTCAAGAACATGGTCAGTTGCTGCATTTTAAGTTGTAAAGTGGGGTGTGGGGGGGAAAGGGCATTTTGTGTAACACCTTTTGTGACTAGCAACTAATGGAAAGCTCTCTGCTGGTGTACAGCAGGGTGTAAATACACCTGTGCATGTAAAGGGAGCGCTGCTGGCAGCATGTGAGCAGAAGGTAACGTGGGGCCTTCCCTCCAGGGACTGCGATGCCTTGCAGCTTCTGATCCTGGGGGCTCTGGGACCTGCGTTTGATGGAATCTTTACTCCAAAGTTAGAGGGAAGCTGGGGAAGCCTGTTAGTCAAGGTGCTGTGGTCTCTGGTGTAGGAATGAATTTCTTCAGACAAATAGAGTATTTGCACAGATGCTGCCTTAATCTCACCCACCGTGTGCAAATAGCAAATTAATTCTGGTTCTGACAGCTGCCTCTACATTTAACTCCTCCTGTACCTGCGTACTCGCTATCTCACCTTCTGAGCAGACAGAAGATGCATAGCTCATTTTTTGAAATACGAAAGAACTGAACAAAATGCAGGGAATTTTCTACCTCCTTCAAACCACTGGATGCTTGCAGAATTTTGTTTCAACAGTTTGCTGTTTAGTAGCCTTAAAACGGATGTGTGCATACATACTTTGCAGGAAAATAACTTATTAACACCTGTCTTGCATGTGCTCCTGGCATGTGGAAAAGGATGCACAGGAAAAGGATTTGTGGTAAAATCTTCTGTGTTCCCCTGTTGCACTTACTTATTTCCCCCTGACTTTTCTGCTTGAGAAGACTGTTAGAAATTGTTGCTTCCTACCTTTCTGTCAGACTCTTAATTAGCAGGAGTATGCAGCCCGCGCAGCTGGGGCTTTGTGCCTTCCTCACTATCGTTTCCCACTCAGAAGATTTCCATTCATTCCGAATTGGTACCCAGCCCAAAGCCCCGGCCTCCCCCCCCGAGCCCCTCAGCGTGCCTACAGGACTCCAGTTTAGCATGCACTGGAAGAGATGCGCTGATGCTCCCCCGCTAGACCTACAGGCTGCTGGTTGGAGCCATAAGGGAACGGGAGGAAGAATTAGCCTGTGTGTTTATGTGGCTGTGCTCCAGTAAATATTTTGATGCATCTGCTGCCAGCTCTGGTCTGAGGGAATCTACCTAGCATTTAAATTTTGATGGGGAGCTGTTTTGAATAATAACAGTGCAGCCGGCTGTGAGTCAGTGCATGTGTGTTGACTTAAAAAAAATCCCACCCTTAAAGCTTAACGCTTGCTGAACGCTGAGCTGCAGTGCTTTGCTTTTTCCCTCCTCCTTGCTTCTTTTCTTTCTTCTCTTGACTTCCTCTGTTTTGTTTTGTTCTTGGGAGCATTGCACATAGATTTATTTTTTTTCCACTGGCGGTGGGGGTGGGGGGGTTGTAAAGAATTTTTTAAAAAAGCCCACCCAGCCAAAATAAATCCTCCCCAAAAACTCCCAAGTAGCTTTTGCAATGGGTGCTGTAATGGGTACGTTCTCTTCTCTACAAACGAAACAAAGAAGACCATCAAAAGGTAAGATCTCCTGTTCTGCTTTTCCTATTGCTGCTGTATGTTTGCTGGGAGATAAATTTATATTAAGAAGGGAGGAGGAAATGAACATGTGCCACTTGCAAGTAACCCAGCAGTGTTTATGTGAGGTGTAATTTGCAGGGGAGAGTGGGATGCTCGGTGGTGGAGGAAACGTGTGGGCATGAGGAAATTGCTGTGGAGGGGCTTGGGGGGTGAGAAGCATCCAAAATATTATAATCCTTCGTGCAGGCGTGTGTGAGGAGGAGAAACTCGGTGGCTCCATATGCAGAGCACTTGCAGAAGAGACCTGTTTATTCCCAAATCCCTTTGAGGAGGGAATAAAATGTAGATACACAGGAAATTCTTCCTGATACCTTGTGGTTTCTCTCTCAGAAAGTGTTCTTAGAGGCAGTGTTGCATATTCAGTAAACCAGCACTAAGTGTGCAGTGCTAATGATGTGTGCTTTATAAAGATTAACAAGAAGGGAAAAAAAATTTGGATGTATTTCTACAAAGAAGGGGAGGAGAAGCTCATGAAAAATGAGAAAGCAAGCAGAAATCCCAGGGCTTTTAATCCTTAAATCCATAAATATTGGCTGTGAAATGCTGATTTTTCAGGAGGTCTGGTTTGTATAGTGTTTCCCTGAGCTTTGCTCAATTTCCTTCAGGGTTAATTTAAAAATTCCAGGGTACTGCTGAGCAGAAAGTTGAAAGCACTGTCAGGGGCACGTCCATACCAAAGAGAATGAACATTGTTTAGAAAACAAAAAGATTCAGTAACTTGGGCAAGTCTTTCTGCTGTTTTGAAATATTCCCTGCCAAAGCCTCTGCATTTCTGTGTGTTGGTATTGCTAGGATAAGTCTCTGTTTCCATTGAATCTGTTGCTCAGATCATATATATACTTTTGAATTGCAAACTGCTTTGGATTTTCTAGTAATTTAAATTTTAAAAATTCTTAGAAAATATCAAACATCAAGTAATCACTCAAAAAAGAAATGGGAAAGGGATATGCAGGGGATCTGGTTGTGGCAAGTTTGTGACCAAGTGTAAAGTTCTGTGCTCCTGGTACAAGACCATAGTGTAGGTTAAAATTTTACAAGAGAACCTGTGTACAGAGTTTCCAGTTCACCTTTCTGTGTTCTTATAAAGCATCCATAATTGTGCCATCATCTGGGATGTGTATGTGACAGCATTTAAAATGCACGCACCACTGTATGATGGTCTAAGCCTTGAGTCGCACTTGAAGCTGAGAGTTGTGTTTAAGCACTGCAAGGTACACAAGAGATGAACAGGATGTGCTGGGCATGGTGGCTGCTGTGACACCAAGGGGAGTCCTATCAACCTGCCAGAAACCTGGGATCTGGGTCTGATTTCCACTAAATGTAGCTAATGTTTAGTTGAACGTATCTGTTCTCTGTTACTTTGTTGTCTTGTGATTGGCTCGACTCTCTGGTGGATAGATGATACTGCTTTTTGTTGGAGTTCACAAGCAGTAAAATCCAGCATCTGGTCACACATCTGAACACTTACAGTGGGATTCAATCTTGCTGATGCCTTCTGGCAGTGACTGCTCAGCTATATTTATCAAAACTTGTGTTCCAGAGTTATCTCCTCTTGGCTCTGATGTGTTACCCGTGGGATGTTGCTGGTTAGTAGGGCACACAGTTGGACAGAGCAAGTTAGAAGAAAATCCTTTGATTTTCTTGACTATTTTCAAAGCCACTTCAGAAATTCACAACTTTTAGTTGTTGTTTACCTGGTATCACAGAACAGTGTTGCTGGTTTTGGCTGACTTCAGCCTGTTGCATGTGCTCCTCTAGACCAATACCCAGAGGATCCCCTGGATCTCCAGATTGTTAACAGAAGTCAATCACCACTATATGCTGTATTCCTTACTGTTGTCCACTGTTCCCTCAGCATCTCCAGCCCCTGACCAACCTAATAGCCTCTGCTGGCCCACGCTCTACTGTGTGCATGCCTGTCACGAAGTGAGGAGTGCCAAACTGGCCATGGCACTCTGGATGTGCTCACACAAGCGCCAAGCAGAGGGGAAGGAGCACTCGTGTTCGGGTTGGCTTCTCTGCTAGAGGGCAACTTGCTGATGATGCCCAGGTCAAACTGCTCCATTTTATTGACTAAAGCGGAGTTTATCTGTTTTATTATTAGATTACAATCTATTTATTATTTGTATTGTACATCTATTGGAATATTTCAGGATTTAGGTAGGAGTTAAATACTGCTGCTAATACCAGGGCTTGAAGAAGCTGTTATAACAGGGCTAGATCCACACCTCTGCAAATACACCACCATTTCAGTAACTATGTGCCCTTCCAAGCAGTTTAAAGGCCATGTGTATAGCCTTTTCTAGTGAAAAGGCTCCCACGTGTACCTGAAGCTGTGTGTCTTTGGTGTAATAAACTACAAGCAAAACACACCTATATACATTGTTTTAAGAATAGGTAAAATAAACAGGATATTTCTGAGGTGAGGAGTTTCCAGAGATGGGTTAATATCAGTCAGTACATGGTGGATCCTGGCAGGTTGGCTCAAGTGGCCTGTGCTGACCCCTTCCAGCTTCAGTGCAGCTGACAGCTCTGCTTGCACTGTCCCCTCACACCCTGCCCGTGGCTCGGCCCGGGGCACTGGCAGTGGGACCGGTGGCTGGCTTGGTTATTCCAGCTGCAAGCAGTAGTGCTGGAGGATATATTGTAGCACCTTTCAAGAGTACATGATTTAATTCCTTGTTTTAATGAAAATGGGGAGCCTGAATCAGTAAGTTTAGGAGGAGCCCAGAAATTGCCTTGAAGTTGAGAGGAATGGTCCCTCAAGTGCAAGACCTTTTCTCTGAGAGTGGACAGCGTGGTGGATTTCTAGATGACTTCTAGAGATCATTCGACTTGACTGTGAAAACTTAATCCAATGTAATTGGGCACTTTGTCTCAGCTGGTTATGAGCCACATGCCCTGTCTTGTGGGATAAAGATCCCTACTTCTGAGACTTGCAGCCTATCAGTAAAGCACCAGAAGTGTCACCCGTTTGCAGGAGTGTCCCTGGATAGTCTGAGATTTGTGCTGTTTGCTTCAGTGGTGTCTCTGGGGCAGTTCCATAGATTGTTTCTGCATCTCATTAGAAATTGCTTCCTCTGATCTCAATTGATGGCATTTCAACTTCATTTACTGTTTGGTTTCTTCTTGTCCTCCTTTTCCAGCACTCCGAGTTGCCCTAGTAAAAGATAATGCTTCTTTCTACCATGTTTGCTTTACTTGTATCTGAGACCAGGAAGGCTGCACAGCATTTCTGCTGGAGCCTGGCTGGGGTCCTGGGGGACGAGCTGCCTGTGAGCCAGCAATGTGTCCCCACAGCAAAGGTCTCCAGCAGCCTCCTGTACTGTGTTAGGCAGAACATCTCCAGCAGGTTGAAGGAGGCAGCACTGCTCCTCTGCCCAGCACTGGTGAGACATCTACAGTGCCCTGTTCAGTGCTGGGATCCCAGAGAGATGGGGACTGGCTCTACTGAGTCTATGGAGGGGTCATGAGGATTATGGAGTAATTAGAGCATCTGACATATGGAAAAAGCATGGGAGCTGGGACTGTCCAGCCTGCAGCAGAGAAGGCTCAGGGGGATCTTATCAGTGTATGGAAGGGAGATGTTGGAGCCAGGCTCTCCTCAGTCATTCTCAGTGACAGGACAAGGGGCAATAGGCACAAATCTAAATACAAGAAATTCCACGCTATGGGAGTGACTAAGCAGCCTTCCCAGTATCTCAAAACCCAACTGGACACAGTCCTGAGCAACCTGCTGTAGTTAGTTAACCTTGCCTTGAGGAGGGAATTGGGCGAGAGATTTCTGAGGTTGCTTCCAATGTTACCCACCCTCTGGCTCTGGAATTACTGTCACTTGAAAATCCATAAAGCAGTAAGGATTTGGGTGTTCTGGAAACAGAAGAAACATTGAGAGCTCAATGCAGATTAAACTCTTAACAAAGCTGAGGGGAGTGCTTGGTCCTCTCTTCGTACACTAGCAGTTAGTGCTTAGATACAAGATTAGGATGGACTTGAGAATTTCGAGTTGCTTGTATATCCTCCAGCAAACATAAGCAATAAAACAGTAAATGAGTTAGGGAAAAAACCCACAGACCACGACACCACTGAAAGGCAGAGGGCCAGCACAGCAGCTGATGCGCACACAAACACTTCTCTGGTTTCACCTAGCTGCAGAAATAGAGCTTTTTCTGTGTTTTTACAGTCTGCAGCCAATCGTGACCAAATTTGTGGCTGGAATCAGCCATTTCCATATTCGTCATGGAAACGTTGGGATTAGCAGATTGCTGGAGCAGGGGGAAGTTCTTGTTTTGGCTGCTCCGCGTACCGCAGCAGCAGCAGCAGCGGGGATGGTTACACGCCGTTTGTGGGCAAATTCGATTACAGCAGAGGAGGAAAATGAAGGAATAAGGGATTAACTATGTTTGCTCTGTCATTTCTCCTCCCTCTCCCCAGCAGAAGTGAAATGTAACTCAAAGATCTCTCGATACCTGAATCTTACTGTCCTGAGAGCTGCAGGCCCCAGATCCAACCCTGACTGCCCTGGCAGGAAGCAGCACGGCTCTCGCTTGGGAGTTGGAGTCCATGGGACACAAGTAAACGTGGTTAGATTCAAGACCCTCCCCCCCCAAATATCACAAGGAGCCTGGTGCAGTAGTTCGATTCTGCAAGAACTAACGGGAGGAATTCACTTTGCTTAACATGTCACTCGTGCCGCTTTTATGGAGACCTATCTCTAGGCTTCATTTTGAAGGAATGTTTGCTTTAAAGAGGCTTATTGTCCAAAAGTATCAGACTCTGTGTCTGACCAGCTCATTTGTAAGTGCCTTATTTACCAGGAAACCACTCAGCATCGCTTGACTCGTCAGTCTTTGTAAGAATATCCAACAGACCTAAGCCCCTAAGATTGCTGGCTGTGGCTGTGCCTTTCAGTTCCCAGTGCCAGGACAATCTCTGCTTTGCTCAGAGGAGAAAAAGCAGATCAGTAATGCTCGAGGAATGGGTCTCTTTCAGCCCTAGACCTACAACTGCAGGACAGTGGTGATAGATTTGGGCAGGGGAGCTGCCTGTATTTACTTTGCCCTGTAAGTACCATTACAAAATAACTTTTTGTAAGCTGGTTTGCAGCAGCTTTATTCTCAATAGGCCTTTGAAACTCATCCTAGAGAAGCAACAGACTTGCCTTTATCCCTCAAAAATCTGTTCAGGTTTGGCAGAAAGATAAGCTTTGAAAGTTGCCCTTCTTTTGCCTCAAAGAAACTTGACAGCCTGCCACCGTTGTGAAAGAATGTGTGTGTCCTAAAGACTCTGACCAGGGTATTTTGTTGAGAGAGAGAAGATCTCGGTTCCCCACCCATTTTCCTTCCAGAGCAAGGAGATCATCTTTCCCCCAGTGGGAGATCTGAGCCTGCAGCCACCTGAGTGAGCTGCACAAATGGCTGAAGTGGTTTCTCCTGGCTGTGCCCAAGGGCCAAGACATGGCACTGACATCTCATTTTCTCTCCCTAGTCTCTTCTGATTATCATCTGATGCAGCCTGGCAGGTCAGGGACGTGGTTGTCTGCCTGCACTGAGAGCTGAGGGTGTGACAGGCAGGTTTTTGGAGGGAATTGTCTTTGCGATGGGTGTAGGAACAGCACTCAGCCACAAAACTGTTTGATTTCAGCACTCAGTCAGAAGCAATTTGGAAAAATTGTGATGACCAACAAGCGTTCCTCAGAATGTGCTGCTTTGTGTGAAAAGCTGGTGTCTCCAAAGTGCAGAGGCATGTGGGAGGATGCTCAGCATTGTGGTAGCCAAACCCCCCAGCCACGTGCCTGGGACCCACCTGTGATGGGTGGCACAGAGGTGTGGGAGCTGTTTGTGTCCTCAGCAGCCCTGTGCCAGAGCTTGTGTGGGAGTGGGGCTCGCTTAGAGGTGGGCAGGACTTACAGATTTGGGACTGCTTCCATTCTCCACTCTCCCATCTTTCCGCCAGAATGTCTTTGGCTCCTGTGCAGTTACCAGCTCTAGATTTCTTCCCTCCCCTCTTGCTTTGCTCCCTGCTCGTTTCCCTAGAAATACAACTCACTCCTGGCAGCGGGGCACAGGGATCTCAAACAGCTGCTCTTAAGAGTGGATAGCAATGTTTAAATTGAAATAAGCTGTGTGTGTGTCCCTGATAGCTTCCCATGGCACACAGCGCCGGCCTGGAATGCTGTAGTCAGACCCAGCTCGGAGGTTTGCAATGAACAAAAATGGGCAGAGGAAAGTCCACTGTAGGTAGTGTGCTATACGTTCTATTGCATTAGCATGTGTGTGCTTATTCCCTGCCCTCGGGTCTGGGTGCTGTGTGCTGCTCAAAGTGCAGCACATTCAGGCAGAGCCATGAAATCCCACCACAAAAGAGGTGATTAGAGACTTCAGCTTTGTATGTCAGTGGGCTGAAGTGCTTTGAAGTTTCTTTTTGTTCCACAATAATCCAAAAGGGTAAAATAGAAAATATTTTCCAACTTTTGTAACTTCCAGGTTGGTAATCTTCCAGCCTTTATCATCATCAGCTCTTGCAGTGTGAATTGCTGGATCTTTGATGTTTGGAATGAGCACTAGGAAGCATGTGGATTTTTGCAACTGAAAATATTTAACTCTGGAGAGGTGAAAATCTTGGAGCTTAATATTTAGCAAAGGTTTGGCCAATTAGAGCAGTTAATGTCACCGATATGTAAAGTGGAGTCAGTGTGGGTTGTATGTGTCTTTTGAGGAAAAACCTATAAAAAAGCCGATCAAGATTGACCAAAATGAGTTATAAACTCATGCTGATTTGGGGCAAATGTAAGGGGAAAACTAAAGATGTTTTATTTCTCCACTTACAAACCTAGCATTCTTCTACAATTGCTTATCTTGTGGGTTTTTAAATTTTTGATCTTTATTAAAACCCCTGAATATTTACAATTTTTTAAAAAATGAATTTTTTTTTTTTTAGCAGAAATATTTCATTAATAAAATTTTATATTAATTGTAGTAATTCACCAACACTTTCAGAACACTTCATTGGCTGGTAATTCCATTGTAGGTTTAGATGCAAACAGAGAAGTATAACTACTGAAGTACTCCATCTTGTGAGGTGGGGGACACACTCCTGGGTGTTTATGTCCAGTGCCATGCTGCTTATCCAGAAGTGTTACCTGGAGAATGAAATAGCACAGTGACACAGAACGTTTGGGCACCTGCTCAGGGTCTCTGAGTCATGTCACTGCTTACACTGTGGCTTTTGCAAGATAAGAAGCTTCTGCATCTCTCTGAGAGGTGTTTGCCCATGGGTGCAGAATGCTCTAGGCACCCTCTCCCGCTCTCCTCTTGTGCAAGAAAGTGCCAAAATCCATGGCAGGGGTCTGACCCACCTGGGCAATGCAGGTTAGAGCTCTATGGTACCACAGCAGCACTTCTGGCCAAAATGCATCCCAGCTTCTAAGTAAGGTAAGAATTTTTTCCCCTTTTATTTGGTTTGAGATGCCTCAGGTGAAGGGGAATAATGGCTGTTGTAAGATGGATTATACTTAATATATCAAAAGTGACTAAAGCTGTAAACTGTGTATCCATGTTTTCAAAACAGGTGAGTCAGAAATGAAGGCAGATGTGCCCAGGTACCTCCAGTCTGTGCTTGTGGCTCTCGTTGTGGGGTTGATGTCTTTATTTCGGACTGAACACAGCTAGTGGTCAGCGAGTTTCTAACTGCATTTCATAAAGACAGGGTAACTCGTGCCCCTTGGGATAGGGAGGCTGCAGCAGGGCTCGTCCGAGGAGTTTAAACACACTGCGGCAGAAATGAGGTGATGTTCACAGGGCCAAAGTACCTGCGGAGCAGGCTGGGGGAGGCAGCACTGGCAGGAGGGGAGCTGGCCTGCCCCGTGGTCTGGGAGATTTCAAAGGAAGACATGAACTGGGGAACAGAGCTGTCCTTTCCTGGCAGAGCTCTGCTGCATCTGTTTGGCTTTCCTCAATTCAAACATTACTTTCTTGACATATTCAACAACTGCAGCTCTTCACACACACCAGTGTTTGCTTTTCTCTTGCTCTGTGAAAGCCCTCCTCCCCCCAGGCAGGCTGGTTCTGTGGGTGGCTAGTTGGGAAGTGCCCAGAATTTCCATCGCTGGCCACAGCTGCGGTGCCTAAAAGCCAGGTAGGCACAGGACACTTTCTGTTGCGGCTGAGAACAGCTAATGGAGAACAGGAGTGTGAGGATGCGTGCTGTGCTGCGGGAGGCAGGTTTCTAGGAAACCCGGGAGATGCGTGCATCGCCCTGCTGAAGGGTCCTTAGCGGGAAGGGAGAGGGGCACCTCGGGAGGGAGCAGCCAGATGATGACACACTGGAGAGCAGTGCTGAACGTCGGGGGCTTTCAGTGCTCTGACAAAATAAATGTTTCTGCCTGTCTGTGCAGGAAAACATGGATGAAACGAGCCATGTTCACAAGATGTAGCTACTTAGCGCACGGTTCCAGAGGTGCACCTCGCATGTTTTGACAACAGTTTGAACTTTGCCTGCCTACACCTCAGGGCCAAGCTCCTGGGTTTGTTTTCCCAGGCTGCTGTTGCATCCTTCTAGTGAGTGATGCCACACATCAGCCCCATAGTTCTTTTTGATTACTAGGTGAAAACACAGGTAAGAGCCCTGATTTAGCACATCAAACTGCGTGAGCTGAGGCTTGCTCTCTGTAGGGTGTGCACGCAGACCTGTGGAGGACAGTGCCGTTAGCTCCTCACGTTTTGTTGGGAGCCTGCACAGCATCTCCTGGGTAGAATAATTCCCCTTAGGAAAAATTTCATCCCTTGCAGGTAGAACCCTGTGATGCAGTGGGGAAGCATCATCACCCCTCTGGAGTCTCAATCCTAACAAGGGACTTGTACATTGCTGTCAGAACTGGGAGCAATGCATGCAAAGGAAAACTGGGAAGCGGGAAACTTTTGTGTTGGTGCTGAGAGGATCGCTGCCTGCTAATCCTAATAAGCCAGGGTAATTGAATTGGCACACCAGGTTACATGCTTCGCTGGGAGAGTCAGACATGACCCCAAACTGTGATATTAGCACCCCAGGAATTGAAAACATGTCCTTGAGTGGATCTGAATCCCTTTAATGTGGTGTTTATTTTTATCTAATTATTATCTTATTTTTATCTGAGATTTTAATGTGTGAGCTGACAGAAGGTCGTGGTTGCAGTCCTGTGCATGCAGAATTAGCCAGGCTGCGGGCATCTAGACAATGAACCTGCACTAGGGTTCGAGGAAAATCCTGCCTGGGTGGACATTTTTATGTACTGAACAGTGGGCAGCAGCGTGTGCAGTGCTGCAAGGGAGAGCTGGTCCCAGAGGGTCCACCGGTGTTTGTGTAGGCAGCCACCAGACCTGCACGTGGAGTGGGTTTGGTGTTGGGACAGAAAGTCGACCAGGGACTGCTCTTTCAGGAAAGTGCCTTTCATTTCCAGGGCTTGAAGACATCAAAAGAGCAATTTGGCATCTTCTACTTGGCAGGAGTTGGGGACATTAGAGCTGAGCTACTGCCCTATCATTTCTAATCACCTCCACAACAGAGCGCCAGGCTGCACGTGGCTCCCTGCAGCCCTCCAGGAAAGTAGGCTGTCAAACAAAGGGAATTTTCTGATCAGACATTTTCTGGGTAAAGCCATCAGCTATAGCACTTTACACGGCTGCATTTGCATTTTTTTTAGCTGATGCTGCCTTTCTCTTCCCTCTGCCCTGACTATTGATGGAGGTGAAGTGCTTGCAGTTCAAAAGTTCATGCAGTGCAGGAATCCGCGGGCTGCATGTGTTCCTTCCTTGGGCACAGGTTGTGGCTGCCGTTCAGCAACGCACAAGAGAGAGCACACAGCAGTTTTGAAGGTCATCCAGAGCCCAAATCCAACCTGGGTGAATGGTGTGTAAGTTAAAATGTGGTGTTCTACCTCTGAAACAAATGCTCTCCCACGTTCTGAGTGCTACTGGTTTGTAAAACCTACAGAGCAAATTAGTTGTTGGACCAAAAGTTTGGCCCAAACCTGAAGCTTTCCTTAACCTCCTGAGGGTTGTGGGATGTTTTGGAAACTGGAAATGCTCTGACTTGGAATAAATCTTGTCACATCTCTTTGCAGTCTTTGTTTTCAGCAAAACTGTGCCTGGAAATTATTGCTAGGTTGTCCTTAACCTCCGCCCACATCAGAACCAGGTAGAAAATTACTAGAAGCTTGCCGGGGTGGGAAGTTAGTAGCTCAGCCCCATGATCTCCACACTGACATCTCAGGCTCCAATCTCTCAGACAACACAAAGCTTTGGCTTTCCCCCTTTGTCTCAGGTGCTTCCCCTTCACCCTGCTGAGCTGCTGCTTTTGCCTCGCTCTGCGCAGCGGTTCCGGAGCCAAGGCTGATGGCCTGGCAGAGCTGGGGAGCGCAGGTGCAGCTTTGCTTCCTGGCTTGAGCATTGCATCTGGCAGCTGAGGGACATGCTTCCACTTGGACACCAGTGCCCTAATGCTCTCTGCGGGGTTTATAGTCAAGCCTTGTGTTTTCAGTTAATATGCCTGAATTATATGGGTAAAAATAGCTAAGCAGCTATAAGCAGATACGGGAGGCATTTGTGTATCTCAGTGTTTTCCACCTGCAAGAATGTTTCAAACAGTACTGAATTACTGGAAGAACAAGAGGTGAGGAGCAAACCTTTGATCATCTCCCCATGTTTCCATGAGAAGGTGCTTCCCTGCCGAAGCCCGCACCACTCAGGCTCATTTACCTAACGGGTGTGTTTCTGCCCTGTTCGCCGGGAGCGTAACGCAATCTGTGTGAAGAACTTCACTGCTGTATACACCAAGCTCTTGAGGAAGGATGAGGTGAGGAGATCTGATTCCATCCATGCTTTCCCTGTGACCTGGTGCAAGGTTCCAGTCTCTGTCCCTCCACACCCACTGCACTGAATTTGCTGGGGTGAGGTTTGCCAATTTGCAGAGCATCAGCGCCCTTGGTCATCCTCACCAGCTTGCTCTCCTTTTTTTGAGCCCTACCAAGGTTCCAGCTGTAGAGTTCTGCCTCAGTTAATTGCTTGTCACTTGCCTGCTTGCCGTGATTTAGTTCCATTGTATTTTGTTAAGCGTTATGAGATAGCTCCCAAGCATGTGAGATTTAGGAGAGTGGGAGGTCAAAGCGAAGGCGTCGTTATTCATGTTGTGAGCACTGTTTTCCATCCTCAGACAGCAGAGACCACCCTGCAGAGTACCACCCAAAGCAGACGGATTTGCTGTGGACTGGACATTTGGCTCAGGAGCTCCCTGCGGCTGTTGCCAGCAGCAATGGGCAAGGATGCTATTAAGCAGCTAGTTGACACTGTATTTGCCTGCAGCTTTTCGCCATGGAGCACTGCTCCTGGCCTTTGTCAGGTAGGAGTCACTGATGTTATGTGACAGCAATAGGATGGCTGGAATAACAAAGTCACTTTTGAAGAGCACGTCCCAGAGTCATTGTCTTCTGCAGTGTCACACACACACACACACCCCATCTCCCCCCCCCGCTTTGCTTTCTGTAGCAACTAGGGGATTTGATGGTGCTGGTAGTTTCAGGGCTGTGCTTTGAGAGGCTGACAGCGTTGTGGACAGGCTTTGTGATGCTGAGCATGCTACAGGCATAGGCGTCTTCCCACAGTGGCCAGGCAATGCTTGTTCCCTGTCCTGTCATGGGTGCTATGATCCTTTCCAGCAGATCAGGAAAGTTTGTTTCCTCTGCGCCTCTTGAGTTCAGGAACTCTGTTGTTGGATATGTGGACAGAAGAGAATTTAACTGCTTTAATCCTTTGTGGTTGATGGAGCTCGGGACAGCATGGTGGCTCTTGTAAGCAACATTGTAGTGGAATAGCTTGGCCATCTCCCATCACTACCTGTCAGGTGAGGTGAAGACCTGCACTGTTCTGTATCAGCTCTGGGGCGACAAGTTAGATGTCCTGGAGGATGGGTGAGAAGGGCTGAGCAGCTGGGGAGATGCCTCTTGGACAGGGGAAGTAATTTCTTGCATTGATGTTTTGAGATCATGAATAGCTGTGGGCAGAGGATGTAAAGCACCAGTGAGAAGGTTTATGGCCATCAACAAGTGGGAATGTTTGAGCGTGTCCTTTGTGTGGTGTGGGAATGGACTGAGAAAGCTGTGAGCCTGCAGAGGCAGGCTGGGCTGTGTGTGCACCAAAAGCACCATCACCTTCCTGAGGACTCTGTGTCCTTCACCATAAAATATCCTACCGAGCGATCAGAGCTCAGCAGTGACTGCTCAAATCCTTATGTTTAAATTCTCCCTGCATTTGGAAATGTCTCCTTAGTGTGGTTCAGGGCAATATACAAGTTGAAGCTACCTCAAGCTAAGTGACAGGGTAAACTAATGAACATTTTATCTTCTCCTTTCCCTTTGTTTCCTTCATTCACTGAGTCTGATCTTTCAATAAATAGTGGTTTGGGTTTAAATCTGTTTGCTGTGAAAGGTGGTGTGAAGGAACTGGCAGCGTGGAGAGCAGCTCAGATAGAGATGAAGGTGTTAGTGTGCTGGAGAGACAGCAGAGTAGGACTTCAATCAATTCTAACAGAACTAATATTAAGGTGTTTTCTTGGTCTGGTTCCCAGAGAAAAACACATTTGTTAACTGAATATTTCTTGTACTCATAAGGAGAGCCTCAAATTGATTTGCATTTCATGGTCTACGCAAATGTGAAGACACTGCTACAATTGTCTGTTTCCATTGTAGGCATTCCAGAAAATGGAGCAAAATGGGTTTTCCTGCTGTTTGGTTCTTAATTTCATATATGTGTGTTCCTGGGACACACACTCCTGGGGTGTGCAGCCAAGTGCACATGCATGAAGTCTCAGCAGGCTTCTGTAGCTTTGAAATAGAGACCCTGAAGCATAACTAAGATATTTTCAGAATTAAAGAGAATGTAGAGGAACAATAGTAGAGATCTTAAATTCCTGGAAATTAGTTCGGTCTCAAAACAAGAGATGAGTTTTCACCTGCTTTCTGCCACCATCTTAAGAGATGTTTTGGACTGCAATCAGAATGGAGATATTCACAGACTGAAACTGCTCACAAACATGAGGAAAAATCACTTGTGGCAGTGGTTTTGGTTGCTGTTCACTGTAATGCAGTTTGCTGTTGACATCGCGTTACAGGAGAGCTGTATTGGCCAACGGTCTTGGGCACTAACCTGCTGACACAGGGCTGTGTAGAGGAACACTGTACCTAAGTTGGATAGTTTATTTTTGCAGCACTCTAATTAGTCACTCTTAACACCTCCATAAAAGAGAGATGCGGATTTATAAAATCCAGCCCCAGAATCTCCTCACTTCCCAGCTGGAACATATGCAAGATTCTCAGTTTGAACATCTCAAGCTGGCACCTGTCTTGTTTTCCCTGAGCTTCAGCTTCTAAACTTCAGCACGTGTAGGAAAACGTGACCCCTTTGCTGCCCCCTGCGTCTAGGAGAAAGGTTTGAAGGGCTGAACTAATTGCCCAGGAACTTACTGAGTCTTGTGAGGCTTGCTTCAGCCTGGAAAGTTTGGAGCTGGCTCTGCCTCAGATGCACCTCTCTTCAGAGTCCCACCCCGTTTATTCTGAGTTGCACCCTTTGGTATTGCAGGTGGGCAGAGAGAAGATGAGTTTGCAGGTTCATTTACAGGCTCTGGTCCCTCTTGGTGCCAATAACCTACTTAAAGCAGTGGAAGCATAGCCTCTGTCTGCAGCTTCCCTCAAGTCTTTGCAGAGGGCTGGAGAAGGGTTTTCTCTTCCTGCCTCCCTGGGAGCTGGTCCCCAGTGCAGGGGGGTGGCTGCAGCCCCTGCCCACGCAGGCTCTCCTCCTTCTGTTCCCTCCCTGTACCCCACCTTATGGGCCCTGCTCAGCACCCACTAAGGCTCTCCTGGGTCAGGGCAGCTGCCCTGAAAAGCAGCATCACGTTCCATTGGTCAGCCTGAACTCTGGGATACCACTGCATATCGCTTGTGGGTGTGTGGGGAAATGGGGCCCTTGTTCAGCAGCCGGCTTAGAAATAGATTTCCATTTCAATGGAGGAAACCTCCTCTTGCTCAGGGAGGGTGAGAGGGGTCCCACACATTTGATTTTTCAGGGGTTGGAAAGCAAGGAAGAGGATTGTATAACAACAAATGATGTGGTCCTTGTTCTCTGGGTAGAAATGTATCTTGTTTGAGCTTCCTCTCCAGCAGCCTCCACAAGCTCGTTTAAAGTCAAATAGGACATCGCCTTCTGTGCAAGGGTGGCAGGCAGAAGTAGGACAGGGTTTTGTCCTTTTGAACTATTAATACAGATCACAAAAATGTACCAAAAGCTACAGAAACTTTAAAAAATATGATGAAACTTTGGAGCTAATTAAATTTTTATTACAGTTAATAATGTATTTGGTGTGAAACACAAAGCATGTTTTGATATTGTCCTTCCCTAATGGAAAAGAGAGCAAATAGGAGAACCAAATTCTCCCTTGATTTAAAACCTCTTGAACCCTATGTGTCTTTTTTTTCCCTTGAAAGATACTGTTCAGAAAGACATTTTTCATTTCTAAAGCCCAAAGAACAAAAGGAAGTGTGGCCAGCCCAACTGAGCACTCACTGCTACGGTCTTCTGAAGGAGTTTTAGCAACTGCGTGGGATGATAAATCACCCAACATCAGCTTTGGCGCCTGTGTAGGGTTGGAGCTTCACTCTGATGTATCCATTTTCTCCTGCATGAGGCAGAAATCATCCTATCAGCTGTTTTAAAAGAGCCTCTGCATGTGCAGTGTCTCCGTGATTTACAGATTTATTTAAATACCTGTAGGAATTAGCTCGCTGAGGAATTTGGCTATTGTGACTCACATGTTGGAAATTTATCTGTAATTGTTGTCTTTCACTGTGAATGATCCACAAAACTTAAAATATTTCCAGTAATTAGTTGTAAATATTAGGTCTATTGTTAGCAGCAACAGTTTGGATTGTTTTATCCTGGGAAAGTGGGAGGGAGCCACTGTTTTGGCAAGTGACAAGCAAATAGGATATCATTAGCAGCCAAGTGTTGGATTGGAGTCGTTAAATCCAGGGGCAGTCCGTACTGAGAGTCAAGTTCAGGGGTGAGTTCCTGGGTGGTAGGAGGCAGCTGTGCCCTGTGCATGCGTGACAAGCAGATTGGAGTTCCTCAGGGAATGCTTCAAAATGGACCTTGCAGATAAACAGAACCTGTGGAAACTGGGGGTGGTGGTGTAGGGATTCTCTCCTCCCCGCTCTTCCAAAGCATCTGACAAGTGTTTCTGGAGGGCAGGTTTTTCAGTCGGTTTCTTGCATTAGCCTGCAGACATTCAGCCATTACCTGGGCAAATTGCATTAAAGAAAAAAGTACTAAACCCCCTAACCAGTATCTCTTTCAAGCTAGTCTGGTATTTAACCATCTTCTGCAAGGGGACCCTGGCAAGGCTGCTCCTGCCCTGGCTCTTTGCCCCCACCCACGCTTCCCACAGCCCCAGCCCTGCTCTTTGTCTCTTGCCCTCAGCAGGCCCCAGCCATTTCATTGCGAGCTGTGCCCTCCCAGCCCCTGGGTGCAGAACTGGCTGTGGTTTGCAATGTGGACACAGGCACTGTGAACTCTCAGCTCTCCCACTGAGAGCCACGGGCTGTACCACTCCTTACAGCCCTCTCCCTGTTTCCATGGACGGTCGGTGCCGAATGCGATCATCGCCTGTGCTTAGTAAAGAATTCCAGTATACATCATAGATCGTAGCCTGCCTGCCTAAGCAGCTGATAACTCGGTACTCCTAAGTGTAAGTACTGAGCAGCTCTGTGCTCAGCATGCTGCACAGAGAAAGCCTCCCAAATGACAGGATGTATGGGCACATAGTTTCCCTCTTTGCTTGCCAGAGTGCGATGCATCCATAGTTTCACCATAAATAAAGCAGCAGTGTTGCCTGAGGCTGTGAATGTCCCCCCTGCTCTCAGGGGCCTTAGGATGCTGGCCTGAGGTGAGCTCCCTGGCCCCACGGCGGGGTCTGTGGGATCACTGTGCGTGTGGCTCAGAAAGCTGTTTCTGCAGAGTCGAAGCTGCTCTGGGGTTTTGTACAGAGAAAGATCATTGAATTAAGGTCGTAAATTTATAAAATCAAAAGCAGGTTTTTTGTTTGTTTTAAAAAACCTTATTGCCTTTGTCCAAAGATCTTGTCTATCTGTAATATAGCCTTTGTGGTGACAAATGGTTTTAATCTTTGTCCTGGTTTGTAGCTTTTTGTTTTTTCTTTAATCAAGTGCAGGAGGAATAAGAGTGATTGATATTGAGAAACATTTGCAGCTACCCAACCTCGGAAGAACACATCCTATCTCTGAGTATGCCACTTCCTTTTTCATTCTTTCAAATAAGCAGATTAGATTTTGTCTGAACTCAAGCCATTAAGCCTTTAAAAGATGAAGGTTCTCTTTATTAAGGCCTTAAAAAGAAGTCCAAGGTCTAGCCCCAACTCTTACTTTGTGCGATGGGCTGTCCTCACTATTCCACTACTTCCTGAGCTTCATGGACAAGCTAAGCAATGAATACAAGGGAATGAGGATTGTGCCCTTGGCAAAATGAATGTTTTCAGTCCCCCACAGCCGAGCTCAGAGCCCAACCCGCCTCTGGAAGCCACTGGTGGGACCCGGCACTGAAATGTCTGAGAAGAAGGTCAAGAAGTTCCAGTCTGAGTTACAGCCCTGTGTAGCCTCAGGGCAGACGTGCACTGTCTTAGGGAACATGAGAAGAGGTGAGGACCAGAATGAAGAAGGGGTCATGAAAATTCATTGAGAAGGAAGCACATCTCTCTGAACAGCGAGTGTCCAAGCTGATGTCAGGAGTTCACGTGTGGGGTTTTTTTTTAAGTAGGACATTAGTCTATGTCTAGGACAGTCAGGATTGCCTCACTAGGGTTTATATGTGTGTGTAAGCTTAAACACAGTATTATAAACAGGCACTCGACAAAGCCAGCTTAGTATTTTTGCACAGATACATGCAAATGTGCTTCAAGGAAGGAGTAAACCTTTTAAAAAATAGAACGAATTTCTAGTATCAATGTCAGTGCTCCCAGTCTTGCTGAAGGGCTTTGGTATCAATCTGTGAAAGGAACATACAGAAAGAAGAAGAAAAAAGAAAAGCAGATAACAGTATCAAGATGGCAAAAGGTCCAGCTAGTGCAGCCAGGAGAAGGCAGGGAAACAGCTTGCTTCTGTTGAACAAGGCTGTAAAAGCATGCAGGCAGGTAGGACACGTCCCCAGCAGTCAGTGTGAGCTGGAGAAGGAAGTGACCCTCTGATGGGTATTTTGATTATTCCTGCTGTTCACGCTGTGTTATTCTTATCACTTTGTCTCACACTCAGTGGAAAGGCAGGGACTGCTGCAGCCTGGGGGTTGTGTTACCCCCACAGACAGAGAGGGTTTGGGTCTCGGAAACCTTGAGGTCTATTACTGTCACATGGCATGTGAGATGGGACAGGTGGGGACAGCGACTGATGGCAGCAGGAGCTCCCTGGCACCAGCAGCTGCCTGGGCACAGGAATGACCTGTGCTCCTGCGGGATGCTAATCTTCTTTTCCATGGCTTGATGATTAAGTATGGAAAAAATAGGTATAATATGTGCAAAAAAATCCCCTGTAATCCAAACCCCTCTGCTTTGGATCACCGGTGAGTTGTGGAGCATGGCTCCTGTCTCATTTTCAGCAGTTAAGTTGCATCAACAAACTGTTGAGTTCTGTCTGTTGCAGTAATTAGCACCTGAGGAGGTGAGATGGTCTGAGAAAGCAGGAACAGGATAAAAAAGTGTGTGTGGGATGGGAAATGTGCTCAGGGTGTTACTGAAGGCTTAGCGCAGGCTCGCTGAAACAGCCCAAGGAGCAGCTGGTTTCAGGGTTTCCACCACACAGCCAGGTTGGAGTGGGTTAGCTGGGAACTTTGAAAGGCTCCTGTTCCCCTTCTCATCTGTGTGTGTAAGAGTATGCAGGACAGGCTCTTAGACTGTGACTGGCAACACAAAGTGTTAGTATCAACATTCCTCCTCAACTCGGCCACCTCTGTGTGTCCTTCAGATACAGCTCTCTTCATCTCAGTTCCTTCTTGTCCCAAGTCTGTGGTGAGAGGAGCCAGTGAGGACTTGCTGGGCTGGCAGTGCAGAGCTCCCTGCCCTCCTCTGCTGCCAGCGTGTTCCCTCCCCGCACACCAAGCTCGGGGTGCTGCGCAGTCACCTCAAACAGTGACTCACTCAGCTTGATGTGTAGTGTGTGCAGGACCCTTCCTTCCCCTTGCTGTCCCTCACCCAGCTGACAAAGCAGCAAGGCTGGCAGCTGAGGGACATCCTCAGTGGCTCAAAGGAGGGCAAGTATTTCACTCGTCAAAGTGCAGCTTTTCTCACAAGGCTAAAAATAGCTGAAGGAAACTTTTCTCTGGACGTTGTGGAGGATCACAGTGTTATGCCACTGTCCAGTTAGACATTTGGAGTGGATTGTGGGCTGCTAAAAAAACATTTTGGGTGGTGGGATGTTTCCCTCGCTATGGCAAACATTGCTTTTCAAGTGGGGCTTTGTAGTTTTTCTGTAGGATTAGTGAGCTTGTATCTGCATGAGACATCTCTGGAGGCCTTTAAAAACACACTTAAATACTCTCTACTCTTCCTTCTCCAGCTTCAAAACTCCTTATTTTGAATAATAAAGGGGCCCTGGTGAAGAAGCTATTCCTGCTGCAGGTTCTGCCCCTGTGCTGTCCTGCTGCCAAAGCTCTGGGCTGGTCTCCAGGCATTTTGTCACAGATTATTTTAATTGCTCCTTGATTTCAACATCCTGTGCTTTTCTAAACTTTTCTTTTTATATTTCTACTTTTTTTTCCTGCCCTGAGATTCTCTTCCCTTTCTTCCCTTTTGTGTTCCTGATGCTCTCTTCTTTCTCTGCATGTTTTGATGTCTCCTTTTTACCTTTTTTCACCTCTCTGTTCCTGCTGTGGAGAGGTAACTTGTGACTCCTTTCCATTGTTCCATTGCTGTGCAGCTGCTCAGGTGAGCAGGGATTTCTTTTGGAGGTGGGTGGTTTGGTTGGAGAAAAGGAGATGGATTACACCTGAGAAGGAACAAGCCCCAGAATCCCACTCATCGGCTACCATTGCTCTCCTGGCTTTGGTATTTCTGGTTTCCTCAAAGGACAGCATCCATCAGAGACACTGCAAAGTCCTTCTGACACAGGTTGTCCTTGCAGTTCCCTCTGTGGGCCAGGACTGAGTGGCTTGTGGGTTCAAGGCACTCTAAACCTGTCAGCCCCTTTACAAATGTCTGCAGTAACTACTGCACATCCCTTCCACGCCAAGCTTTCCCTCCTTGCTTATGTATTTGTCCTTGCTTCCTTCCACAGCCTCCTTGGTGCAGCAGTTCAGATGGTTTCTAGCTTCACCTTTAGGCAGATCTGATTTCTCCCTCACTGCAGGAGCTGTGTTTTTAAGGGGATTTTAAGTACCAAACAAAACAAAGCCCATCATGGACTCAGAGTACTACCTCCTGCAGCCTCCCCTCTGTGGTAACCTGTTGCAAAACATTTTCCGCATTAGCTGCTTGTAAGCGCTGGGCCACCCAGGAGCAGGTCAGCTGGGTGCCAGGGCTTTGCCCTGGCATCACTTAAACCTCACCAAGGGGCTTCTGTGATTTGTGTGTAGTATAAAGGCTTTGTCATCTGGCTTTTGGGGCTGGGTTTTATGCCTGATGAACACTGTAAACATACCTTTCTGATCTGATGTAAAACCTCAGCAGAGCAGCTAGGTGTTCCTGCTTAGCACAGGAGTAGATGTGTCAATTCCTCCTAAGTACAATATAATCACTCATGGAATTGACACTTCCCAGGCTAATTATTAATTCCTTTATTTAACAGTTTGTTGCACACTTAATATATCAAGCATTCTGAGTGTGAAACATTTCCTTTTGACTTATCTGACCAAATCAGCTTGTGATGTTTAGAGATGACATCGAGTCTGAGAACTGTTCAGTGCTGCTTGTGTCCAGTTCAGGTGACATGGGGATACCAAGTGACAGCTCACAAGAGCTTCAGCGACACGGCATCGCAGTGCATGGCTTCCTGCTTTCCACATCAAACATCAGCTGCTTCTTTAGGTGAGCGTTTTCCACCTAGAATGAAACTCTAAGTACCTGTTTGAATGGGCTTTCTAAAATACCAAGAAGTCAGGAGGCCTCCAAGTCACAAATAGGTGGAGTCTAGGAAGGTGTATCTGTATGTTTCTCTTCTTCTGAGATTCTTCCCACAGTATTTCCTGTCCTCATTGTTGGCTGATCTAGGATGTGTGTCCCTGTGTAGTTTTTCTTCTTTTGAACTGGATTTCAGTGTTTCCTCCAAAAGCAGCACAAGTATTTTGGCATACTCCAAATGTCAGGGAGCAAAAAGTGCAGCTGGTGTCGGGGCAGTTGGGATAGCACATCTATACTGCAGAGTCCTGAACTTGCTCTGTAAATAATAGTAGAATGTCTAGCAGATGTGGATTTTGTTGGCTAACCTGGGAAATGTCTAGGCACATAACTGTGTGTTTAGTCATCTGGAAGATGCAGCCTTTGAAGAGGGTTTGTGGTGCTCTTAGAAGAATTGGAAGTGCACAAACCTTCTGCATTTGGGATTCTGTGGCCTGTAGCAGGATAAAAAGCCTGAAACATAGGACACGGTGGGTTTAAGGGTCATAGAACACCATGTGGGAAGGGACTCAAAGATCATAGAATCATTAAGGTTGGAAAAGACCTCTAAGATCATCCAGTCCAACCATCCTCCTACCCACCTATATCACTCACTAACCCATGTCCCTAAGTACCTCATCCAACCTCTCCTTGAACACCTGAAGGGACAGTGACTCCACCACCTCCCTGGGCAGCCCATTCCAATGCCCAACCACTCTTTCGGAGAAGAAATTTCTCCTCATTTCTGACCTGGACCTCCCCTGGCACAGCTTGCAGCCACTCCCTGTCATCCTATTGCTGAGCATCTGCGAGAGGAGGACGAGCCTCAGCTCCCCACAGCCTCCCCTCTGGTACCTGTAGAGAGCAGTAACGTCTGCCTTGAGCCGCCTCTTCTCCAGACTGAACAGTCCCAATTCCATCAGCTGCTCCTCATCAGACTTGTGCTTCAGACCCTTCACCAGATCATCTGGCCCAGCACATTGTTCACCAATATTGATCTGTTTGGCCACTGGGACCACCAGGACCCTTTCCACAGAGCTTGTCCCCAGCCAGGTTGATCCCAGCCTGTGCTGCACTCCTGGATTATGTTTTCCCAGGTGCAAAATTTCACATTTGTCCTTATTGAACTTGAGAAGGCTCTTGCTAGCCCACTCTTCCAGCCTATCCAGGTCTTCCTGTAGGGTGACTCTCCTCTTCTGAAGCACCCAGTTCCCCACTCAGTTTGGCATTATCTGCAAGCCTCATCAGAGTGCACTTGGTCCTGTCAGCCAGATCACTTATGAAGATCCTAAACAGCGTCGGGCTGAATATCAATCCCTGGAAGCCCTGCTTGTGACAGGTTGTCAGTTCCCCACCCACCACACAGACCACTTATGTTATGGTCTAGACAAATTAATGGTTTTGGGTTCTGCCAGGAACTGAAGTTCACAGAGTCACAGAATTGTAGGGGTTGGAAGGGAGCTCCAGAGATCATCGAGTCCAACCCCCTGCCAAAGCAGGGTCCCTAGGACAGGTCACACAGGGAGGTTGTCCAGACGGGTCTGGAATATCTCCAGAGAAGGAGACTCCACACCTCCCTGGGCAGCCTGTGCCAGTAGAAGTTCTTCAGAGACTTTGGTGCTGGCAGATTTGCAGACAGTAGCACCACCGGATGGTCTCTGCATTTATTCAAAGCTTCAGATATGTAACAAAGGCCTTTTCTTTTACCTTTCTATGTCATTTGCGTAGCACAGTGACAGTGGCAGCTCTTCCTGCCTTGAATATTTTTTTTTCTTATAAAGTAATGATAACTGAACATGTCTGAGAAGAAAGCATCACTCGTGTCAGGAGAGGCCAGGGCAATGCCAGTTGTGTCGCTGCCCGTGGAGCTGCTGGAAGTTCATCTCCTGTAACCTGCACTGGGCTTAGGAAGCCTCTTGCTTCTTACTCCTGTGTTTTTACCAGTAGCTCCATACTCCCGGATAGTCCTGAAACTGGTGGCAGGCTTGGTCCAGCTCCATTGGAGAGGAGCAGCATATGTGAAGGCAGTGTTTTTGCTTTATTCATACGTGCTCTCACCTGTCTCGCTGGGAAGCTGTGAAATCAGTTTGTTCCAACAGTAAGTGAACTGCTCTGCTCTTCTGCAGCAAGCTCTAGACCTGCAGCTGTAGAGAGTCTGGCTCTGTTGTGTGCTCTGGAAAGGAGCTGTGCAGCTTTGGGGCTGGGGGAGGAGGATGCAGGAGACAATGAGTTGATTTTTTTGGCAGTGGCTGGTGGTCACAGCTATACCCTCCCTGGTAGGCTGTTCCTAAGGCTCTGCTTGGCACTGTATTGCTTTTCCCTGGCTTCCTTGCGTCCTGTAAATCTCCATGTGCAAATCATCTCATCTCAAAAGACCTGTAAAGCAGAGAAAATTGGTGGGAACAAAGCAAAGAACTGGAAAAATATGGTCGGTATTTTTGGAGAGAGTGTTGCTGCTGGCTGAGGTTGGAAAGAGCTGTGTTTACTGTTCCTGTCTGAAAAACATGCCTGAAGGACAGAAGTGTATTCCAAAAATCCTCAGATGCATCTGTACAGAAACAAAAATAGATACGTTGGTGATGGGTAAGAAGAATTCCAGTATTCTGCAAAATCCAATAAAAACAAAGGTGAAATGTCTTGGGACAAATGTTAAGGCAACAAGGGGAGCATTCCCACCTTCTTGCTGTCTTGTGCTTTGCAGCTTCGCTCTGTGACATGTTCTCCAGGGCCAGCAGGTTCCTTTCCCAGGGTACGTGGTGGGGATTAGTGACTGCAGGGACACCCAGCACGTTCCTCCTGTCCCTAAACCTCCCTGGACAGCCCTGGATTGGTAACAGCCTGTGCTGAAGCAGGCTGTGCCAATTAGGCAATTAAAGCTGGAGTATAAGAGCTTAGTATGAGTTGTAAACACTGGGAACCCTCTTTGGATCCACCGTGGCATCATTTCTTCTGACTCTTTTAGAAACACACCCCAGCCCTGTTTCCAGGCCAGGATTCTAACCACCTTCACCACAACAAGACCTGTTTGAATTGGGATAGGAAGTGTAACAAGTCAGAGCTCTCAGGATTGGAAACCGTGCTTCCTGTGCTCTGGTTTTACCTGGGGAAGGCAAACCACCTTTCTGCATGCCCTGCACAAGGGAAGGTGGAGTAGGGGGTGAATGCTGTCTGGGGTTCCAGAATGCATCGTGCACTCTGCCTCCTCTCTTGCCAAGCAGCAGACTCACTCAGATTGTCACTGCAGCGCCCAGGCTCTTGCAGTCGGGCAGTTCGAGGCTGTGCCACCACTGTGGGTCACACAAGGTTGGGAACATCATTCCAAGAGTCTTGTTCTAGGAGCTGATGAGAAAACAGGATGTGGCTGAGAAGCAAGTGTCTGAGAACAGTGTTTCTTCCCATCTGTAGCTGTGGCCAGCCGGGGTTCACCTGGAGCAGGTTCCAGGCAGGGGTTATTGCTGGTTTCCATAGAGCAGCATAGCCTAAGTGGCAGGCTTGTTACCTTTACAGGATGCTGGGCTGTGCTCAGAGGTATATTGTCTGGGGAGAAAAATCCTTGATATGTTTCATGTGTGTGTCTGTAGCTCAGGCTCCAGTGTGGATGGTGTAGTATGAACACTCACAAGTGCCACAGAAAAATGCCTCCCAGAAGTGTAAGTAGGCCATTTATACATTGGTTTTCCTGGGCTGCCAGTCACTGGAGCACCCTGTGCTTTAGAGACCCAAATGCATTTATCCTGACAGCACTCCAGCACGACGAGGCCGTGACCCCACGGCCCAGCAGCACACCGGGCTCGGCTGGGCAGGAGCAACACCCCATGGCCTCACTCTCCCTGTTCCGCAGCGCTGTAGAGTAAAGCACAGCTCAGACTGACTTCAGCTGAAGCTCTGGACTACTCAGCAGTTTCCAAATGCACCCAGAAACGTGCAATTAGTAACTCTTTCCACTTTCACAAGAGCTCCATAGCAAAGGTGTAGCCTGTTCTCCAGGAGAATAACGTTACCCGATTTTGAGACCATTCATTCCTCTTCCCAGGCTCCCTCCCTTTCCACCTTTCACTCCTGAGCTGGGGGAGAACCCAACATTCCCACAGACAGCAACATCACTGGTGACAGCCCAGAGGGTTATTCCCAAAGCTCTTCCATCTCCTCTGAAGGGATAAAACCAGCGTCCTACTTAAGTGTAATATCTGTTTACTCCATGAGGCATATGGAGATTCCAAGTAGTGTTGCTCAGACATCTTGCTTCTGGCATTTTTTTTAACTTCTAAGTGACCATGTTGTAATTATTTTCTTAATTGCCTTAAGTTATTCTAAACTGCCCAAAATCAAGCAGAAAGGGATACATCTGTTACCCAGCAATCACTGTCATTCACTCTGACCATGATGATTCTATGAGTCTGTGATATGATGAAGCATCAACATGCCATTAGTATGGCAACCATGGCTTCTGCAAAATGTGCAGACAGAGTGCTGGAGAGTGTGTGTTGTTCTCCCTCCTGTCAAAGCGGACCTTGCAGGTGTGATCATGTAGTAAAGGCTCTTTAAACTCTCTAAATAGATATCTAACTATATTAAAATGTAGTCCTTGGAAACCATTAACTCTTTCCAGATCCCAGCTTTGCAGGATGCATCAAGGGGGGTGGTATAACTGTTTGTCTCCTAAGTCAGGCTGAGAGCCCATCAAGACTTTTAATTGCCTCTCTGGGGTGTTGAAGATGCCAAGGTGGTGAAATTGTCATGAAGTCATAGAATGTATTGGATTGGAAGGGGCCTTTGAAGGTTATCTAGTCCAACCCTCCTGCAGTCAGCAGGGACATCTCCACTAGATCAGGTTGCTCAGAGTCACATTAATCCTGACTTTGAAGATCTCCAGGGATGTGGCCTCCACTGCCTCTTGTGGCCAGCCTGTTCCAGTGATCCACCGCCCTCACATTGAAGAACTTTTTCCTGATGTCCAACCTAAATCTCCCTTTTTTGAGTTTAAAACCATCACCCCTTGTCCCATTGCTCCATGCCCTTGGGAACAGTTTTCCCCAGCTTTCTTATGGGCACCTTTCAGTTACTGGAAGGTCACTATAAGGTCCCCTCAGAGTCTTCTCCAGGCTGAACCACCCCAGCTCTCTCAACCTGTCCACACAGGAGAGGTGTTCCAGCCCTTGGATCATTTCTGTGGCCCTCCTCTGGCTGTGCTCCAACAGGTCCATGTTCTTCTTGTGCTGAGGGCTCCAGAGCTGGACACAGCACTCCAGGTGAGATCTCCCCAGAGCAGAGCAGATGGGCAGAATCCCCTCTCTCAATCTGCTGGCCACACTTCTTGTGATGCAGCCCAGGGTGCACCTAGGCTGCAGATGCACATTGGTGGCTCCAGTGTACAGGGCTCTGGCCCAGCTACACAGTACTGCATCGGGAAACCTGTTAAGGAAATCTTGATCTTATCAAATCATGACTAGAAAGCAAGGTAAGAAAAATGTCCCAGCATAACCCTCCTTGCCCTCAAATGTGCTTCTCTGCCTCACTTCTCCCATTTTTGGTGGGTGATTTTTAACATGAGTGAGGATTGAGCAATTCCATCACACTGTTAGCTCTACAGCCGGCTCTCTTACACCCATCTGCATTCAGGCCAACCCAGCATATGTCTGTTCCTGTAGTTCTCAGTTGGTGCCCGTGTTAGGTTGGGAGCAGGATTGGCCCCAGCGTGTAGGAAGCTGCAGCGTCCGGCTAGTTCCTCCTGCCCTTTCTGCGCCCCTTGCAGCGGGAGGGCTCCACGCTGCCCTGGGCATTGCTGCTGGGTGCAGTGGCGGGAGGCAGGAGCCTCGTGCCCCGCCGGGTGACACATTGTGGCACTGCAGTGATCAGACAGTCTTAACGGTGACTTGAAGAGACACAGTAATGCTAGGGGACAGTAATGCTGGTCATTCCTGGTTGATGACAGGTTGGCTATGAGCCAGCAGTGTGCACTGGTGGCTAAGAGAGTCAATGGGATCCTGGGATGCATTAGGAAGAGTGTGTCCAGCAGGTCGAAGGAGGTGATCCTCCCCCTCTACTCTGCCTTGGTCAGGCCCCACCTGGAGTGTTGTGTCCAGTTCTGGGCTCCCTGGTATAAAAAAGACAGGGACCTCCTGGAGAGAGTCCAGAGAAGGGCTACAAAGACGATTAGGGGCCTGGAACATCTCCCATATGAGGACAGGCTGAGTGAGCTGGGACTGTTCAGCCTGGAGAAAAGAAGACTTAGGGGGGACCTAATTAGTGTTTATAAATATCTTAGACATGGGATGCAGGGGGAATTGGCCAGCCCCTTTTCAGTGGTCTGTGGGGACAGGACTAGGGGCAATGGCTGTAAACTGGAGCATAGGAAGTTCCGCACCAACATGGGGAAGAACTTTTTCACAGTGAGGGTGACAGAGCCCTGGGACAGGCTGCCCAGGGAGGTGGTGGAGTCTCCTTCTCTGGAGATATTCAAGTCTCGTCTGGACGCCTATCTATGTAATATGAGATAGGGAGCTGCTTTGGCAGGGGGGTTGGACCCGATGATCTCTTGAGGTCCCTTCCAACCCCTAAGATTCTGTGATTCTGTGACACCTTAATGAAATGAGCATCATTGCCCATTCAGGGACAGAATTCAGGCTTTGGGGACATTAGAAAAACCAATACTGAACAGCTCTGACCTGGAAGCACTGTGGCAGTTGGCCAGCCAGGTGAGAAGTCCTGGCATGTGACAGGATCGGGTTGTTTTCCCCTCGATGCCTGAGAAGCCTGTGCTGTGGGGATGGATGGGGGGGCTGTTGGACCGGGACACCTTGTACCTCCTGCACAGGGTAGGCAGCAAGAGGTGAGCAAGGCAGGGTATCAGCAAAGAAAGGGGCTTTGTCCTGCTAGAGTAGATAACACCAGTACTGGAAAAAGTGGTCTGCCTCAGCCCCTGCTTCAGATTTGTATGGCAATGGCTCTTAAATCACTTATGCCACATCTCATAGCTGGCTGATAGCTGCACGGCTCACTGACTGATGCTCAGGGTGTGAGTACAAAGTGGAGAGCTGCTGCTGCTCAGGTTGTGTGAGGAGCAGCTGGTGCCCATGCCAGCCCCCAGCTGTGCTCCTGTGCAGAGGAGTGGTGGTCTTTCTTGGAGGCTTTCCTGGAGACCCAAAGGGCACATCTGACATACACAAGAGACTGAGGTCACAGCCCTTTGTCTTGTCTGGTTGTCTCAGGAGGCTAACCGGGATGAGAGCTGTGAACCCCAGGAGGTACTCAGGAAGCTGGGACACCAGTCACAGCTCTCTCCAGGACAGCCCTGCTTACAGGTGCTTTGCTAGCTAAGCCACTAGTAAAAGCAGACACAGACTTTTCTGCGGCTCTTCTTGAGAGTTTCTCTCTCTCAATTACCCTGACAGGTAGAGGGTTTGCTGTGCTGCGCTGTGTCGCCAGCGGCCCACAACAGTTCACAACTGGCCCATTAACATTCACCTCTGGTGTGGTGAGTCAGGTTCCTCCCAACCTTCTATAAGCAAAGAACAAATTGAAACGTTTTTGAATCCTCTTTGCTCCATGAACCACAGTTTGGCTTGCCAGAGCCATAAAGATGTAATTCAGAGCAATACAGCAGTTGTAATCACACCTCTGTCCTGGGCTCAGGAACATTTTACAGATGGATTAGACTCTAGAAACCCTTTGAAATAAAATAGGAGGTGGCTGCTAATGGCAAGTCAACTGTTGCACAAAACAAACAAGGCAGGGGAATAATCCTCACACCAAAAAATGGGCATTTAGTCTCCCACTATTCTGTAAAAAGTCATCTGGTTGCTTTATTTGCTGAACCAAATTTATTTTAATTATACAGCAGGCAGTCTGGTTCCCACTCCTGTGTGGTGTTTTTTGATTCCGTTTTCATTAAAAAGTGCTATTGCTTATTTACATGAGAGACTGGATCCAACTCACCAAAGCCAAGGGACTCCTTTGGTCAGCATTGCGCCTTCCCCACCTCGCTAAGCTAGCAAGCTTCCCAAGACAGAGCTGGAGTCCTTACACAGCCTTCTGATTTACAGTTATTTAACATAAAAACAACCCAAGCCAAGCCCAAGCCATTCTCTGGGGTAGTTTTAACGCTGGAACCGTGTGTTTTGCTCTCTGGAACACTTTAGAGGCTGCAGCCGGTTCAAACCCAAGCACAGAATGCTCCCTCAGCAGCACTCCTCGGGCTGCCCTGCACGGCAGCTTTGTGGGCCTGTAAGGGACCCCCGCTTCTGTGACACTGACCTTGCTGCACTGCTGGGTAGAGCCGAGGTGCTGCGGTACCTTGGGAAGCAACAGGGTTTGAGCTGTACTGCCTTCCACAGCTCATACCTTGCCCTTCTCTCTTGTTAACTTGGTTTGTAGCTTTCTGTCTAGGCCAAGGGTCTGCTCGGGAACGTGTCTTCAGTTGCAACCTGCACCCCAAGTTTAGCTACCCCAGAAACGGGCTGAGTTGGAGCTGAAACTTGGTGCAAACTGTAAAACCCTAAAACGTGGCAGAATCCCAGCAGAGATCTGAACCAGTTTATCACACTTTGCCTGTTTACTTCTTAACATCTTCCATTAGAAATGAAAGACAAGGGAAACCCTTGTCTCTGTTTGTTTTTTCCCTTGGCTGGCAGTGGGAAGGTGACAGTGACACCAGGTACCCCTACACAGGCATACATTTTCCATTGCAGCCACTAAGCCCAGCAGCAAGAGTCCCAGCTCAGCTGGTCCCAGTAGAGCCCCTGCAGCTCTGTGCAGGAGGGGCTGGAGGGCTGCTTCCACCTCTGACCCGATTTGCCTCTATCTCAAGGAAATCTTTCCAGTCCTGTTTGTGTACTGAGTTGTAAGGTGAATGTGAGTCCTCCCTACCTCTTCCGAGGAAGCACGGGATCCTGAATCGAGGTTTAAAACGAAAATCACAGAATCATTCAAAAAAACAGGCAAAAAAAGTCTTGATTTGTGAGATTTTCAATCTGCATTTTTCTTTTCCCTTTTCTTGTATTTGAGATTTCTTGTCCTGGTTAAATAATCTTAAATAATCTTACTTTCTACACAAAGATGGTGCAATGAGGTTCAAGCTAGCTGCAGCTTTAGGAAGAGTTCTAATTATATTGAAATACCCAAAGCTAACAAATAACTCGATTAGCATCAGCAAAGACTGCTTGATAGTTGATCGTTTGTTCATGAGGTTATAAATAGACCTGTCAGAGCTCTAACGTGTGCCAGGCAGATATTTGATCTTTAACATTGACTGGACTTGCAAGCCCAGGAAAAGTGATTTATATCTAGAAAAGATCACAGAGTTAAGAGTAATGATGTAGCCAGAAACAATAGTGGTCTTTAGTGCATTAAATTGGTTAGACCCTGCCCTGTCTCCCGATGGACACAGCAGCACAGAGCAGAGGGGAGCATGGCAAGGGTGAGGAGCGGCATGCGAGTTGGGGTGTGACGTATGGGCAGGGGTCAGCGTGCCAACAGCACTCAGAAAAATGGTTTGTCTTGCTGTTTGCTGCTGCCTGATGTTACTCCTGACTGTAGGAGACATGTGTCCCTGTCCCCATGCAGCTGCGTGTGTCATACAGCTGGTGGCTGTGCTTCTGATCCACTGGCTGGTGGCTATGTGCTCTGGGGACATACATCAATCACATTGTCATCTGTCATCCTTAAACTGAGATATACACACACACACACATACCTTGCAGCTGAGGCACACAGCTTAAACCAGTAGATTATCTGTAGCCTGTTGTGTTGCTTCAATATTTGGGTACATAGGTGCATTGTATGTTTGTTTCACCACTCTCCAACACCAGGCACGGGGTGTTCAGAACGTGGCGCGTTCAGAAGTATGCCACACATGTTCCTGCAGCACTGAGCTCTCAGTTTGCCTGGGGCTGGCCACATCTCTATTAAGGACAACTGTGGTTTGCTACCAACTGTTTAAAGTGCTTTCTCATAACGGCAGGCGTGCTGTACATATGAAAGCAAGGGAAATAATGTATTCTTCCAAGAAGAAAAACAGAGACAGACAAAGCTTTGGGTCCTTTTTTCTCATCTCTCAAGTCTCTGTCCTCGTTTGTGCTGCTGACCTCCCCAGTTTGCCAGCACCCTGGCAGGTGGGACCGGCCCAATTCTGACAGGTGCCTCTGGCCTCAAACCTTCAAGCAGCCCTGAGGTGATTCTCTTGGCTCTTCTTGAACTCAGAGAACCAGGCATATGTTTTATGTGCGTAGTCCTTATGCAGTGATTATGTATTGCTTGTTTTCTGTAGAATTTTCAGAAGTTTACAAGTATCTCCTTAGCAAGGGAAGTTTATGCTTTGTCTGAAAAGTGAGAAATGTTATCTGGTATTAGAAAATATTCTCACTCCCTTCTTTTCCTACTCGGTCATGTATCCAGAAGATGGGAGGCAATGCTCGGAGCATTTTGTGCCTGAGCTGTTGCCAACTGCCTGTGCAGCACTTTCCCAGACTTGCAGACAGAAGTACCTGAACACCTGACATGCTCCAGAGCATCTCTTTAAAAATGTGCCTTCTAGCATATGCCAACAAGAATGCTCAGAATTAAAAATCTGCCATAACCCGTGTTTGGGGGGAAATGCAGGATAATAACAGCAATTGTTGGCAATTGCTCATGAGGCTGATGGCTTGCAGAGCTGCTAATTAACGCTGGGTTTTCCTTGCCGGCACTACAGGGAGACACTTCATGAGGAAAAACTGAAACCAGAGACTGCCTGTCTCCAAAATTTACTCTGTCTGTCACAGTTACAGCAGAATACTGATCTCACTGCCACATGCTAAATTAGTGTGTTTGGAGATGCTTCCTGACTGTAGCGTCAGTAAAGAAAAGCAGGGGGAAGTCTCAGTCTTAGTTACCTCCGGGGCTGTCTGGGAGTCCTCCCAGGATGGAATTGGGTTTTGATCAACTGAAACATCATTTTCTGTCTTGTACATGTAGTGCCTTCATCAGAAGGCTGCAAGGGATTTCCCGTGCAGAGCAGGAGGCAGCGCGTGCGCTCAGCTCCTCTGTTAGGATTAGATATGCAAATAGTAAACTTAATTAACGTTCACCTTCTTACAACCTCCCAAAACCATTTGGACTATGTATTAAGTATATGGGACATTAAAATATACTGGGATTTCTTTAACTATAGAAACACCCAGACTCTTGCGAAGGGGTGGTTTCTTGAAATCTAATGTCTTTATTTGAGTAGACTTCAGTCTGACCAATGAAGAAAGCTGGGTATATTATAGCCCTTTGGCATTAAATTTCAAGTTTACACTTGGATAAGAAAATAAAAAGTGTAATGGTATGGTAGTCTCAATAAAAGATACTCATCGTTCTGAAAGATGCTGCAGTGCCCAGGATTTGAACAGTGGTTTTAAACAAGCAAAAATTTTATGCCTTTTGTTACAAAAATTTGGCTACCCTCAAAGTATCCACCTATTACGTCAAAGATACTATTTATAATTGTCTTGAGATATGGATTATTTTTAGCAAATCCTCATCATTTCTATTTCTGGAGTCACAGGGATGGTTACCTTTTAAACTCCGAGTTTTCCTTTGCTTTCAACTTGTCTATAGAGAACTGAATCACATAACAGTGCAGAAAGCTGTAGAGCACCCCGTTGCCCCCTGGGTTTTACTCTGTTAGCTATGATGGAAGGATTCTCACAGTGAGAGCAGAGTCAGGGCTGTAACCTGCCACCAGATGTGGACAGAAGATGGCCCAGTTCTACTTCAGGATCAGTTGTGAGTTTTGGGGCCGAACAAGAATGAAAATCTGGATCTTGTGGGGATACGAACTGATGGCATTTCACTTCTGTGTGTTTCTATTCTCTGGGTGTTTGTGGTAACAATGCAGTTTGTTGATAGGAAATATTTCAGAAAAGCTTACTAAAAGCTAGGGTGAGATCAGGAATGGCCTTAAACTGTGCCAAGGCAGGTTCAGATCAGATGTTAGGAAAAAAATTCTTCACTTGAAAGAGTTGTTGAGATATGGAACGGGCTGCCCAGGGAGGGGGTTGAGTTCACTGCCCCTGGGTGTGTTTAAAAGACGAGTAGATGATGTACTTAGAGATATGGTTTAGTACAGGACAGGTAGGGTTGGACTCGATGATCTTAAAGGTTCCAACCTGGGGACTCTGTGATCAGGAAAGGTTTAAATCAATTAATTGTGCAGATTTTTGCCATGCACCTACCATGGGCAATCAGCGCTCAGTACATCTGCATTGGTAGTTGTGCGAGTCTATTCATGTTAGTCATTCCTCAGAAACAGGTATTGCCCAGCCAACTTGTTTCACATACTGGTCAACCACGTGTGTACCTTGCTAGGCCATCTCACTGCTGCAGTGCCCAAGTAACTCCCTGCAGTGTCTGGATGCTGCCAGCCCCAGCTCTTGTCACCCAGTGTCATTTCCCCCTTTGGTCTTCACTATGACATTCACCTGGATTTTATTTTGTTAATCAGAGTATTTAGCCTCTGCAGACACCATTTAAGGTGCTAAAGGAAGCAGAGGCTTCAGGGAGGAGTTTGTCCTGGTTGTTTGCAAGAGTCTGGATTTGCTGTGATGATGCAGTGTTGTCTCCCAGCGTGTCTGCTGAGCGGCCCTGTGAGGAGGAGGAGGAGGCGGAAAGGCACGGTTGCAGTGGACACATGTAGCGTCCTAAAGTGGATGAAGCCTCCATGCCTCAGGTTTGCTTCACTGTAGGATTTCTCACCTGCTGAAATGAAGCTATTGGCTCATGGTTGGATGGAAACTACAGGAGCACGATCACAGAGTTCTCTGCCAGTGCTTTCTCTTGGGAGACAGCTCCCAGGAGTCTAAATGTTTTGTGTTAGGATTTGAGATTCAGTTTGAGTTCCCCCTCCCGATATGTGACAGACTGACAACTTGCTAGTGTGCACTAATGAAGGGGGAGAGCTATCTCAGCCCATGGAGAAGGGTGCACTCAGGTTCCCAGTTCAGCAGTGGAGCGGGCTGTGCTCACAGCGCCGTGCTCAGCCTGTGCCTGCATCCCTACCAGCAGCCAGGGAGGATGCAGGTAGCACCTTCTCTGCCTGCAGCTTGGCAGCTCATGGCTACTGCTTCTAGAAAATATTGTCTGCACCAAAGTTCCCGCTCCCCCATGGTGAATTATTATCTCTCTTCCGACTTCCCAGCTTGCCTCAGCCCTTCACAGAGAAGAGCTGGGCTGCAAATCAAAGCTTTCGCTAGCAGAAACTCATTACCTTGTTTTGGATACTTTGCCAGAACTTTGTCTCTAGAAAAAGAGAAGCTCACAAATAGATCTTTAAAAACTAAAACAGGGCAGCTGGTCTGTGGTCAGTTGCTCAATTTATAGCAAATTATTCTATGACAGCTGTGATTGATGGCAGCTCCAGCCCAGCGCTGCTGAATGTGGTGAGACAGCTACTCTGTCAGGGGTCTCCAGCAGAAGCCCCTGTTTGTCTTAGGGGCTGAGGTTTGAAAGGGGCAGATAACATCCTGAGTCGAGCTGACTAATCTTTCTGTGCAAGAATTCCCTCTGGCGTTATCCCCGAAGTCCTACTGTGTATGGCCGTTGCCATGGCAATGATAAAGGGCCACTCTGGCTGGCTGCCTTTCTCCTCTTCCTATCTTTCTCAAGAAAAATAAAACCTGAGATATACTTCAGAGCAGATTTGCTGCCTGTGGAAACTCTGATCTTAGTTTAAAGGTCCCCTAAGGCAAACATCCTTTCGTCTATCCCCAGCCACCTCTGCTCCCTGATGCATCACCCTGATCTCAGACTGATCCCTGGGGACAGACAGACACCCCCTGTGAGCATGGACAAGTCCTTTGGGGTCTGCATGGCCAAAGGGATTTAGGTTATGTAGATAGGACTGGACCGGAAGGTTGGGTTTCCCCCCCCCAAAAGTATTTGAGCATTTTCAGCTGCCTTTTATCTCATTTGAACAGCTAATCAGTTCTGGCACATCTTAAAATCCAAGCAGTGCCTATCTGCCTTTACAGGTACCTAAATACATGTAAAACTTGGCTCAGAGTGCACCCTGTTTTCTTCTCTGTAAAACAGAGTAGGATGGTTCAGAAATTATAAAGTTAATTCCTAATGTGAGGAGAGGTGTGAGGACTGTTTGGGAATAAAGAATTATCGTTGATAGGGAAGTGCTGTGAGGTCTTTTCCACAAAGGTGATGTTCAGCAGGGACTACAGGCCTCTTTCTATTGCCTGCAACTCCGTCACTGACACATGCTGGGACTCCTGGTTAGAAAGAAGTAACCGATGCTGAAGGACACCTTTACACCAGGCTGGTTTGGTAGTGGCACGAAGATGACAACTGATCTATGGGTTTAGGATAGGCAAATTTAGAATAAAATCCCAGAGATTGGTATAATCTCAGCTCTATGGTGGCATCAAAGCTTAATATTTGCAAAAATAACCAATAGTTCCCTGAAGCTGTTCAGACCTTCCTTTAGTCTTCACCTGCTCAGGAGAACAGAGTTTCTCTCCAGAAAGGAGCACTAATTCAAAGTATTCACCAGCCTCCTTGTTGAACGTCATTCCTGCCTCTTCTGCCTCTTCAGTGAAAACTGAAGGCTTTCAGGGAATTTTTCAAATTTTGGTGGCCATGAGTGTTTTATTCAAAACTCTTGGACTCTCTCATTCTCCAGACCTGGTGCCTAATAAAAGCAGCAAACCAGGTCTTTCCCTGTGGCTGTGTTACCCTTCTGCCTCCCCATGGCTTCCTCTTTTCAGAATATAGCCATCAAAAGACAGCTCTTGTAACTATAAATCAGGCTGCTGACATCAGAAAACTTTTTCCAAAGATTTGGTTTTAGAAAAACAAAACCCTGTGAAGTAGGAGCATTTATATCTTGGATGTTGGTACACTGTGTTAATGTAAAGCTGCAGGACTTTCTGATATCTTTGGGTGAAGTTTGAAATGGCAATAAAAAGCTGTGCACTCCATATACAGGGGAGGGGATGTGTATAGCACCTTCTGAATGTCTTTGTCTGCAGAAAGATAGTGCCTCCATTCACAGATCTCCAAACACCTTCACAGTAACTGTATTTCATTTCAGAGCCCAATCCGTTATCAAGAACTTTTCTGCTCCCCATACCTGGTCACACTTCTGCAGTTGTGCAGTTGGGTTTGGGTTGGTGGTTTTTTTTTATAGATCCTATCTTTTTAATTTCTTCTCATACCTTGCTGCAGGGTCATCCAAGCATCCTGGTGTCACCAGGGCATGGAGAAGAAACACGGCTATGGCAGGCCACTTGCCCTGCTCATTACGTCTTGTCCCGCATCTCCTGTGCCCTGTGAGGTGAGGTTCAGAAGTGTTCAGGATCAAACACTGTCCCACATAATCAGACAGCTTGCAAGCCCGGTACACGACACATGATTCCAACTACAGCCTGAAGCTTTGAAAACTCTCAACTGGAGAGCAGACTAAGCTCTATATGCCTGTCTGATTGTGCCTTAGCACAAGGCAAGGGACAAACTTGTGCTCAGGGACACACAGGAAAACTAAATCAAAGTGCTCTCATAGGGCATAAAGTCAATGTGCAAAAGTTATGCTTCTCTGTTTATGGAAGTGGTCACAAGTGAGAAGCCCCACGGAGTGACTTGGAATCAGGTCCCCATGTCTGGCAGAGCTCAGAGGGATCAGGGGACAACAAAAGATTTTGGTACTTTTGTCATAAAGATGGAGAAACACAAGGAGCTAAGGACTTCAGGAATCTGACCATGTAAGTGATGCTCCCAGGCGTCTGAAGAAAGCTTAAGGACTTATTTTAAGGTATTTTCAAGATCATTTTTAATACTTAAAAACCACTGGCTACAAAACCAGATAAAGAAGGAAATATTTCGGACATCCAGTGCTGCTGATCAAAAGAGCTTAAAATTTCTGTGTTACATACTAAAGTATCCAAAGGTTGATGGCAATTTAAGCACGAACATGTTCATGGAGAGGTTCTGAACAAAAAAGCCCAACCTCAAAGACTTTGCAGGTACTTCCCCTGTTCCAGACTGGTTAACAAACCTTAGTCTGTCACCTGGAATGCCAGAACTCGCCCTATTAGCAGTAACTGGTGTTCTCACTGTGGGGGAGCGATGAACTGGTGGGAGGAGCTGCTTCTCATCCTTGGCTCAATTTGTGATTGCCAGGGCTTGGGCACAGGATTGCACAGCCTGCTTTTTTTCTCCGTGTTCAGATAGGATGTGTCATGTGTCTGCTCGGGGGCTTGCTTGTCATTCCTGGTCTTGACTTGCAAAGTTGTTTCCTATAAATAATTGGGATTTATCCTTTGGAAATGAGCTCCGGGTGAAACCCAGCCAAACTTCGCTTCTTACCCTAAAACCTCTCTTTCCTTTTCCATCATTACTGTGTCCATGGGGCAGGGGTGGGGAGGGAATGTTGGGCAGTAATGAAGCTATGTCATAACAGGTATGTCAACAAGGAGAATCAGGTCAGTCCTGAACATCTCTTATTTGTATGCTGTCAATCAGGAAAATGCCCTGGGAGCAATGGTGTGAGCTGGTAATCAGTGCAGAACAGACATCTGAATCTTGTTTAATCCTATTTGACTTGTCATTTTAATGACTTGGGTTTGGGGGTTAGCTGTTGCATAGGACTCCAAGAGATGCTGCTGCTTTAAAATTCCTGTAGTTTCATGTTGTGTAATTACTAAACAAGCTGTAGTCTGCAGAGTTGACTTGCTGTGAATTCTTTAGTTATTCCTCCTCTGCCTTAGTTACCACTCATATCGGTGCACCACTTGAAAGCCACATCACAATTTAGATAATGAGTTGAAAATACCTTATCAGAAACAAATGGAGATCTAAAATCAAGATTTCCTCTCATTTAAATGTGCTTTACATCTGTGTTTCTTTCAAGTCAAATGATTTGGGGCCAGGAAGCATTTCTTGCTGAATTGCTTGGTCCTTAGATGCCGTTTGAACCACTAAGTAATAGATCATCCAAGCTACATAGCCCCACAGCAATAAGACAGCGTGGCTCCTGTGCTGGACACCAGTCATCAGCTGCCCCCAGTCTGCCTGGCTCAGCTGCCATTCTCATTGTGAAGAAAGGTTTGGTTCCATAGGTGTACTTTTTGGATGACCAAGAGGTGCTTATCCTTTTGGTTTTGAAACTCTGGAAGAGCAGCAGGAGAGGAGATGAACTGGAGACTAAGCAGGTTCCTTCAGAATTCCCATGTTGAAAGAACATCAGTAGCAAGTAAAGACTGGACTACGTCAGCCACGACAGCCTTTGCACTCTGCTTGGGCTTGTTCCCTGGTGGAAGGTCTCCATTTTTTTACAGCCCTCCTGAGCACGAAAGGGCTATGAGATGGAGCTTGTACAGCAGAAAGAGAGAGGGGGTGGAGAAGGGAAAGCTATTCTCTGTGATTGGTCATGCTTCAGCGGCCAAAACTGGGCGAGTGTGCAAAGCGGCGCAGAGCCTGTGTGGTAAAGCAGGACTTGGTGGCCTTTTGGGAAGGTATTTAGAGTTCCACTTCAGTGCATTAACTCTGAAACTCCCCATGAAGGAAGCAGACCTTTTTTTGTTATTTTGGATACTAGTTAGTCTTGATTTCCACCACCCAAATAGTGGTGAATCTGATTAGATGTTTCTTTAGTTTTTAGTTTCTTTTGGTTGTAGTATTGTTTGCACAGCTTTCATACCTCATTCTGTAAGCTCATCGTTACATATTAGAGTGGTGAAGTGTGCACAAGTGACCCTTTCCAGGCACCCTCCACGTAGCCCAGTTACCATCTGCACAGCAGGTAGAAGTCAGGGTACCCTGCCTAGTCCGGCTCCCCCAGTGCAGGGTGTACCCCTAGGCTGCCTGCTATGTCACTGACATGCCAGCAAACGTGGGAATCAATCTCCCAGGGAAAATACAAAAGGTGAAGGGCTATTGCAGCGTACTGCATCCATCCCATCTCATCCCTGTCTTTTATAGTCAGTGCCCATTAAACATAGACCCATGGGCTTTTTTGCCTCCTGACCCTATCTGAACATGGCTTTAGATAAACATTACCCTTCTAGTCCAAACTCATACTCTGTGTAGCATCTGGGAGGGATTATCCATTCGGGCTTGCATTTGGATGTTAGGTACTAATTTCAGACAAGTGTCTATCACTGGAACATAAAGTGTGCAGCTGCAGCAGCCCCCAAATGATTATTACCTCTAAGTGGCAGCCATTTGGTTCTTTTTCCTTTTTTATCTCTGTAGCATTTGTGTGAGTACCCCCGGTATGATTCATTTCCCCTACCTCCAGCTGGCTCAGAGGTATGTGTTGAGAGCAGCTTTTACTCCAGGGCCCAGCTACAGTCGATGGGGAGTGATCCATTTCTCCAAAGGACAATCTGTCCGTCAAAGTGAAAATGCGATAAATGGCTTACTGCTCTTCACTGACTGTTCTTTAGACTCAATGCCTACATTTTTGACGGGCAAATCAGGGAAAATGAATTCCAAACAGAAAACTGATGTGGTAGAGGACATTTGTGGCCCCACTCGCTGAAGCTAGTGGTTAGTAAGTATGGAAATGCATCTCTCTGTCCCTAAGGAAGCTGCTCTGCTGGTTGCTAAATGTGACCCTCTTTTAAAGCAGAGTCTAACATTAGGCTTCAGGTTCCTTTTTTTTTGTGGCCAGTAGAGAAGAGCTCCTGAGGGACTAGTGATTCAAATCAAAACCATTTCCCTTCATCAGTGGAAATGCGAGGTGGGATGCCTTGCCTTAGGACCTCATTTAGTAACTGCAGCAGCTACTAATTGAGCTGCAGGGCCCTGTGCTGGAATAGCAGGCAGATCTTGTGTGTGTGTAGGAAAATTAGCTCTTTCTGCAGGCAGTTGAGTCTCAACTATTTGTTCAACTGGTGATTGCTTGCTGACTCATTCAAAACTTGGCATTACTCAGCTGGGTTGGTTGTAACTCAAATCACCTACTTCATTTCCAAAGCCAAATGCGCTGCAAACCAATATGAAGGTATGGAAGCTTTGAGAGGTTTTGAAAAACTTGGCACAACTTGATCTGGGTATCTTTAAAAATGTAAAAATAAGCTCAGTTAGGCATACAATTTTAGTAAACTTTGGGGTTTTTTCATTTTTATCAAACACTTTCCTAATAGCTTGATGTAGTTTCTGCTTGGTACTTTGCTTATTACTTAGTACTGTGTCACTCTGCAGCTGTTTAGACCACTGACTCTCTTGCATTCGATTCCTTACTTAGCAACTGCTTTATCAAAGCAGGAGGTGATTTCAGAGCTCGACACAGAGCATGAAGGTGCATCACAAGCTCCCATTTCTAACCAGAAACACCTCGTACATGTGACAGGTTAGGCTCAGAGAACGTATGTTCCTTGTAGTTTCTGTGTAAATCTTCAAATTGATCTTGCTTTCCTCAGGTCTGGAGAATCATGTATTCTTGAGTCAGAATTTTAAGCAGCATCTGGGTTTAGTCAAAAGGATGCAGCTGCCACAAAGACCCCGCAGCTCCTTATGCAGGGACCTTCCCTAGAAATCTGTTTTCCTGCTGTCATTAGCACATCCCCATGGGTCTGAAGCAGGAAAATCCTATGTAAGCCCAGTGACCCATGTTATGAGTGCTGGGATCCTCTGAACAAACTGGAGTGTTAAATGTCTTTAAAAACACTGACCAAAACAGTCCCACTCATTACTGTGGTTGGCTGTCCCCTGCTCCACACCCAAGCCTCAGGCTTAGAAGGAGCAGGTTAAAAACCATGGCATGCACTGTAAGAAGGGAGCCCTTATAGGTGTGTGTGTGGGGGTAAGTAAAGGCAGTGTTCAGATTCCAGCTTCTACCTTGGTGTTAAACGAGTTAGTTATTTTTAAATGCGTCGCCTTGATTTCCACTGCACTAGGGATGATCAGTCACTCCTGATGACTTGTGCTGTGACTTGCACTATGGTGCTGTTAGGCAACAGTCATGCCATGGATCTGTGCTCTCAGCTGGCTTCATAAGGCATCACCACGCCCGACAAAGAAAAAGTGCTCCTCTGCACGAGCAATTACTCTCCAGCTCATCCTCCTGCTCCCAACTTTTGCTTTCAGTCCACCTCTCCCATTTGTCTTCAGTGTCTGTAACCTTATTATCTGGTGGTGATGATCATCACCTCTGCTGTAAAGTGTCTCCAGCCACCTTTGTCTGCTGCCTTGACTGCAGTCGCTTCTTTTCCTGATTTGAAATCTCTGTAGGATATCTGCATGTGGAGCGTGATGCTGCTGCTTCCCTCAGCCTCAAGTTCATCACTTTTCCTAGTAATTTAGTAGCTTGTAAATGAGGAAAATGGATGTGGTTACAGCCTGGTGAGAGACAAAGCTCTGGACCACAGGGAACTCCTAACCTTACAACTCCCTAGTTGGAAATTATCCTCACTTTGCTGAAAACAGTGTGTACTACAGTAAGCCCCATGTACCTGCACATGTGGTGAGATTTCAGGGAGCCAGGCTTTTCAAACTGAATGCAAAAGTGATAAATGTTTCTGCTTAGATGGGGACTTTCCTCCAATTACTCCATGTTGCTAGAGACACAGCGGTGTTTATTCAGCTTGGTGCAATTCTCCTTACATAAAGTGAACTATGCTAATGACTAACCCTGCAGGGGGTTGGGCATATCTGTAAAGGAAACAGATTCAGGATTAGAGTTTTTTCTGGTGTATATATACAGTACAAGAAAGATAAGGCTGTTTCAGGGAGAAGATTGGCTATATCGTATGTTTGCACTTTCACTGAAAAAAATCACACCAAGCTTGCTCTTTTGAGCAGTCCTTGCATTCTACTCCTCTGGATCAATGGTGGTTACATTCAGCTTTCATACCATCCATGAGAACAGGCCACAACATATTTTTTTTCCTACAGGCACTAGATTGATTTTTTTGTTGTTGTTATCAAACTGCATCACAATGTAGGTTTATCAGAAGAGAAGCCTTGAGCAAAGTTTTTATTCACTGAGTTGACAATTCCTAAGCATAATAAAGGAAAAATGCAAGAATATTGTTCCTGTAGGTTCAGAGGTGAAGAAACAGCACTGAGATATCTGAGCACTGTTTCACTGGGAGGAAAAAAAGGGTGAAAAGAGGTCCTGATACCAGTAAGTAGCATTCTAGGACACCTGCTTGCCCCATCCCATGTGATTTGATAGCTTTGTTTGGGCAAAGCTCAAGCCTGGTTCTTGTGCTTCTTGTCTGCAACAGCAGTAGTTGGGTTAATCAATTCAGAAGGTCCATAAAATAGTTTGGCCCAGTTGGCCCAGCTTTGGAGGATGAAGCCTGTGAGGGCTCCCAGGATACCTCGTTACTTCTTGGAGAGTGATCCTGTCCCCTTCTCCTGCTCTGGGAACACCTTGTGTCTCCATAGCTGAGAGTGAAAGAGAAAACTGGGTGAGTGCAGTCTGACACATCATAGAATGTGTAAGGTTGGAAGGGACCTTTAGAGGCCATCTATTCCAATCCCTCTGCAGTGAGCAGGGACATCTTCACTAGATCAGGTCACTCAGGGCCCCATCCAGCTTGACCTTGAATGTCTCCAGGGATGGGGCCTCCACTATGTCTGTGGAGAACCTGATCCGGTGATCCACCACTTTGAAGAACTTTTTCCTGATATCCAACCTAAATTTCCCCCTTTTGAGTTTAAAACCACCTCCCCTCATCCTACTGCTCCATGCCCTTGGGAACAGTTCTTCCCCAGGGAATGTCTCAAAGGCCTTGCAGAAATCCAGATAGATGACATCTGTAGCTCTTTTCTTGTCCACCAATGCAGTCACTCCATTGTAGAAAGCCACTAGGTTGGTCAGGCAGGACTTTCCTCTAGTAAAGCCATGCTGGCTGTCTCAAATCTCCTCCCTGTCCTCCACGTGCCTTCTAGGAGGATCTGTTCCATGATCTTCCCAGGCACAGAGGTGAGGCTGACAGGGTGGTAGTTCCCAGGGTTCTCCTTCTGATCCTTTTTAAAAGTAACCATGATTCCAGTCACTAGAGACTGCACCTGAACACCACGACTTTTCAAATACAGAGAGTGGCATGGCGACTACATCAGCCAATTCCTTCAAGACTCTGGGATGTATCTCATCAGGTCCCATGGACTTGTGTATATTCAGGTTCCTCAGATGGTCACAAACTTTATCTTCACTCACAGCAGGAGGGACTGTGTCTCCTCGGTCCCCATTATCATCAAATTGAACATAGAGATATAGGAGAACTACTAATTACACAAAATTGTTTGCTGTTATCAGTGAGAGGGAGAGGCAGGCTCAGTGCTGGGGGTGCTCTCTGTGTCAGGCAATGGTGCTGCTGCTTGTCTGCTGTTGACTCAACAGATTTCCTTGAGAATGGAGTTAATGCAGCGTCTAGGTGAAATATTTCCAGTGTAACTGCAACCTCTATCAAAACATGTCTTTTTCAGATTAAGTATTGGCCACAGAGAGATCATTTTTCTGTTTCCTCTTCCCACTTAAACCCTTCACTGTGTGTGCTCGCTGCCTGAAAGCTTGCAGTGCTGCAGCCACCTTCCCACTGCACGGTATGTTCAGAGAGAGGGAGATAAGATGTCGACAACCTTCAAAATATTCACACTCTACTTCTGGGCTTCCTTCACCAGGGTTTTCTGGATGTTTTTGTCAAGACTGCTGCATTTTTGCCCTGAGGATTATCTCAGTAGTGTTACAAGCTCCTCGCAGCTCAGGTTCTGGGCTTTCAGGTCACCAACTGGATATCTGCTCCCTGTGTATAGTGAGAACTTTGGCAATTGGTCCCTAAAAGACCAGAATATTATTAGAAAGTATTTGCATTAAAAAACATGTACAAATCCAAGAGGAATATCCATGCCAGAAGCCTTGGCAAGCGTCCCCCTGCATCCAGGCCAGATCCCGCTCCCTGAGAGCCCTGGGCAGTGAGTCCTCTGGAGGAACTGGGACTATCCAGGCTGTATCCCTGCTTTGGGATAATTTTAATTGCTTGAAATCTCTTCAGGTGGAATGATAGAGAGTTTGAAAGCTGACGTAGATTATCTTCCTAACACAAGTTACTGTGCTCCCTTGTACCTTCTCACTCTGTTTTGAGCTGCTTTCACTGTGCTACTTTCACTCCTCCCTTTTACAGTCATGTTGTTCAGAGACGACTTCCATCCTGATTATCTGTAATTAGGAGTAGAAATGACTGTCCAACTAATGGCTATTGCTCTACAAATGCATCTCATTTTTCTACAGTTGTTCTGGAATCCTTTTCCATTTGTTAAAAATGAGAAAGGTTCCTGACTGGGCCAGCCTGGAACAGAATTGCTCTTCGATTGCAGCGTATGTCCCTCAGAGTTAATCACATCTGAAAACCAAGATGTAAGCTGTTGTTTGCTAACCTAAGGCAGAGGTGGGAGTGATGCTGCTGTGCCTGCTTCATACAGGAACTATATGGCCATAGGTCGTTGCCTTTTCAGACACGAGCAGGCAAAGCTGTCTCACAGAGAGCCGCTTTAATGGGACTTCACCCAACTTCCTTTGAATGTTCAGGCTTTTCAGCGAGCTGTGGCACGGCCCAGTTTGTCTCGGGCCAGGTGTTCTGCCACTGGGTGCCAGCTGCGCCAGGCAGCTATCTCTAGGAGTCTCTCGAGGAGGGGGGGCTGCCATTTCTTTATAGCACAGACTCTAGGTGAAGGCAGGGGTTACGTACTGCATCCCAATTACCTACTTTAAGTAGTTGCTGAAAGTTTCAGGAGTTGGTATTCCTCTACTTTGTAGTGCATCCTTCAGTCTCGTCTTTAGCTTTGCAGCTATGTGGTATGGCTCCCCTCAGGTCTGGTTCAGCTCACCTTCCTTTGTCCTCCCACCCCAATGACTGCGAGCTCTTATTAATTCTTTGGTTGTCTTGCAGAAGCCAAGAATTATGCCATTGCTTTTGATTAAGAATCACATTTCCCCATGTTATTTCCATGGAGTTCTTCTAAAGATTATAAAGAGATTTTGCAGTAGCCATTAATTCTTCTTAGCTCATCCTCCATATTTTACAGAGTGATTTCAGAGAGATGAATGTGCTTCAGCTGAGTGTTGATGCAACCTTTTACTGTTTTCTGGGCTGAAATATAGTCTAATGTATCAGATAATGCTGCCCGGTTCCAGCAGTTTTACTCCTGGCGAGGCAGGAGCTTGCTGCATGAGCCCTAATTGCTTGTGCTGTTTGTAAGACTAGAAAGTAACTTACATTAATCACTTTTTGCAAATAGTTTCAAAGTTACACACCATTGATCAATAAAGGTGAGAGAAAAGACTGGGGCCTTTGGGGGACAAGTAATGCATTCATTACTGTGAACAAATTCAATCCAAGGAATGAATCAATGTCATAACTCACTAGGAATGTGTTACATACAGTCCCACATAATCTAGTGCAGACCAGGCTGGTATTGCTTTCGTGTGGGATCTGAAAAATGATTGTCCTTCCTCCAGTGAATTGCTGTTTGATATTTTCTACAGAAGACAATCTGAAACAATAATGAGAGGGTCAAATGCTGCCCTTCCTCAGGCACGTAGTCTTGCTCAAGCCAGCAAGCCTACCTGCCTGCATGTCCCTGTGTACCTACCTCTCACACCAATGAGAGCCCACTGCAGGTACAGAATGGCAGCCCAGAGCCACTCGTACCCACAGCCAGACATGTGCGTTGCCTGTCACAGAAAGGATGGGGAAGAACCACCACACCACAGCAATTAACATGTATAGCAATCATTTAGAAAGGAAAAAGGCTTTACTGGGAGATGCTCGTAAATCACTTACTGTGCAGTGTTAGAGTGTCTCAAACTCTTCTCAATACAGATCTCAGTCATTCCCAGTTATCTTTTCCTGGAGTGCCTCTTCCATGCCAGTCTCCTCTCTGCAACACCCACGCGCAGCTCGCAGGGAGAGCCCGGCAGCCCTCATGGGCAGCTGGCAGGAGCCTCTCTGGCCCAGCCTGTCTGTGAGAAGGGAGCTTGACAGGCACCCGATTCGCCCTCTAACTCCTTGTCTCAGCCAGTCTGCCATTAATGAGTGCTCAGTATCCATTTCTGAGGTGGGAACAATTTTGAGGGGATCTTTTCTTCCTCTTGAAACTCTGGAAAAGTATGTACTTGGCTCCACACTGTCCCAGTGGCATGCAAACAGTAAAAATATCTCCAATCAGCTAATTAGTCAAAGATGTCTTGTTCTGGAAACTTGTCCTGCAGGTTTTATGATTGTCTCTTTGGGTGCCTGTTTGCTGAACAATGTCGTAAAGCACAAAAAGCAAACCAGAAAACTTCAGGTTTATTTTCCAAGTATACTGTTATGCTAGAAAGCATTTTAAGCAGCCTCAACTTCATAGTATTTCTTTTTTCTTTATAAAATATTGAAAGTCCACTGGAGATCATATTTTTCTTGGGCAGTCCAAGCTCTGTATAGTACTGAATGCCATCAAGTTCAAGTAAACCAAACAATAAACTGCCACCAAAAAGCCCCAACCAACCAACTACACAAAAATAGCTTTCACATCTGATGTGAAAAATGTGCCAACCTAGGAACCTGGTGTTAAGGTTCAACCCACCTTGTGGCTTTTTTATTCTTTGGATTCTTTTTCTTCAAGGGAATGTAGCACGTGTTTGCCACACTAATCCCCTTTCAGTGTCTCATCCTTCTGGATACATTCAGGCTTATAATGATTATTGATTAAAACACCTCAGAACCTAATCAATGTCAGGGAGAGATGTGGTTAATGTTTTGCAGAGTGGGGTAATGGAATGAAGTAATAAAAGAGAAAAAAACCTCTAATCATCCTACAAACTCTTATTTGCTGCTGGTGGTAAATGGATTAATACATTCATTAGGCTGAAAAGCCAGACAATAAAAAAGTGAGTGAAAAAATTAAATTATTTAATGTACATAATAAATGCATGAATCAGACAGCACTACACTCCATCAGCAAAGACTTCATGTCCTCTGTGCTGACTTCTTAGTATTGATTGGTTTGCTTGAAACCTGAATGCTAAGAGCCCCCCTAACCAAATATGAAAATGAACAAACAGCACAGAGCTCTGAGGAGTTCTGCACAAGCTGGGGGCTCCTTCACAGTCTGCAGACCCTGCGGTTGGGTTCTGGTTTAGTTTGATTTTTCCTGCTTTGTTGTTGCTGCTGCACATGGTGGGCTCCCCATGGGGAGCTGGTGCTTCCACTCCCCGTGGCCGTGTTTCCAAAACACTACCTGTGTTTGTGCCTCAGCTCAGGAGTGCCAAAGCTCCGTGCGAGGGCTGAGAGGCCACAGGCCCACGCTGGCTGGCCAGGCACCCGCTCCTGATTCTGGAATTTCAGTGGTTTCACTGTTAGATCTGCTCCAGGACACGTGAGTGAAGAGGCAACGTATCTGAGAAGCGAGTCCTGCTCCAAGGTGTGGGGTGAGAGTAGGTCAAAGTCAAACTTGCCCATCCTGCTGTACCCTGGGCTGCAGTGAGCATCCCCCTGCACCACAGCGAGAGGCACCGGGTGCCATGGGCAGCTGCTGTGGTGAGAGAAGGGGGTGCACAGGGGCCAGGGCTCTGCAGAACAGTGGAAGGATGCCTGGGTAGGCCTGCAGTAACACAGGACTTCTTGAGGCTTGGGATGGCAGGTTTATTCATATGTGATTACATTCACCTTTAAGTCTTTGTACCCTGTTGTGTAACTTTTTATGCCACTACCCATAGTCAGCTCCAGGAGTCACAGGAGTTTCTGTGCTGATGTTTCTGCAGAAAATGTCTCTGTATTTCAAAACCTGTCATTAATTCAAATTGATAAACAAAGGGTTTAAAGACAAAAACAGCTGAAATGGTTGTATTAAAAAACGTGTTGAAGCACAGCAGATAGTTGTTAAGCATATTTCTTTTAATTGCTCTTAACCTCTGGTGGTGTCTGTGCTTGGTGATGTGTAGGCGGTGATGTCCAGCCTGGTGTGAGAGCTCCATGGTCACTTTGTTGTGTGCTACATAAGAGAATTCAACATCTGCTTTGCATAAAACTTTAAGATCTTCCTGGACTAGCAATTAGGCTCAGTGTTCATTCTAGCGGTGCCCCAGCCTGTCAGTAAAGCACAAGGTTTGGGGTTGGTGGGGGAAGCTGAGCATCAGTGGGATTTATAGCTGCTCAGGCACTTCTGGGGCTCCCCGTCCCTCCCAACTCTTCCTTCAGCAGATTAGGGTTTTGTCACTCTGCAACATAACTCTGATCTCTTAAAACTGCAGCTGAGTAGTTTCCAGCTCAGGCTGAAGGGATAAAATGCTTTGTACTATTTATTAGTCTGAGCAACAGCAACAAATCAGTGGCCGTAGCTAATGGTAGCAAAAGGTATTAAGGGGATAGTGAGCATCAAGTACAATTTGTGGGGGCCTTTAGATGCCAATTAATTGTCACTGGGATTCTGCTGGGGGTTTTCTTGCCTCATGTAATCGTTGTGATAAAGATAGGGTTAGTGCACAGTGGTGTGGTTTCTCCATGAGATAAGCAATGGGTTATTTCTTTTGGATTATATCCAAAAGCAGCTGAATAATGCTGAACTGCATTTCCTATCCCTCATTCCAGCCCTGCACCAGCAGTGTTAGTACTGAAGAGCATCACGTACCATCTGTCAGCACTAGTGCCCAAGTTGGCAGGGGATGCTTCTGATTACAACTGATCCAGGAAAATGTCCTCCCTCTGCCCCCTCAGCTTGGGGCATGCTGTCTGAGATTTCTGGTGTACAATACATAGCTCTGCTGCAGAAATAGCTTCAGATATATTCTTCTTATCATCTTTAAGTATTTCCTCCATGTTTCTCTTCTCCTTGATGTAATAGCAGCGTTATTTTGCTGCCAATTGCTGTCCTCTGCTTTGTAAGGCCCTGCTATCTTATTAGGTCAGGGAATTCAATACGGCATAGAAATATTAAATTAGATCAAATGACAAGTATACTTTGTAGGAAGGAAGGTCTAACTGGGAGGAGATGTCAGAACATACAGAGCAGTTTCATACTTAGCAAGCTGTGGGGTAAGACAAATGTCTGCTTTGAAACATTGTCAGTATGTCTGCAGAACAAGCAGAGGGTATTGCGGGGTGTGCAGGCACAGGCTGGTTAGCCTGACTCCAGCAGTGGCTGAGAAAGGGGGGCAGGAGCCCCTGGAAGGCTCTTGTTGCACACAGTGGCACTGTTGCCGATATCCTTACCTGTTGTGCCAGACTGAAGCCAGGACACAGCCAGCTTCCTCGAATGCCCTCCATCCTCCTCCCATTGCCTTTCATCCTCCCCCAGTTGTCTCCTCCTGAGCCAGGGAGACCATTTCACTGCGTGTGTGCACAGGGACACCCTACCTGCCAAGCTGGCCTGAGACCTGGACTTGGTCTCACAAGGTTGTAGGTGGTGAGACCACCTCTAAACCAGCTGTTTCTGTGCCATCATTATTGTCTCTGACCAGGGCCTTCTCTGTTCCTTGTTCTTCCCCAGTTGTGGCCTTTGTGACACTAAGTGACTCTAGTGGAGAACATGTCCCCAGGGAAGCAGCCATTCACTGCATTGTGTGAGTTTAACAGCCCCTCAGTCTGCTCATCTTCTGACTGTTTTTGTTAATACAAAGTAGAAAGGCAAATTATACAGCAGGCAAGGATCAATGGCTGGTCTGTCTCTGTCCTTTGGGTCTGTAGAGGGATTGGAAACAAGAAGCTTTACATTCCTCATCTGATGATGAGTAGCTGTTCCAGGAAGGACTTAGACCCTCACGTATTCCTGGAGTTCTGTTGAATGTTTATCACTGGTCCCTGATGGCCGTAGGCCGTGCGCAGCCGTTTGGGTGGTTATGTTTATGTGGCTTGCTGCTCTGCGGTTGGGCTTTCAATATTCAGACCAGAGGCTGAGGAGGCAAGAGGAGCAATCACTCCTGCTGGCACACGGTCCCTGAATGACCATGCTGAAATGATGAATTTAAGCTTTTGACATGTTCTTCACGGTAATATTAATAGTGGAGATTACTGCAGATGACAGCAAATTAGATAAGGCAGGGTCCCCCAATGCTCACTGCCTGCCACTGAATTAGTTTTGGCTTTAATATTTCACTTGATTGAAGAGTGGTGCTTAAAATCTGTACAGTGCCCCATATTTTTAACCTACTCCAAGAAATGGGAAAACAGGCCTGGGCTACAGATGGGACATTGACAGTCATGTCTGTGTGACAGTTGGCTTGGGAAGAAGCACAGGGAGTTCCCCCCCATTATGCGGAAGACCTTCTTCACAGTGAGGGTGACAGAGCCCTGGGACAGGCTGCCCAGGGGGGTGTGGAGTCTCCTCTGATATTCAAGACCAGTCTGGACACTGACCTGTGTGACCTGTCCTAGGGAGCTGCTTTGACAGGGGCGTTGGACCCGATGATCTCTCAAGGTCCCTTCCAACCCCTATGATTCTGTGGGTCTGTGAACTGATGGAGTTGCACTGGTTAGGAGTTCCCACTGTAGGAAATGGCATGGCAGTCAGAGGCAAGGAGAAACCACAACTGCTCCCTCAGTTCAGAGACCAAAGCCTAATGTGTAAACGTGTATCCAAGCAGTGTTCAGCTAAGGGAGGTCAGTGAAAAGGTGAGCTCATCCAATCCCTCTCCATAAAATTTTAGATATGGGACTTTATGGTGGTTGAGCTTGGTGTTCTTGTAAAGTTTGTTTTCCCTTGCTTGGTTTGGAGATGTGAGGGACAGCGCCTTGGCTTTCTGAAATTGAGTCAATGCAAATTTTTGTTAATACAAAAGCCAGAGTAGCAAGAAAGTTTCATCCTCAAATGCTGTGTTGATGAAAGCCATATAATGAACACTTCAACACTTCTTAATGGGAAAGCACAGCCTCATAGGAACTGCATCAGCTGTTGGGTGATATTCATGCCATGCTGCTCTAGAACACCAGGGCTGAGTGGGCTGACTGGGATCCCTCAGGCCTTGGTGTCTGGGGAAACTGGTCTGTACGGGTGGGAAGACACCCCCTTGCAGGCGCTGTCTTTAGCTAAACCATCTGTCCTGTGACTGTAGGAAACTTGAGTGTTTCGTGGAGCCTCGTGTGAAGGTATCCAGCGTGGTTTGAAGAAGCCAGGGGTTAGCAGGGCACTGCACCTGAGCAAAGGAGCATTGGTTTTCTATGTGGTGAGCAGCCCTGGCTGTTGCTTCCATGCCTGTGTGACTGTTTGGCTTCAGGATCCAGAGCTCACTTTGTCACATTTGCATTTGTCCCATGGTCTGTGTGTTGTGTCCTGCTGTAGGCACACACCTGAGCTCCAGGTGGAAGGCTAGGCTCTATTAGGTAATCATTTACAGGACCCAAGAGTGATATCAGTGCTGCTTTGCAAACCCAGGCCAGTGTACTCCTTCATCCCACTTGTAGAGTAACATGATGACAGTTTAAAATGTGCTCTCACAACGATGTGGGACAATTAACTGCAACAGTGTAGTCCTATCACACACAGCTTCCTTGGAGGTTGTGGAGTCTTTGCAGCAGGAGGAGGTGAGTGCAGCAATACAGACACATCCCAGGCTGCTTTATTTTTGTGGAGATGTCGGCAGAAGGAGAAAGTTTACAGTGAAGTTCCCCCCATTCTGATTTGTTTTTTGGGTTGTGTTTGCTGCTTTGGTGATGCTTTGCTTTTGGTGAAGGACTGAAATACTTGGTCACTGTTAGAACGTGGAAGTATCAGCATTATTTTATGAGGAAAAGGCAGTGCACAATTCTGGACCAAAGCCGATACCATCAATTTGTATGTGACTCATGCATTATTTCTGTGGGCCTGCCCCCCCTTCCCCCTTCCTTCCCAGACACTGGCCATTCTCTTTATTTGTGACACAGAAATTACAGAGAAGGGCTCAGGTTAAAAAACATACTGGCTTTCCTGCATTTTCCTGCTGAAAATCCACTCACATTAGAGCCTGAAAAAGCACCAAAAGTACAGATGTTAGTAAGAAACCCTCCTTTGAATTATTGCTGGGTTTAGGAGGGATTTTATCATTGCTCTCACTCAACACCTGGTTGTTACAAATTGCTGTGGTTCAGCATGAGCTCCCATCGCGCCAGAGAAGCACTCAGGAGCCACGCGGGCGCTGGGGCTGGCCATGGCACACGCGGCGGCTGCTGCCGCCTCTGCCAAATGCAGAAACAGGGTGACTCCTGCAAGTTTGGCATCATTCCTATCAGGGTGATAACTTAGGGAACCTGACAGGGTCAGAAGAATCGGTATTTTGTTTTGCTGGAACTTAAAAGGAACAGTACAGAGGTTTCAGCATGTTGAAAGCTGGGAAGTTTATATTCATGACCTAAATTCTTCTGGGCTCTTTTCTGTTAATTGATGAATGATTTATTTACACCTACATTTTCCCTGTGTGCCTGTTTCCATAACCATAAAAAGAATTAGGCTTTTCTGGGTTTATAGAGGACTGGTAGATCAGCTCTCTGTTACTATATATCTCACTCACAGTTTCATTGAGACCGATAGCATGGCTCTTTTAGCTGAACGGGTGTTTTCCTTCTCACTGACGTCCTGGCTGACATCAGCCACAGACAGCACGGCTCATCTTACAGAAGTTAAGCAGAAAGGTAGGATATTCAGCCTTAGCTTATTGCGATCAATCAAGTGAACACCAGTAGAGAGAGATATCTATCACACACTCTCCATAGGTTGGTCCAGTATTGACTTAAGCAAATCCATTTATTCATTGGTTTTATTTAACTACAACAACAATGTATATAAAGGGCCTAAAGCTGCTTTCTTCTGCCTGCCTGAAATGTAGTTTTTCTTTGAAAAAAGGAAATGAGAATGGCAGCTGAAGGCTTCCAACAGACGCTTTTGGGATCCGCACTGTAGATGACTGCACTTCAGTGGCTGGTGGGTGCCCTGGGCTAGTTGCCTCACACCTTTTTCTACTAAAGGAGCAAGAAACAGCAGCTGATTCCTTCACATTGTTTTTATATGAAAGTGCCATTTCCTTGCACTACTGGAGGAACAGGGTGGTTTAATGTCACTGCCTTGATCCCCATCCCAGATGTTTGCAGCTTAAGAAAAGTTGCAGGCTGCTGAGATCCGGCTGCCCACTCTGCTGGCCCTCCCCAGCACCAAGGTGACAGTAGTGGCAGCCCCATGTTGGACCATCGTCTGCGGAGTCCCTGCCCCCCAATCCAGAACGCCCAGGAGCTGGTATTACACAAAGCCGGTAGCTGTGGCTTGTGCAAACCCACCTCAGGCTCTTGCGCTGCCCAGACAGTGGGGGTGGCAGTTCAGAGAGACTCTCAGCTGGGTTTTGCTCGAGTGTTAAGTATAGTACAAACTTGAGTTACATATCATTTAGAAGCATGATCCCCTCCGCAAAGCTTTCTGGTGTTCAGCTTCTAGCACCTGTGTCTGGGCTGTATCTGAGGGCATGAGGTGGTCTTTGTTGCATGCATCCCATAGCACCTTTCTGGCTGTGAGCCAGCTTGCCTGGGTCTCACTTAGGAGAAATTGGAGAAAAGTTGAAATCTGGATCAGAAGAAATGCATGTAAATGCCATTCTAATATACTCCCCCTTGACATTTTGGTTTTCTTGGGATTTTTTTTTAATTGGGTATTTTTATTTGTCCTGCTTTGGGGATGCTGACTGTTCGCTGCTCAATGTGGTTACAGAAACACACATGAAGGTGATTTCAGACAGCCTTTGGCATCGTGGTATTTTAATGCTTTTTCAGAACCATTTCAATCCATAAATTTACACTGGGATCTATAAGTTCAAGTCTCATTGATTGCAGTGACAGACGCATGAGTGCACCCGTGAAGCGAATCTGAAATAAGGGGCTTTACCTATTGGTAGAGGGGAGACATGCTCATTTCCCTGCCAGCCTGATTTGCTTCTGCAACTCATTCTTCCAGACAAGCAAAAAAAGACCCTGCTTGTTACATGAGCATATGCAAGGGTACCCCTAAACACACCCTGTCCCAGGTAGGACATTGCAGCTACGGCTTAAGCCCTGGAAAGCTGCTGTTTGGCAAAAGGAGCACCTGCCTTTGCCACACTTCATAAAGCTCTGGAATAGCTGAGAGTAAAGGGACTTCTCTGCCTCAGTTGTTTCCCTGTCTCCTGGAGCAAGAAAAATTTGGTTACAAAACTTTGGGGAAAATATAGTTTGTGAAATCAATTTGTGTGTGGAAAAGACATAATTCCATCCCTGGCTGGGGAGCTGGGTTTCCTGGTCAGAGGACAAGTGATAATCTCATGCTATGTATCCTAGAGCCTTTAAGGCTTCCTGTAACACAGTCACAGCCAGGAGTGTGCCTTCTTTCCCAGAGACAGATCAGTATGTCTGGGCTGCACATCCTCTTTGTTCAAAAGCAGGTTTCATATACGGGCTGAGTTGCCGTCGGAACACCAGGAGTTTCTGTAGGGTTGCTATTTGTTCCGATCCTTACTGCAGTAATAACCGGGGTGGCTTATATGGCTTTTAAATAATCCATGGCTTTGCCCTGGGCTGTATTTTTCACCAGAAAACCAGATTTTCATATAACAATTCTTACAGATGATCTGTTGTTGATCACCTTGATGAGGGAATAGCATCCACCCTCAGCAAGTGCCGATGATCCAGAGCTGGGAGGAGTGGCTGACACGCAGGAACACTGCGCTGCCATCCAGAGAGACCTGGACAGGCTGGAGAGCTGGGCTGGGAGAAACCTAATGAAATTCAACAAGAGCAAGTGTAAAGTCTTGCACCTGGGGAGGAATAACTGTCTGTATCAGTACAGGCTGGGGGATGACCTGCTGGAAAAGAGCTCTGTGGAGAAGAACCTGGGGGTCCTGGTAGATGACAAGTTGGCCATGAGCCAGCAGTGTGCACTGGTGTCTGAGAGA
>VZTU01001250.1:113541-143908 GCA_013400835.1 Zapornia atra
CGCCTATCTATGTAATATGAGATAGGGAGCTGCTTTGGCAGGACCCGATGATCTCTTGAGGTCCCTTCCAACCCCTCCGATTCTAAGATTCTGTGATTCTGTTTTAATTGTAGTAGCTATTCCTTGCCATCAGCATCAGTGTTTGATCCTTAAAATTCTTTACCTCTGGTTTCCCTCTGGGACTTTTGGTTTCAGTGACATTGCCAGGATTGCCTGTGCAGAGGAGATCCTCAGACTGTGCTCACACTGTGCTTTGGGCAGTGAGGCAGGCCTGGCTCCTTACATCCCCACTCAGCCACACACCGAGGGTGACGCTTGTGGCACTGTACCCTTGAACCTGTGTGCAGCCCTGCACATTGCAAACAAAGGTTTGCAGAACTTGGCAGAACCCCTGCAGTCAAAGTATTCATGAAGCTCTTCTGCTGTACGAGGTGGAGAGATGCACTCCAAGCCCACCCTGGAGTGTAAATCCATAGTGATGGTGATGTATTATGTAAAATCCATAGTGATGGCTCAGTGATGGTAGAGGGTCCAGAAGGACATGTTGGTGGGAGTGATCTTGCAGGAACCGGGCTGGCTCTTTGTGAGAGATGGAGGTAAGAGGTGGATCGAAGAGAAGAGATGGGGATGCTCCAGAACTGGAGTTTAATGAATGTTACTTTGCATCGCCTGAGCTATTCACAGCCCTGCTGCCCTGTGCTGCATGAGGGGTGAATGATACATTTACAGGTTAGGTGAACAGTACCACTTAAAGCTACCAATCCAGACTGGGAGGGAAAGGAAAGGTCTGGAGCAGAGCACACTTGTGTGCTTGGTCAGTGCAAGCAGCTGGGAAGGGAAACCCAAGGCTGGAGTAATCAAGCTGAATTGGGATTTTGTGTTTTATTTGTGCTCGCTCATTCCTTCTCTTAATAGAATCTCTAAAACAACCTTTACCTGAAATATTAAGCCCTAAAGATTTGCTGCCACAGTAAATATTACACTTGAATTGATTAGGTGCACTTCAGAAATCAAGCCACATTCTTAATAGAGGAGCGGTGCATATTTCCAATGTTTATCGTCCTGCATTAGGTGTTTAATTAAAAAGAGGTTCCCAGAGGATTAGCCAACTTCATGTTGATGGCAGAAGCAGATCTGTTAGCAGTTTTTGGCAGGTAATTATAATGCGGAACTGGATGGCTTGAGCTGAATATTTTATGATAGCAGCTCTAGTTGGAATGAAGAGAAAGATAATCACTCTTTTTGCTGGGGGGAAAAAAAAATCCAAAGTACACACACCTGTTTGCTTCTGCAGGTTTGCTCGCTTGGTAAATTAGGAAGGAATTAGTGTCGATATTATCCAGATTACTGGGCTGAGCTCCATAGCAGGAAGTGTGGGAGTTGGCTGATGGCTCTCACTGCTCTCACTTCTGCAAACACCTGCTCTTGCGTGCTCCTTGGGGAGCCGGGGGATTTGGTTTCCATTGTCTGCTCTTTATGTTGGATTAAGCTGGATCAGCGGGACAGGATCTAGCCCTGTGAGTGAGAGGTGGAGCATGGCTGGAAAAGAAAAGTATCTTCCCCTCCTTAGGCAACATGCTGCCTGTCTGGGTGGGATTTTCAAGAATCTTCTTGACATCAGAAGAGGTTTCACCCAATGTGCCTACCATCCACTGATCAAGGCCTTTGAGATTCCAGTGGCTGAGCAAACATAGAATCATCATAGAATCATAGAATGGTCTGGGTTGGAAGGGATCCCATGGATCATAGAGCTCCAACCCCCCTGCCACAGGCAGGGCCACCAACCTCCAGGCCTGGTTCTACACAAGGTTGCCCAGGGCCCCATCCAGCCTGGCCTTGAACACTTCCAGGGACGGGGCATCCACTACTTCTCTGGGCAGCCTGTTCCAGCACCTAAACATGGGCACATGTGGCAGTAGGTAGATGGTGTGAGATTTGATGAGCAACAATTCGGAGAGAAGAGCAGTTGTGGAGCAGGCTTGTTTACAAGACAGCCTCAGCCAACCCCCCTTGCCACCTAGCTGCTCCTGTATGATCTTTTAGTTGGTTGGGACACGACACATACTGCATCCATTTGCTGCTGCTCTTAGCGCTCAAAAAGCTGCAAATGAATAAGTCTTGTTGCACCAGATCATTAATCCTCTAAGTCCAGCAGCGGTCTTTCACCAGTGGCTAATGCTGAGGTCTCGCAGGAGGGCAGGAGGGACCAGCTCCAGCTGTGCTGCTGGGAACCTTCTGTATGTTCTCCTTCTGCAAGACAAGTGTTTATTCCAATGACTCTCCGGAGCAGATGTGTGCAAGGCATCGGTGAATGCAGCATTTACTAACCACTCAATGAATCCATGGAAATGAGGGAGCTTAAGAGAAAGATGGGAGAACTTAACCCACCTTGACAGGTTTGTTTTGTGCATTAGGGTCTGAATTGACTACAGTAAGATATCTCTTTTTAATTGTTCTTTGGTATTGACCATGGTGTTAGCTGTCCCTGCTCCCATCCTGCCCCTGCGTGATGGGGTGCGGTTGCACGTGCTTCCCAGCCGTGTCTGGGGTGCATGCAGCCATGGGAGCTGCCAGATCCAGGACACGGTTGCTGAAGCCCCCCATGAGCACTGACAGGGGAGTTTAGAGAAGCCCTGAAACATTGGGCTCAGCGTTTCATAGGCGTTAGGCTGAACAAGCTGATATAAGAAGAAGGAGAAAACAGATGGGAGAAAGCATTTATGAAGCAGCTGCCTGTTAACCAATAATTTGGTACATTTCCTTCAGTTCTTTTCATTAAGCCACAATATGTGGATGTCTCATTTTCTGTGAGATGCATTGAATGTTCAAAAGACTCGACTATAATTACACAAATGCTGAAAGAGCAGACACAGGCACTGTGGCAGGAATAGTTCTCTCTCTTTGTGTTTTGGATACACAAAGCACTGATACAGCACCCTTCTACACCTATCACTTCCTTCTTAAGTCCTTTCAACAGTGAACAGGGTAATGGCATAAACTGGTGAGAGGGTTTGGTTTCAGGTCTCAGGTCCATGGGTGGCAGCTCAGTGTGGTAACAGCATTTATCCATGTGTGGAACAGACGTTGCTTCACCGTCTGTGATCTCTTATTACGGGAGAGAATTTGAGCTCCAATCCTTCTGGTAACAGCCAGATACCGGTATGTCTTTCACCAACCCGAGTGCACCTGCAGTTAAGATGCAGGACCAGGTATTTCTAAGAACTGAAACTGATGGCACTTGTTTTCTTGACTCTGTTGCACAGTTTGACAATGATGTTATGTTAATGATGTTATGTGTGAGGAAGGAACTTTCCCTGTTGCCTGCCCACCTCAAGTTCCCCACCAAAAGGCGAGCTGGCTCTGCCAGGGCTCTGTGTCACAGGATTAGCAGGGAGAGGCCATGTCGTGCAGAGCACATCTGTCCCAGCATGGGAGGGTGAGCCCAGCTTGGCTCTGCTTTCCCAGCCCAGGTGCAGGGAGCGAGGTGCTTTGAAGCTCCAGCTTTCACTCCTTACCTTCCAAATCCACCTGTAGGATATCTGACGCCTGCCTGTCACTGGTGGCAGAAGGGAACATCATTCCCTGTGTCTGTAGTTAAGATAAGCAGTTTCCTTAGTGACTGTGCGTACGGGATCAGGTGCTGAATGAGAAGAGGTGCTTAGAGCACCCTGTCAAATGGGCAAGAAATCACAGCAGGTTCCAGGCCGAAAGGGCTTTAGTATGACAAGTTGTAACACAGCATAAGCCAGCTTCTCTGCTAACATTTGAGCTTCCCGTGGGGTGAATCAGAGCCTTGGCTAGCATGTCAGCATGTAGGGAGCATTCATGTTTGGGGTTTTTTAATTGATGTGAAAACAGAACCTTTACATGCAGGGCAGGTGCTGCCTGATGCTGCAGAGAGCTGCTGGGCACCCAGCCTTTTCAGGTGCCCTGGCATCAACTGGAAAGGAAAACTTCTGAATGTTTGTAACCAGCACCCGCTCGCTCTTCCAGCAGAATTCCCAGAGTGTTTCATTCCTTCTCTGGTTTTTAATTTTGGAGTCAAAGGGAAAAACAGTCAATGGCTGCCAGCTGTCAAAGCTTTGTTAAGATGAGTACAGTCACATGAAGTTGTGACAACTTCTACCGATTAAGGAGTGCGTTGAGGATCTCCTTAATCTTCTAGTGCAGCAAACCCAAGAAATTGATTTCAATTATGTCTGAAAGCTTATAAGATATTAATGTCAGAGTATAGTGACTTGTGTGCTTCAAATGGGGTTATGTGCAGACACGGTAGTGCAGGGGTCTGCAGAAAGTTTATCAGTGTCCATCTCGCTCTCAAGGTGCTTCATCTTCCAATACTAAGATCCTGACTTGCCTTGTTGATAAGTTAATCATTAGCTTCTTATTAGTCTTGGTCATTAGCCTTTTTAGGTTTTAGAGCTCATTAGGAAGTCTGAGACAATCTGAGGATGCAGTAGCTTCTTATGGTAGTCAAGTCCCCTGTTTGTGTTGCACCCAGAGAAGGTGGGATGCCTTCAGCCCATGAGAAAGCTCTGCCTTCCAGCGAGCAGCACTGGAGAGTGGCTTTTACCACTCGGGTTGTCTTTGCTGCCCAAACACATGTTACTTCAGCTCCCCTGCCAATGCCAGCAGCCCATCCAGCCTCGCTGTCTTGTACCTGGCTCTCCTGAGCTGGAAGCTGGGACCTGAACCCCCACTGCAGGCAGCACTTCTGAACTCAGGGCAGTGGGAGATTTGCCTGTGCGAAAGGCTCTGGCTCCTGAGGAATGTAATTACCATTGATCAGGCTAAAATGGAGATGTGTGCTTGGAGTTGAGCTTTTCATGCTGGTATTGTTACCTGTTGAAATCATTAACTCTGCAGTGCTGCTCAGGGTGCTTTAAAAATTTAAATGGGATTGAATGAAACCAAAACCAAAGTACAGATGAGTGGTATTTACCTCCAGTACTCCCTGTAATTCTTAGTCTGAAGCTAAAGCAGCATCAGTCATTTCTCCCACCTCCTCTGGGTAATGGTTTCCTACATTACAACTTAGCTGCGCTGTGTGCCCGCCTGTCCCTGAAGGAAGGCAGGGGCTGCCTGCACAAGGGCCAGCACAGTGGAGGAGCTGGTGGCGAGGCAGGACCTGGCCCTCAGGAGAGGTGGGACTGCTGTTTGCCTGACAGCCACACCACCGTGCCATGTGTTAAAAAGCTGTGTATGCTGCAGGAGCTGGTGTGAGCAGAGCTTTGCTTTTGGCCACATTTGTACCCCGATTTTACAGTCTGTAGTGGTTTCTGATGCTGGAGCTCTTCTTTCCATCAAAACACTTGTAGGAGTTTTCTTCTCTGGCTGCTGCCCACATGTTACCTGTTTCCATGGCACCTGAAGGAGTTTAACTGTCCTTGAGGCTCTTCTGTTTTCCCCACCAGCAGCTGAAGTTGGTTGGACTGAGCTAGGATGTGCAGAAGTTGTTACAGAGGAGTAATGGGGAGGCAGATGGAGAGGGCTATCTCTGGGAAGGCTCATTTCTAGAGGAGCTCAGGTCTGTTCTCCTTTTTCTTTCTGGTCATCTGCAGTCATTAAAGGCTGAAAAGTTGGGTATTTCCATGGTGGGAACATACAGCCAAAGAACAGGGGCTGGACTTTGACAGACCAATTTTCCCCATCCCATCTGTCATGCTGCAGGGAAACACTGTGGCTGAACAGCACTGCCTGGGAGCTGGTCCTACTGGTGATGAAGGAAACCTACACCATTATAACACAAAACCAGTGTAAAAATCAATTCTTCCACCTTTTCAATAATAGCATCCACACATCTGGCAGAGCTTAGGCAGAGTGCAGAGTCATGTCCAGTCTTGGCAGCCTGGTCTTTTGCAGCACATTTATAGATGTCTCAGCCAGTGACCTGCTGCCCACCAAGCAAGGAGTTTTTCTGTTCCCTTCTGCACACTGTGCTCCAGTCTCGTGTTACTAGAAGATTACTGATCATGCAGAGTCAGGAACAACAGATACAGAACTGGGTTAACAGAGACAGCACATTGTGCAATCAATGGCTTTTCTTCCCATTCCTGGAGACAGAAATAAGCAAAATTCAACCAGGGACAAGATACTGGAGCTGTAAAACCAGTGCTGGACTTACCAAGACACCTTAAATGTTTTCTGCTCTGGTTACAAGTATAATTTGATAACTTCTCAATGCTTGCATCAGGTCTCTTTGCCATCTGCATTGGACAGGATATTTTTGTTTCAGTCAGCATATTTTGTAAGGTTAAAAGGAAAAACCATCATTAGTGATATTTAGGAGAATATACTATTTAAGATACTTATGGTCTAACTTTTAATAGCTCTGAATTCTGCTGACAGGACTCGGGCATTGTTGGCTTCTGCAGAAGCTAAGTGCTCCCTGCATCTGAAGCTTGAGTGCTTATACTGCTTTTTAACCATTAATTAAAATGTTCTTTTAAAATACTAAAATCATAATAGATATTCTGCAGTTGGTATGATTAATTATCACATTTATCAACTGAAATTGTAGCTTCATGAGAGTGAAACAAGTTGCATTATGGGCTTGATGTTAACACCTCTACATCACAGCCTTATTGCCTGGAGACAGAAGGTTATTATCAAATCCAGTTACATGTAAGCTAGAAATGCCTGAAACAGTCATGCCTGCCACTGCATTTCTGTAAGCAAAGATAGATGTGTACTTTCTAAAACCAAGGATGTATGCAGTCATCACTGGGACTGATTTGTATCTTTATTTTTTAAAAATATATACACTAATGTTAAATTACCATTCTTTGGATTTTGTCGGTTTTTAGATCCTAGTTACTCCATCGAGCTATGTTAGCCCTGAATTCATTATACCTGAGGTATTCCTGAGTAGATAAGCAAGGAAAAGTGGCCATTGCCCTTCCTTAAAAAGGCTGGGCTGCTTTTTCATGTTTTGAAGAGGGCTCTCCAGTGCTGTTCAGTGGCATCAGTTCTGAAAGATAAGACATTTCCAACAGCCAGCAGTGATTCAGCACCAGAGCTGTCTATAACAAGAGCATCATCATAAATATAGTAGCCAACAATAAAGCACCTCTGTGGAGTCATGTTATTGTTGTGGAATAAAAGAGAGAAAGGTGGTCCATATGTAAGGCACCAACACAGCCGTGCTAGAAGGCAATTTGAGGAAATTTCCATCTCTAATTACCATTTAAGAGCAAACTCTTCCCCATGAAAAGAAGGAAGAGCACTAATAAGTATCAAGAAGTTCAGTGTGCTGAAAATTAAGCTGACCAACAGGAAAGGAAACTATTCATAACAGCAGCACCTCTGAGATTTACTGTATTTATCAGGTGGCAAACTCCTACCTCCTACCTGGTTGATGTGGTGAGGAAGGTGGTCAGAGGAGGGATGCTGTACTCCCCTCTGCCCCCACAAACAGCTCCACATGCCATTCAGAGGGGGCGTGCACAGGTCATGGGTCTTGCAGGCAGCATCAGGAGAAGGGGTCTCTGTCACCTCCTTTTAAATGCTTCTCTCAACTGAGATTTTAGAGAGAGGGGCATGAATTTTTTGCACCAAACCCAGAAAGGCATCCTGCAGGCAGGGAAATCTTTAGCTCCTGCTGTCTTCGCTACTTCTGTGCTACACTGAGCGCAGACTTGACATGAAATGTGGTAATTTTAATGGAAAGCCAGCTAAGAGCAAGAAGGTAGAAGTCACAGTATCAAGGGCTTACATGCCACATTGGCCCTAATCTGTACAAAAATGAATCCCCAATAGTTTGGCTGACACAAGGGTCCTGTTCCTTTTACTCTAGCTGCTTTGACTGTTAGGGCTGAGCACAATATTGTCCTGCAGAGCCCATTTTTCTTTTTAATCTTGAATACATAAAGCAGCAATTCTCCCCTCCCCAGCAGATACTGTGCAGTAGATGCAGAATGCACCTATACTTCCTCCTCCCTTCCGAGCTCTGCACGGCGGCACTGCCTGTCCTCTGCTAGTTCATCATGGGAGCTCCCCTAGTCCAGAGCTGGCAGTGGGCTTGAAGGCTCCGTGCATCGCCCCGTCCATGGATGGAGGAGCACGCCATTAGCATCCTTGGACATGGATGAACCAATTTATTCTGCCACTTGGGTTAAAAAAAGTCAGGGCAGCGAGTAGGTCTTAAGGCAAGTCTGCAAGAGTGCAGCAAGTGTTAATGTGGGGATTTTGTGGGTGGGTTCCTAGCAGAGACCTGAATGACCACACACAGGCCATTTTCACAAGAAAGAATGCAGTGATGTGTTTGTGTGGCTTACATAAATCCTCTGCCCTGTAATACCAGCTGTAATCATTAAAATTACAGCTTAATTATCTACTTGGGCACAGGTACAAAATAACACTCCTGCTTCACTTGTCAAAACTGGGCTGATGGCTGACGGCAGCTGTGCGAGCCTCTGCCCCAGCCCCCAGTTTCATTAACTCATGTGACAACTGCCAAGTCCTGCTATTGACACAAACTCCAAGGTAAAATTGTTCAGTTCCTTGGCTTATGTTGCTACTCTGCTGTGTTATAACACAAGGATATTTTAATGAATCCCGGGAGCCAAATGCTCTCTCCCATAAAGATCATTCCATAACTTTTCAATCCTATACAACGTATAGAAATTAGTCATTTGGCTCTGGAGAGGAGCAGCAAACGCATCGAGTTCAGGTCCCCGGTGCCACGCGGTTCAGCGCTCGCCGAGACACGGTCCTTTATCAGTGACAATAGGGAGGCAGGTTTTAAATTCCACACCTCTGCCATTCCTGAGATGAGCATCACATGCTGCTGGGGGAACTGTCACCTCCTTGGTACCGACTCATTTGTTACATCTTTTCATAATTCTTAATATCAGTCCAGCCCTTTTTCAAATAAGTCTAGCTTACTTCGTTAATCACCATGTAATGTTCCGATAGGCCCTCACCGAACATGAATGTATGGCTCTTGTTAATGTGAAAGGACCTATGTTTGCATAGCAGTGAATGTTTGGAATATTAGATGTCTTAATAATATTTGAGATTTTTTTTTTTTTTCTCCTAGGAATAGGCTGGGGGAAAAAAAAAAGCTTGCTTTCTCTGATGCCATCCCAATCTTTGGTATTTGTTAATGTTTTTAATGAAAAACCTGTAGACCTGGTTGAGACTGCAAGCATCAGGATGTGCGGAAGAAGGAAAGGGGTTTGTGGCACAGTCCCTGCCCTACAGAATTGGGTGTCTGTGCTGGCTGCAGACCTTGGCATGTTTCCATATGTTGTCAAGCCAAAGAGGCATGGGCAAGGAGCCAGGATTATTTCTCATGTGCTAACCACCTCGGCAGAAGTCATTGGAGGGTAATTAGAGGAGTGCAAACTTGCTGATGGTTGTCCCTCTATGATTTCCCCTGATATGGGCAGCCTGTCTCCAAGGGGGAGACAGCAGAGATCCTTGCTGCACAGCCTATCCTTTCTGTAGCTGATTCCTCATGTCCCACACCAGTATTATTAAAGGAAGAGAGCTTGAGTTCTAGGTGAGCTCAATAAATTAATATTTTTGGCTAGAAGTTATGGTAAAGCAAATCTGACTAACAAAAATTACAGTGACACACTGCACACACTGACAGAAACAGCCATGCAGTATTAACAAATGCTACAGATATCAGCAAATACTATGTGTATGGCTGTTATTGTGATCCAGTCTCTAACAGCCAAGGAAGGCTCTATGGAGATGGGTTTGGGAATACCAAATATTGATCCAAATCTTTCATTACTCCTTTGGTGGCTTTGGCATTTCACGTCTGTAACCTCCCCTTTACTTAGCCTATTCCTGCAGCTTTGAAAGACATGTTGTTGGGTTTGCCAAGTGCAACCAATTCCTCTTCTGCCCTTTGAAGAATTTCTTGGACTGCAGTGCAAGAGTACTGGAGTAATGTACAAGAATAATGGATTGTTTCAGATAAACAGACTGTAAATACAGTAGCACCATTGATGGACTTCTGGGCAAACAGAGCTGCTGGGGACCGTGAGTTACTGCTCTCTCGTAAGGTGAACAGAGCAACTTTTCAACTTAGTTTTAGTCATTACGGCTCCAGTAGGATACCAGTAGGATAAGGGCAGGCTCACAGTAAGTAAAGCAAAAGGAATCAATATGACTGGGACTAGGACTTTTGCAGAAAGTATACATTTGTTACCCTTGAAATAATTATTCTGATAGACTCCCTCTGGGTTACTGATGATGTGTCTTGTTTGCTTTCGTGCAGCTGAATTGGGTAGGTATCCATCAGCCCCGGTCAAACACATCATCTGTAGTTGACTTTCCAGGTGCCAAAGAAAGCCCATCAACTTTTAATGTGGCTGATTACTAAGGAACATTTGATGTGTTCATACTTCTCCTGGGCTGAGCAATGAAATGCCCATAACATTTAACATAGTAGCTTGACATTTAAATGTCAGTTAAAAGCCTTTTCTTGAGCGGGTACTATTTCCAGAGGGACATGTGTTTCATTACTGGGACGGCCTCACAGATAGCTGGATAATATGACCATGATTTCAGGTCCTTGCCACAGTTTTGTTCTACAAAGACAGAATTTAAAATTAATTATTCCCAGGACGTACATAACTTATGGAGTTTGTAATGACTGGTACAGCAGCCACGGTGTGCGCAGGCAGGTGGAGGCAGGTGCAGGGAAGGTCTGACTGACTGCACTGGAGAACCACAATACTCTTAGGAAACTTTTCCAGAAATAATTGTGAAAATTACATTTGTTTTCCAAACATTTAAATACCACTGAACATAAATCTTCTTGGAAATAATAAAGGACCACAGCAGTTAATTCTGTGACCACATGATAAACCTCCTTGATGACCCACAGACTATCATCGTCCTGTATGCTGGTGGCTCTGATTTATCTTTAGAAGGCTGTTCCCGATGCAAATGGTAGAGGAGAACCACTGAACAACCCAGAGCAACTTGCAGAACTGCTCCAAGTCTTAATGCTGGAGCATGGGAGGCTGCATCACAGCAGGTCTTCTAGCAGGGCTTGACACATCCTTTGCCCCATGGTTTCTCTTTGGGCAGTACCACCTGAGCAACACTGGGCAGTTGTCTACCATGCAGTGAGGCAACAGTCCGTATTTCTCTTTCTCTCTTTATGTGATAAAACAGTTCCAGCTCCACTGCAGGGAAACTGCAATAGAGCCACGAGCAAGATTTGCCCTTCTTGTTTTCCATCCAGCAGCATTCTCTTTAATTTTTAATGATTACAAATTACCCTATTCATGAGGCTTTGGAATAATCAATAATGTATGCACATTTGGTAGGGGACAAGTGATGTCATCTGTCTTCTTCAAGTCTGAGATTATAATGTTGGATTTGGTACTGACAGTTTGAAATCCTTTATAAATGAATGAAATTGCTTTGTAACAGCTAAAAAGAGTAAGCTGTACTTGATCAAAACTGTTCTCTCTGAGGTAATAAAGTAATAATGCAATTTTTAACTTCATTATTTGAGATTTGATATCAAATTTAGGAAGAAAACAGTAAATACAGATGCAAACTCCTGTGCAAACTCCTGTTTCTAAGAGTTGTTTTGTGTCCCGAGGATCTTACATTCCCTTTCCGTAGGAGAGCAGTTGAGTTGCCTTGAGAAGAAGCCTGATATAACATACAAGCTAATGCAGACAGTGCAAGGAGATCAACCCAGAAGTTCCACAAACTACTTTGATTTAAGTTCATGTATCAGCTAGTCCAGTTGTACCCTTAGTGAGAGGCTGTACCTCTATTCTGTGCAGGGGTAACGGTGCTGCTGGGCCATTTTAGGTGTACATTGAGGGTTACAGTTGATCAGTGGTCGCTTCTTGCTGGGGCACCATGCTAAGTAGAGTTCAATGTGAATTAATTAATCTGTTAAAAGTACATTTCTAAAGGTTTTTTCTTTCCACTTGCTAAAAGCAGTCCTCCAAAAATAGAACAGAAGCTTCCTTAGCGTTCCAGGCTCTCTGTCCATAAACGCCCTCGTGCATGTAACCAGGAATTCTCCGCACACTGATTCAGAAATACCTCTAAATAAGCCTCAGTGTCTTTGCAACTTATGGAAGCAAGTATCATCTCTTCTTAAAAATGCTTCTGTAAGAAAATCTGTGCCCAGGCACTGGCACACACTGGCGAGTTAGAGGTGTCGGTGCTCCCAGAACCGAGGAGATGCCCCGTTCGTTCTTGCGGCATGAGCCCCCTGCAATATGCTCCCTGCTCAGGTGGTCTCACAGATACATTCCAAACAAAGCAAGGTAACTGGGAAATACAAACAACCTATTTAAGACCATAACCAACTGAGATTTCAAAATACATACCTTGCCTTACTCATAGTGTTACTCCATCTCTTCTATTGCCTCCTCTGCTGAGTTAGCAACGATGTCACGGCAAAATATGAAAGGGCTGGGTTCTTTTCAAGCTGTGTCAATTGTTAATTTTCCTCTGTTTACCAAGGAAATAAGTTGTCTGGTTTGTTAGTTTGGGGAAGTTGGTTTTCATTCCATTAAGCTTTTTCAGTGTTGTGTCCAAATAGATCTTCCTGCTTTCTACTGGGTGTTAAGTCATGGTTGGATCCTAAGGATGATCACAGAAGGTGAAGAGGATCTCTCCTTTCATTTGCAAATCTTTCCCTGTATTAGGACAGTATTAAGTCAATATTAAACCAAAGATCCACTGAATAAAATTGGCCTGAGATGTAAGCTCTTAGCACGGGGACAAGAGGGAAGGGAAGGAAGGCAGGGTGCAATCTGAACATTTGAGCTCGAGTCTTCTAAGTAAGAGCTTAAACTTCTCTTTAAGCTTTATGTACTTAATGTTTATTCCACCTGTGCAGTCATTTTAACCCTGCCATAGTTGTTGTACGATGGGCTCAGTATTCACCCTGTTCTCAAGGACACTGCAAGTCTTGTCACCTTTCTTTTCTCATACTGCATTTTGCATAAGCACTATTAAAATATAACTGTTCACTCTGGTCTCATCTCTGCGAAACAGAAATGCAAATCACTATCCTAAAGGCAATTCAAAGGAACACTGAGCACAGTGTACTTTTTAATCATCTTCTCGTTACTTTTACTGTTAGCAACAATAATTAGTACCATTTGCAACAACTGAGTGTGGTTTTAATTTGGCAATATCTCCTGCTGTGAGGGATGGGGTCAGGATGCAATATTTAGAGATACAGGGATGGCTGAATGAAAAGGGAGCAATGAGGTTTAACATTTGAATTCATTTTGTTTTGGGATGAAATTGAGAGTTCTTAGACTTCTGTAAAATGGTTAAATGTATAAAATGCAGAGCAGGCCTGTGGGTAAGGCATGTTGGAATCTGGTTCTGTTCGGTGTGTCCTGGGATTTGCAGCACTGTCTCCTAGATCCTGGCTGAGGGCCCAGGTCAGCCATCAACCCAACAAGCAGGACTTCAAAGGTGTCATTCAGGAGCAGACCTAGTAATGACAATCCAGGAGTTAATCCAGCTGTGTTCTAGTTCACAGGAGTAAAACAAGGAGCAAGAAAGCATTTTGCTGCAAATACCCTGCAGCATTAGTGGAGTTCAGAGAAGAGCACGGAATTCGCAGCTCTGGGCCATGATTAAATTAGCCTTGGTTCTGAGCCTGCCCCTCCCCATCAAATAGCTTCTTTTTTCATATTTCTCTACTGAGGCTTGAGGTTTGATCTCTTCCCCTGAATTTAGCTCAAAAGCAGCCAAAATACCAGGTGCTTCAGAAGTAGATGCTGTCAAAACAAGACTTGACTCTCTGCCTTCTGGCTCTCCCCGTCCCTTGCAGGTGCAGAGGGAGTTCTGGGCTAAACTTCTTCCAGTTCCCCTCTAACACAAAGGTAGATTTATAATTGCCTTGTTCTTTGTTAGTTCATTTTATTCCTGGTTCGCCATGTTGTTCAGTAACTTGCAAAGGCTCAGGTTAGCTGTACTAATTCATTCTGCATAATTAATTGTGCATAAATTAGCGGTGTAGAGGTTCTGAGCTGTGACTGGGCTGATGAAGCAGGTGCTCTCAGTGCTCCCTGGAAGAGAGAGGCAGCTCCACGCAAGTGTCCAACCCACCTCCCCTGGGCACCTATTTTGGTAGGAGATGAATCACTCGCTTTTCCTCTCCTTTGAGTAGAAAGAGACTGAATGACTCACAAACACTGGCAAAGCGTTTAAATATCCTGGTTAAGTTCATCCATGAAAGCTCCCTCAGAAACAGGTATTTTCAGAGACCAGCCTGATTGGTTTGTTTTGGAGGAGAAGCAAAATGGGAGTGTTGCTCGCTGGCGTCGTCAGTGTTCGGGCATCACTGGGCTGTCCCCACTGGGCCTGGCCTTCAGCCATCTGTAGCATGCGGATGTGGTTGTGTACCACAGCATAAGCTGTGAGTCTTGGGTTACAACAGCTTCATGCCTGGCTCTGGGAGCGATCCAGCTCAGTGCAAGCCCCTGGCTAGCCCCGAGGAAGCCTTATGAGCACCTCTGGATAGCATTGGGTCAGAAAGACTCAGGTATTGCTGCAGTGTGGGGTTAGTGTTTTCTTTCCCTTCGGTCCCATCTCATAAACTCTTCTTCAGGAGGGAGCAGAAAGCACTTTGTGAGTTTTATTACGTATTAAATATATTAATAACGGGGAACTGGGGGCTGTGGTGGCCCCCGTGGTTTGAGAAGCCCTATTTCAGCAGTGCATGTAAAAGTTTCATCTCACTGATCTTGCAGGTCCAAAGCATGTCCAAGTGCTTTGCTGAGGAAGGGCGGTGGGAGACAGCAGTTCTTGCTGTGGGGCTGATGCAGCGCGGCAGTGGGGCAGGTTGTGCTGGCCCCCTGGGGCCATTGCTGCTGTTATTAGCCAGCTGCAAAAGGATATATCCAATCCTGGGTTGTGTTTTCATCTTGGCATCTGTTCTGGATGCCTTCAACTTGCTGAAGTCCCAAAACTCTCCCAGACACATCCATTCTTATTTCTTATGCTCCTTTAGGTGTAAGTATATTGTGCTAAAGCTGCCTGCTCTTTGTATGATTTCTACTCCAGTGCTTTTCATTGCAATAAATTCCTTTCTCTTACAAATACAGTTGGGATAATCGCTCCTTTTACAGCCCACACTTACCTTAAAGATTTTAGTTAAGAGTTCTGAAGAAGCATTTCAACATCCAAAGCAATAGGAGTCTTCAACAATGCTGCTGCTGAGAGGTGCCCGAGCTCTCCTGGACCTCTTGCTCACGAAGAGGACTCTGGGCCAAGCTCCTCAGCTTCCTCCCAGGCCTGAAATAAAACTTCATGACAGATGAACAAACCAGTGTCTTTCCAAACAGCTCTGCAGCTTAATAAGTAAATGGATATTTGCCATGGAAGGTTACATGCTCTGTGTGTGTCTGCTTCATGCTTGCTGTTAGTTTTTCCTCCCTTTGGCTCTGGAGTAGTCATCATTCTGCTTGATGAGGCTGCAGCTGATGGAAACGGCAGCAAACTGGTCTGAACTGAAACACGGGGGTCTGTGTCTGGGAGGGGCTTGCTGGAAGCGAATGTAAAATCTAACAAATGAATTTAGGAAATGGAAGACATAATTTGCATTTCATTGTGAAGATGGTGGCCTCAGGGCCGTGCTCACCGAGGCGTTACTGAGTAACAGCCCTTTGGGAGAGCTGGAGGACAATTTCCCATCAAGCAGCTTTCCTAAGAGAAGATGCAGGTCCCAGAAAGTAACTTCCCAGAAGTTCACTTTTAATACAGAAAATAAAAATGTGACTCATTTTGACCTAAATATGAATACTTTTGCCAAAATGGCCTGAGGCATTTGATATTGTGCTGGTATTAGCTGGAAGTTCCTTCTTGGTGTGCATCAGCTCTGAGCCGTAGCTCAGGACTCCCCACATTTGCCTACTTGAAGGTCGATACGTTCCTCAGCTTTAGGCTACTTTCTGGCCAGCACCTGTGAGAAAAAGGCTGGAGAAGGGTCAGGAGCAGGGCTGGGTCCAGGGTTGGCAGGACACTGGGGGTCTGGAGGTGTTGACACTGTGTCTGACCACACTACTGTGTGCTGGCAAGCATGGCCAGGAAGCTGCATTCTTAGGAGGGTGGAAAACCCACAGGATCGGGCTCAAAGCCACACTAATGAGATATTTAAACTTCTCCAGTGAGTCAGGTTATGAATATTTTCTTCTGCCCCTTTGGAGGACGTACTCACTGTTGTGAGTGCCCATGTATACTTGTACTCACAAGAATCTCTTACAGTGGATTAGCAGCATCATTTCAAGAAAAGGCAGGCTTGGGGAGGGATATCTGTCCTGGAGGAGGGGCGAAAGCTGCCTGAAGGCAATCTGCAGTCCCTCAGGAAAATGAAGTTAATTCATTTCAGCTCGTAAAAAAAATAAATATTGAATTTCAATTCCCCAGATGTTTTGCTTATTTTCTCCTGGCCACTGTACTCCATTTGCCTCTGCGCTTCGATTCCGGGTTTGCTGCCTGTAACGTCTCTGTCAAACTGAAGGCATTGATTTACACCTCTGCTGCTCCCCTCCGGCTCGTCTCCCCTGAGGCGAAGGAGGCAGTTCTCATGTTGTGACTTTTTTATTAAGGGAATTTCTCTGGGCGCTGTGGCTGTGGTACAGAGCGTGCTGGCTGCCTCCCTGAAGGAGAAGCATGGTACATCTGCAGCTACTCGTGGGGAGCGGTGCTTTCCTCTCCCGGCCCTGGGAACCTGGGTAGCACACAAAGCACAATAATTAGCAACATCACAACTGCCCGTGAAACTCTGTTCCCATTAAATCAGAGGAGCTGTAGGAGGCAAACATGAAAAGCAAGCGTTTTTCTCACCATGGCAGATAAATTCAAGATATTGTTTCTAACTTCATAATGCTCTAGATGCTCTTTCTAATGAAAATGTTTTAATCCCAGTGGCAGGCGAAATGCACCTCACAGAGTACATATGCTGTCTCCAGCTTGTGTAGATAAAATAATTTTACTGTTACCGTCAATAATTCTCTCTGCTTCCACTAAAAGCTCTTCAGCATTATTCACAGGAATTGAAATACAGTCCCAGGCACAACACAAGTTGCTGTAAATGGGAGCAGATGTGGCATATCTCCTGTTCTGGCTCTGTGGGAATGGCTTTTGTCATCCCAGGGGAGTGAAAGCCGCTCTTGAGGGATGCTGCCTCGGAGGTGCCACATACAGTGGGGCAGGGAGTGCTGAAGTGGGGATTATCTCTGCAGGTCAGTCTTGCAGCATCAGCTGAGCTGGCAGCAGAGATGAAGGCAGTACAACTCAGGGAAAATGTAAGTTGTAATGCTCAGAGAAGCTCCTGACACCCCAAAATGCTTCTGTGTGACTATTCCACTATTCTTTAGTCATTCTCCCATCTGAACAGCAGAGAATGATTGGTGAGGTTAAAAGGATCCTGCTTCTTGCATTTCACTAGGAAAAGATGGAGGTTTAGTCAAGCCTGAAAATGCACTTGGTAAAGCTATAGAAAAATATATCTGGAAGGGGAGAGCCCTACAGCTAGACTGAGGTGAGAGGTACAGGGTTACCTGGATGTGCCTGGAGGGAAGTAAATCTCTTCACAAACCTGCCATCAAGTCCCTTTTCAGAAGGGCAGGAAGGACTCAGGACGCTGAGTCTCCCTGACAAGCTGTGGGAATTGGAACTTGTTCCATACACATTATGCCTTTAGAAAACCAGATGTATGGACTTGCAGCATGCCCTGTCTTTGCCTCAGCTTCTCTCTGATCAGGGGAGCACCCAGTGCAAGCATGTGATGGGGGTCTGGAAGAACATGGGGTTCCCTTTACACTGGGAAGTTCAGCAGTGTTGCAAGTGCCACCATCAATCTCCAGAGCAGCAAGGGTTCCATCCAGGGCTCCTCAGCAGCACCGGCCAGGCTCCTTGTGCTGTCAGGCGCTGCGGGGCACGGAGCAGCAGCGGGATGTGCAATACTTGCGAGTGCATTTACGCGTTACCATACAGCTGGTGTGCCGAGCTCTGCAGAACTTACCGTTACCCTATTGTAAAAGAGAAATTTAAACAGGTTAGGGAGAACAAACCAGAAAGCTCAAAATATCCCCAGGGCTGGGGCTGAGGTGTAGCCTACACACCTCTGCAGCTGTCCCCTGTTCAGGTGCCCGCATTGGGTATGTCACTGTATTGACCGTGAGCGGTGACTGAAGGCAATATTCATCTGGCTTACTTGGAGCACAGGACACCTGCCCTCCTGTGCACCACAGCCTTACAGACTGGGCTAAAACCCCACACAAGATAGGAGGTAGAGCACAGTGCTTTTGGTATTGTTCTGGGTTTTTCTCCCTTATTTATTTTTTTAAATTTTATTTTGCGCTTAGATGGAAAGGGCTGCAAATGCCTTAGGCTCTGCTGTTTCTGAAAGCAATTACAAGAGTAAAAAAGCCCTCCCAAAAAGGGAAGACCTAAATGAAACCCACAAAATTAATGGGGAGGGTGAAAACTGGATGAAAAGAGAAACACACCAGCCAATTATTGGAAAGCCTCTGGTTTTGAAAAAGGCCAGTCTCTGATGGAAGAAAAAGTGTTGTTTGATATTGTTTGATTCGGTGCCGTTCCAAATTGCTAATTAGCACGCAGTAATAGGGCAGTGCTCCTCATAACTAACACCTACTTTCTCTGTTAGGCTGTTTTGTCTAAATGAGTCTGTTGAGCTCTAGAGCTATGTACCTCATCATTATGTCTACAGAGCCTTCTCGGGCCCTCTCCCTATAATGATCACTTCACAGGTAATCATACTGTGTAGTTTTGGATCAGTTGCTATTCCCTGATCTAGAGCAATGATCATTTTCCATACATAAGGAAATTTGCTACCCATTTCATTGATGCTGGATCATTTCTTTCTGGGGGTAATAAGAGCTTTAGCACAGCCCATTTCTTTCCAAACAGCTTGACTTATTACAAAGATGCTGTGGAAGCCGTGACCTTCATTGTTAATCAGAAGTGAAATGGGAGCGTATGGGGCAACCTCTTCCCGAGGAGTTCAAACTTGGCCCACCCAGCACTTCTCCCTGCAGATGGGCAGGGTGGCTGCACGTCAGGGTGGGTCAAGAGCCTTCATTAGAGTGCTCCCAGGACAAGCCCTGGCTCTGACACCAACAAACTACTTATTAATTCTGCAGAAGGAATATGGCAACTATCATGTGCTTTTAGCTCCTGTCATTGAATTGTTAACTGTTAATGCAGATCCCTGCGTGGCTGGGGGGAGGTGGGGTGTCAGTGTGTCTGCTCCCTGATCCCCTGCACTGTACATGTGTTTTGGGTGTCCAGGGGACATTGGTAGGAGCAGGATCCCGGTTCAGGCACCTGGAGGAGTCATGGCTTTGCTGAGCACACGGGGAGGCTGATGCTGGCAGGCTCAGAGGCAGTTATAGCTGTGTGCGATGGTGTTCTCCCTGGGGGGGTGTAAACATGGAGCAGATTTTTCATGATGAATGAACCTAAACATACCGAGCCCTGCAGATGCCGAGTGAGTCAGTGCGTGGTTTGGGGAGCGTACACACGAACCAGGGTGTGATGCAGGGCGGACACAGCGCAGCGTTGGCGTTTGGGTCTGTCTCGAGGTGCTCCTACACGCGTCGCTGTGGCCTGGGCTGACCAGCTGTTACTGAATCCAGGACTCCTGTTGCCTGGATACATTCAGGCAAAACTTGGATCCAACAAGAGAAACCCACGCATTCGTGTGCCGCGGTGATGGCCACAGCTCCTCTCCCGTGTTTGTTGGCCTTGCTTCTCAAAGACACCTTCAGCACCATCCCTCCAGCCAACAGGCGTTTCCACACATCGCATCCGATGACAAGTGCAGGGTTCCTCTGTGCTGGGTGATCCGCTCTCGTGTCCTTTCCAAGAACAAAATGGGGTGAGCTCCCTGCTCCCCACTCCCAAGTTTTGTATTTGAAGAGAAAATTTCTGCTTTGAAGTTTGGCAGCTGCCGGGACAGGCGTGTGCGGGGTGGGACACGGCCCCTGTAGGCACCTGTGCTCATTGCCCTTGGAGTGGATCCTTCCCGACTTCCACAGCTCCCAGCACATTATAAATGTACAAGGTGACAGGGAAATGCATTTTTAATGCATTTGCTGTTCTGTATTCTGTACATCACAAACACCTTTAAAAATTGAAAGCAGTAATACCAAAATGAGAGAAACTTGCCAAAGTACAAAGCGCTCACCAGTGTTTCCTATCATGGATTTATTATTTCTTTGAGGTATTTCAGTTCCTGTGAAGTAAAATGCTCCCTTCTCTTCCCTTCCCTTCCCTGCCTGCCATTATTCCTTTCCAAGAATGAGCCTATAATTCAGTTATTGAATAATAACTGTCACGTTTCCTGAGAGCACAAAACTTATTTATGGCTTTGCCCCTGGGCAGGAGGAAGAGAGGAGCTGCTGACAAAGACCCAGGTAGCTATTTATGTCGAATTTCATTTTAGGGAAGGAGCATCTTGACTTGCTTTTGTGAAACCTGAAGCAGTATGGGGGGTGGGGTACCTGCGGGGGACTTTCCTAAGCTGCAGGTCTTTCCCTCTGGAGTGCCGGCTCCTACCTGCCCGCCTGCCAATTAGCTGGGACTGCCACGGAGCTCCTGCACTCAGATTTAAGGATCTGACCCTTACTGGTGAGAGCAATGGCAGTTAGCTGGTGAGCAGGACTTGTGCTGGGGCTGCTTGAATGAGGATGTCCTCAGACCTCCATCAGACAGGTAGAGATTTGGGCATGGCATCCTCCGCCTCAGCTGCAAAGCAACTGGAGGTCATAGTCCTCCTTATCTTCAGAGGTTTACCCTAAACACTGAAGACCCAAAGTGACCTTTAAAGTTTCACTGCTTTGTTATGCAATAGGGGTGAGTCACAAGTGGTTTAGCATCAGTGGCAGCATCTGCAAAAAATAATTTGGCAGGGTCAGACTCTTCCTCCTTTTTCCATGCAATTCCTGGATAAAACCAAGATTTATGGTTGTGTTTCCCATTGAAGGTGTCTGGCAATGTCTCAAGGACTTGATCTGCCCTGGTGCTTAATATTTTGCTGGTCTAAGGTGGCACTCTGGCACCGTGTAAAACTGAGCTCCTTATCCAGGATGAGGGAGAGCACAGAAGGAATGAATCACTTCTTGGAAAGGCTTTAGCAGGCTCCTCTTTAACACTAAGCCTAAAGGGTGATTTAGAGACCTGATGAGTTTTGGCTCTGGCTGAGTTATTGCTGGGGAGATGAGAACTTTTTTGCATCTTAATCTTCCCAACAGTGATGGGACTGGGCTGTCCCCAGCGTGGGGCTTGGTAGCCCTCAGGCTGCCCTCATGGCTGGGGCAGGCTTGAGGTTGCTATTTCCATTCCAAGCTCTGGGGACTCCAGCAGTGAAGTCTGGAGGAGTTAATTCTGTGTCCACTCTGTGCCAAAAATCAGGGTTATTGTAAAGATCCAATCTACTTTATAGAGCTTTACAATAATTTTCTTAGTATGCTGCTGTTGAAGTCTGCACATGTCTTCCTTCAGGGACACCATAAATAAGCAGAATAATAATTAGAACTATCCCAAGTGAAAATCCAGGACAAGAGCTCTGCGGTGTGTGCCAAGATCGCAGCAAGCTTAAAACATTCTGGAGAAAGAGCTCACCAGCAAGAATAGTGGCAGTTGCCAATTATTTCAGCTGACAATGACTTATCTGTGGCCAATACAGACAAGCAGTAAAGGCTGCATCACTGCTGTCCTTTCTTGCTGAATGATGAAGGGGAAGAAGGAAATGCTGCTGCCAGAAAGGGACTGGATAGATGGCTCCAGTCCATGGGTGCCTAGGGAAAACCACTGCTAAATAAAGGAGGACCCTACCAGGGACTTTAACAGTGTCAATACTTCAATATTTGGATAAGTGACAACAGATCTCTTGGCTTCCGCTTCCCTGAAGTGGTGTGCTCAGTGGAGACACTGTCACTGGTGAACCAGTAGCTGAGTTAAGGGAGCTGGATGGTCCAAACCTGGAATTGCCCATTGATATTATGCAAAATGTATTTAATGATAAATTTTTCCATGGGGAGTCCTACTGTTGTGTTGTTTCTACTTTCACCTGCCTCTCAGGAAAGAGAGAGAGAAGGAGTAAGTTTTCATTTTTCTTCTATAAACACACTCAAGACAAAGTGTGAATTGAAATTCAAGATGAATGCAGTCTGTTACAGAGCATCTACCCAAGTACCTGGTAGTGGCTGCTGTAAGGCTGGTCATAAGCAGTTATTAATGCCTCCCCACAGGATCCAAATGGCCAAGCATCACTTTTTTCCCACTGCAGAGCACTTAGTCCCTGTTGGAGTTTACATGGCAGTGCCAGTACTGCCACCATCCCAGGAATAAACCCACCCCCTCAACCCTGGGTTTCTGTGATTGCAATCTCTCTTACAGCGGAGGTTTGAGCAATGAGCTGATGGCTGGCAGATGGGGGGTCAGCATTGCCTGTAGGAAGCAGATGTCAAGGTCAGAACTGCTAGTACACATCCAAGAGAAGAAAGGCCATAAGGGCTGGGTGACACTTACACCAGCATTTTGAAAGCATTTAAAAAAGTTAGGAGCTAGATCTACGTGTCTGATGACTTCTCTTGAGTGTCTTTGGAGCTTCCCAGGTAATGGGAAATATAAAGCCAAATTTCATACTAGAAACGTGCAGGTCTTCAATAGTGCTTGACTCATGCTGGGAAGAAAGAGGAGGAGAACTGTCACTTCACTGCATTTTCTTGTTTTGGCATGTAGAAAATTTGTTCTTTCTCATAACAAATAGATGACGACACTCGGAGATGGTAGGGTGTGTGAATGTCTACGGTATTCATGATTTTACTGGCTGAAAGTTGTGTGCAGGGAAATAAAGGGATCTAGAAATGCATTGCTTGAGGTTGGTCCCCCCAGACTGAAGCCAAGTGAAGTGGACACTGCTGCAGGTACATGGTAGTTGTCCTCTGGAAAGGAAGTTATATTCTCTTACACTGGTCTGCTGTCAAAGTGCTTCTCTTACACTGACCAGCACGTCAAATCCTTAATTCTGATTTATTTAAGGGCAACAAACACCACATAATTTCAGTTGGAATTAATGCCGCTGACCTCTCTCATTCAGCTCCAGAGCTGTGTGGTGGGAATCTTGGGCATGGCCTGATGTTGGCCAGATGCTCAAGCTGGGCTTTACAGAGCCTCTGCCACCTGTACAATGAGCCAGAGACATTATAACAGGCTCCTTTCTGAATTGCCCTTGCTCCTGCAAAGAGCAGGTTCATTGATGAGCACTAGACCTGGATGTGTTATAGGGTAATTAATGTAGTTTTATAAATACCTCTGGGTTTCGTTAGCTTTAGAGGAAGTGTGGTCGTAGAACATCGACTCTAGTGCTCATTTTAAGCACAGTTTCTGCCTTAGTGTGCAACAGCACATTATTTCCCAAAGTCCTCTGAAACTGCATCTTGTATGTCTCAGAGACTTACCATGTGAACTCTTTTTCTTGTCCACATCCCCAGTGCTGAGCTGCTATAACAACACTGGGCCAACGTGAAAGGCTTTGCATGGTACATGAACCGCAGATGTCCCTCCGAGCGGAGCCGGCGGTGCCTCGGAGAGACATTAACTTGATTAAGCATTTCTGAGAATTGGGAAAAGGAGCTGGACATGAGCGTACAGTGTGTCTCTTGGGTTGGCCTTTTGATGCTCACGCAGAGTGATAGAAACCCAGGTGTGGAACGCTGCATTAAACCAGCTCCCCACAAAGCAATCTAATAACAGAGACGTGTAAACAACAGCATGGCAGCAATAAACGCAATTATCAGCTGAGTGAGTTACACAGAAGAGGCGGGGATGATTCCTGCCATCGCTTCTGGGGAATATAAATGAAATGCCAGCCTAGCATCAGGATGTGACAGCAGAAGCTCTGCTGCACCCAGGAGCAGCTCCCAGGGAGGCACTGGGCACGTTTGAGGACTACAGCTGAACTCCGGTGAACACCAATGTTATTTCCAAGCCTGTTCATCTCGCTGCTTGGGGTATCTCCTCTACTTGAAGAAGGCCAAGGAAGTGGCACTTGCATCTCGTGACAGCGAGTTCCAAGGGCTGGTTGTGTGTTATGGCACTGACTTTGGGCAGGCTTAGATTTAGGGCTGTTGGTTTAGTCCTGACTACTGACATGGGCAATGAAAGGAATTCAGGAAAGCCCTGAAAGCGGCTGGGGAAGGCGCTCAGCTTCTGTGTGGGCTTGGTAAGAGAAGCCAAGCTGGAGACTCTGACCCTGTCTATTAGGGAGGGAGGCTTGAGCATGGCCTTTGCATGGGCATGGCATGACCGTGGTGTTCCAAAGGTCAGCAGGAGTGTTTGTCTGCATGGGGAGCATGGCAGGCAATGTGCAGACAATTCTTGTACCCTTTTGGCATAGTTTAAGGCTGTTAGACAATGCTAACAGGGAAGGTAATGTAAAAGGCAAGCCTTTTACCTTCCCTGTTAGCACTGTCTAATAAAGCCTTTGCACTGTGACAAGCTGGCTTGTCTTTGAAAGGTGATCTTGCAAATTTAGTGGGTAATCTCCAAAGGACTGGGGGTTGCACACCACAGAAGTAATCCTCACATCCGAAGGCATTTGTGAGCAGAAGTAGGAAAGCTGCTTCCTGGCGCCGCTTTGCCGAGAGCCCAAACCTGCTCGCCGTGGCTGGCTGATTGGCTGGGTTAGACAGCAGTGCAATTGAGATGAAAGATTATCTGACATTTTAAATATCTGTAAGTTTAATGTAACAGGTAAAGACTGTCTCACAGGGATATTATATGTATGGAGTCACGGTTTTACGAGGTGATTATAACGCAAGCAATTGACTGCCATGTGGAGTATGTGCTAAACGATATCTTGAATGATAATGATGGTTCACTTGGCAGCCTGACAGGTCTCTGATCCATTTATAACTGCACAGAACCCGGAGCGCGGGAGCTGCTGCCAGATGGCACTGGCAGTGCGCGGGGATAGAGTGGCAAAACTCGGCGCTGTGCAGACCGGCAGCCGGCAGGTGAGAGGCCGTGAGCCGCCACCAGAAAGCTGAGTGCTGGCTGCCGGCTGGCCGGTGGGGTGCTGGTGGAGGCTGTGCCGGCTCCATGGGCCAGGCTGGCTGGCATGTCTGCTGGGAAGGCAGACAGCCTGGGCTGGGCACTAAGAAAGAGGTCTGAGGAGCCTCTTCTAACAGTTGTCACTGTGTCACTTCTCCCCACCCAAAATCACATTAGATGTGAGAACATGGCACAAATCTCATTTCCTTTAACAAATATCTAGTTATAAATTGGTTTTAATACGGGTGGTGTTACAAGCTATTGATTTGGCCACATTTTTCAGCAAACAGAAAGGCATAAGCTCTGCAGCAGCCTTGTTACCCTGAGCAAGAAAACAGCCACACACACGCACCTGGAGGAAACAATTTTGTGTGTTTATATGTTTGCTGAGCAGGCAGCTGGAATTTCACACGGTGTGTTTAGCAAGCAGTGCTCAACATCGCCTTGGAGATTATAATTAGGCTTGTTCCTCTTGCCTGATGCGGAGCCCGCTGTCATGGCAGTTATTCTCTTTAATTATTTTCACGCCTGCCGGTGGATGGCAAGACCATGTTTCCTTCATTCCTCTCCGCCAGTCACAAAAGGACGTAGGGCTGTTTTGGCACAGGGCTGTGATTTTGGGAGAGCAGAGGGTGGGCGAGGAGGGGACAGCCATTTCTATAGGTGGTGGCAGCTCAGTGTGGCCTTGGGGACGTAAGGCAGATGCACCACAAGGTGTGAAGGGATTGACTTGGACTCCAGAGCCCTCAAGCTTGCTGCTGCTTGCACAATAACAGTGCATGGGTACCGTGCCATGGCACCCAGGCTCACCACGTGAGCTCGGACAGCACCCAGGGGTTATTAGTGTAACAAACCTCAGGCCACTACAACAGCAGACACACTACGGCAAGCACTGGCTCCGGGCTGGCCTCCTTCAGACTTTGCTGTGCAGGAGGATGTGGCCAGGGTTCAGCATGGCTGGGAGATCAGCCCCTCTCCCCTTGTTGGCAGGCACCAAGCCTTCAGTGGAGGCTGTGCAGGGAGGGCTGGGAGAGCATCTGGGGGCTGGGCAGGAGATCCATGCTGGAGCAGGTGTGGAGGGCTTCAGGGCTGAGGGTGAAGAGGACAGTGGGCAAAAGCCTGACGCAGAAAATTCCTGCGGTAGTAGGCACTGCAGCTCCTGTGATGGCTTGGGTTTTATTCAGGAGAGGGACAGATGCAGCTTCTTTGAGCCTGGGCGTGCTGTGCCATGCCCTTTCCTGGAATAATCACCCACAAAAGAAAAGGCCTTGATTGCAACCCAGATGAGATGATGGAGGGTATCGCTAGCACCCAGCTACGCTCTACTCTCTGTTAGAGCCCCCTCATCTCACAGGGCATCCATGACCTGTGCTCTGCCACTTACAGGTTAATCCTTCAGCCTGGCAAACTTGGCCTTGCCACTTCTCCCACAATCAGGGACTCTGACGAAAACAATGCCCTGATGCAGATAAAAGCCTGATGAATTACAGCTCCTCAAGTCTTGAGTACAATGAAATGTTATGCAAAGAAAAAGAGCAAGAGACCATTTCAGAGCCTTTTATGGTGATTCATCTGGGAAATTATCTGGGAGCAGATAATTTAATGCTAATGGCTTTTTTTTTTTTTCTGGTCCGGTGTCATTGTGAGATGATATTCCAGCATCCTCTCTCCACGCAGAATGGGCTGGGTTTCACTGTGAAATTCATCAGCTACGCAGCCAGTGAGATGAGTGAGTAATGAGCAACCAAGATCAGGACGTATTTGGGGGGTGGTTATGGTACGTCCCAAGGACTGAAGTTTTTACTGGGTATCTGTGCTGTAGGGTACAATCATAGTCCAGGGACTAGATTCCTGGTTGGTGCCAGGCGGATTAACTCCAGCAAGTTATGGAGTTGCACTTCCCAGGATCTCTAGATGAAGCAATGGCAACGTGTGCAGAGAGCAAGCAGGGGTGCTGGAAAGTAGGGGAGGCAGTGGCTGGGTAGAGTGGGGGATGTCTTTTGTCAATTAGTTTTCTAAAACTGCTGGACTTATTCATTTGTCATGTAAACAGTGTTCACTTTTGAAGCCCTTATAATAAATCTGGTGTGGCAGAGAGGCAGATGCTTTGTTAGCATGTGGTGCTAATCCCAAAGCCCTGTAGCCAGGCTATCATAGCGCTTGCTGGGTGTGGGAGAGCCTGAGTCAGACCCCTCTCTGTAGCACCCTTCTCCAGGATCGTGCCCTTGCTGCTGGCTCTCTGCATTTTATTTCCTCCTGCAGGAAGGACTTGCAGGCCTGGGCAGCCCAACACACCCAGCCTCCCCCAGAGATATGGCAGAACTTCTTCCAATTCCTCACTCCAAATGGGGCTGGCAATGAATGGTTTTTCCTCCAGGTGGAGGATGGTCTTAGTTTTCCCTTCAAAGATTTTAAAACGTTCCTAAAACGTGTCCCACAGCCTGAGACTGCTCTTCGTCTTACTGAAGACCATTGCTGAAGAGCTCATGATTTCTGATATTCATACTTAGAAAAGATGCCCTTTGGTCTAGAGAGTTCAAATCAAATGTTTTCCACGGCATTACACAGCCCCCAATACACATTCTTGCCACCTCCAACTCTAGTTCTCTTCTGGACATAACTGAACCCAATGGTGTCCTACGACTCGGTGTATAATAGAAAAGAGTGTGAAACAATTTGGAAAAAAATGCATCTGTGATCAAAATGGCCCCAAGGCACAACACGTGCTCTCTCCACCATATCTCATGATGAATGATGATACAGGCACACAGCTGAGATATAGAGACCACACTGCTAAACTGTTTCCTTCATGGTGAAAGTGATGCTGAATCATGGCTGTTATTTTCATGACAGGTGGTCCAAAAGTCCCTGAAAGATTCTGCAAGATTCTGATCTTTTTCTGAAGGCAGGAGGTGAAGGAAAACAGTTTTCACTAATTTATTTCTAATTTTACATACTTCTGAATGTATCTACAGATCTCTTACTTATTACTTAATGTTTTCTTTGGTGTGAAAACCTCTCAGCAGAAACCTTTGTGATTTTCTTATTTCCCCTATCCTTATTCTCTTGTAGTACAAAGGAAAAGTCAACATGACCATTTCATAGCAGAAAAGTGAATTATTTGATAACAAAAATTTAGGGAAATATCTTATAACTATTTCTTTTTCGTTCCTTCTTCTACCAACAATGTTTAAACATTAGCTAGGTAACAAGTGGGAAAATACATAAGAGCTGTTGTTTAATCAAGTCTCTGCCACCTGGCCAGTCTTCAGAACAGCAGGAATCAGTTCATACTAAAGCCTTCCTGTTTCCTTCACAGCTCTGGCAATCTGAACTGTAAATAAAATTTAAAGTGACGGATGGAAAGCTGGCAGAGTAATTGCTCTGAGGGTAAAAAGCTGGTAACAGATTTGGTGCTCATCTTGGGATTTTTTCTGGGCACAGTTTTGTGAGGCTGACGGTTATCTTATAGCCAGGATTTTTGGGTGGACTCATAGACATTGGCCTGAAATGTGCTTTGAAAAGAATAGAATCCTATGAATGTTTAAGGATGTAGAATTTAAGTGCCGCTCAAAGAGCATCTTGGGGCTCCCGTGCAGTGCTGATGTGCAGCAGTGATGCAAGAAGCAGTCCCTCACAGTGGGGGTGTTGTAGGGTCACAAGAGTGGCCAGAAGCAATAGGGAGTAGATGTGGCAGAGCTTCAGATTTCCTCATCTCCAGTTTTTCTGTTAAACATCCTCAGTGCAGCAGCAGGTGGGCTTTTGTTTGGTTTTGTGCTCCAGTGGTAGATTTCCATCTTTCCCCAGCGTGAGTCCTGTGGGAAGGGCTCCCACCATCCATCCCCTGATGCTCCACCAGTGGATGTTGTCCGTTCTCTTGAATCTTTAAACCCATAAAGCTCAGCATCTGGAGACATTAAGTGTAAGAATAACGAGCCACAGTTACCACAGGTAGGAGCATTATACAGAACAGTGTGCAAAGCTGCACAGTTTCTGGGCAGTCCCAAATAAAAAGACATTTAAAAACAAAGGAGGCCCCACAGCTGACCTAGGTTGCTGTCAAGTCTTGCTGTCAGGTATTCCCCTTTCCATTAGCTCTGTGTCTCCTGTTGGAATGACATGGCTGAGGCCTGTTGATGAGGTAATGACATTGTCTGCAGTGTAGCTTGAGGCACTCAGAGTAGCCTAAGGCTCCACATGCGGCCTGGTATCTCCTCGGTGTAGGAGGCCCAGATACACTGGGCCTTTGAGGGCTTCCTCCAACTTGTGCTGTAAACATGTGGCATGTTAATTGAATTTGCTGGCATTAAGAAGCTGGGCAGTACGTTTTGGCATAGTTTATGCAGAATTCCATGACAGCTCTCTTTTTCTTTGCTTTCATTGCCCATTAGTTTCTGTTCTGGTCATTCGGTTCAAGGCCACAGCAAGCAGTGAGAATCAGATGGGGTTCACGTTAACCTCTGTAGTGAGATTTGAGATAACTGGAGCAATTTTCAGTGAGTCACTTGCATATGAGCGGTGCTGTACGTGTGAGTGAGGGTTCAGCTGGGGCTGCTGCAGGGCTGGGTATTTGCTAGAGGCAGTTGCTGCCCACCTTCAATGCTGTGCCCCAGTTAGGCTGTGCTCTGGCCCAGCAGCATGCTCAATCTCTGCCCACATCCTGGTGTCCTGCTCCTTTGCTGAGGACCACCAGCAGCCTGGCGAAGAGCAGCAACTTCTTTAAGTGCTTTACCTGCGGTCACAAGGGAAATTCAGTCCTAGAGGGAAACAAATATTGGAATATTTAAAAAAAAAAAAATTTCTAATCTTATTACTTAGTTGCTGTGTTTTAAGTCCAGCAAATTGGTGTTTGAATGTAACACGATCAGGCAGCTCCTCTGCAAAGCCAGATCCCACAGACCCGATCAATCAGCATTCAAGATACTCCATTGCTTCTGCAAAGCCAGGGACTGTGGATGGGTCACACAGGAAAACTTGCCCTTGCTTTCGGCACAGGCTTCAGGTGTGCCTTGTGGGGATGCTGGAGAGCCCTAGTTACTGAGGATGGGATGGGATGGGATGGGATGGGATGGGATAAGCTGAGAACACTGCAGAATGTGCAGCCACGAGTCTGCCCTAAGCAAAACCAGCACCTGGGAGTTAAATGTCCAAAGGCAGGCAAACCTCTGCCCATTTTTTTGGAGAGGAGTTCAAACTGTGGAGGGTACATCCTGTACCTTCTGAACTGCACTTCGTTACTTGAGATTCAGTTTTAAGATTTAAAATCTGTTTTGACAAGCTGGCTGCTTCAAGCAATAAATAATTCAGCATTCCACCCGCC
>VZTU01001250.1:143936-176678 GCA_013400835.1 Zapornia atra
CCCCCAATGACTTTTTGCAATGAATAAAATTGTGTTTATGCCATTGAATTAAAATATTGAAGACAGAGTAAGACGGGTGTGAGTAACAGAGCCGGGAATCTCATTCACAGTTCTGCAATCTGCTGTTCAGGAACACTTCTTCCACTCCTCATTAGATGTTTATTTGCTAACTGTTTTGACAACAATGGAGAAACATGGAATCATTTCTCTGGCCTGGGATGTCAGGAGTGTTCTGGGGCAGCCCCTGAGTGGGGCCAGGCTGTAGCAGGACCACAGGGCAAACTCTGGCTCCTGGGTGTGAAGGGCAGCTCCCCGGCACATGTGCTGGAGGGGAAGGAGATATTCACACCCCCCTCAAAATCGCCCTTCTCACCCAGACATGATGTCTGCTTGCCAGGCACTTGCGTTTGGGTGTTCCTCTGGAAAAGAAGGATATTTTGGAATTTTACTGTGGTTTGTTTTGCCAAAGACCAGGAGTAAGGAGGTTGTGGCTGTTAGTAAAGAGGAACCATTAAAATGGTCATTTGTGTAGCTTACCTCGTTGCTTTGTGTACACTTTGCTTTGTCACAGTTCCTAGTGAGATGTTGAACTGTGCAGCCAGTACCTCCTCCTCGCCCTGAGCAGCGGGGAGGGGAGCAGCCACCCTGGCATGTGTCAGTCCCACAGCAGTAGGCACAGAGGTTCAGAAGAGCATTTCCCAGCTGAAGTGTCCGAAAGTGAGATGCCTTTCTCAGAGGTACTTTTGCAGAGGTAGATTTGTCTATAAATATCTTAAGCATGGGATGCAGGGGGAATTGGCCAGCCCTTTTTCAGCGGTCTGTGGGGACAGGACAAGGGGCAATGGCTGTAAACTGGAGCACAGGAAGTTCCACACCAACATGGGGAAGAACTTTTTCACAGTGAGGGTGACAGAGCATTGGAACAGGCTGCCCAGGGAGGTGGTGGAGTCTCCTTCTCTGGAGATATTCAAGACCTGTCTGGATGCCGACCTGTGCAATATGAGCTGGGGAGCTGCTTTGGCAGGGGGGTTGGACCCGATGAGCTCTTGAGGTCCCTTCCAACCTCTATGATTCTGTGATTCTATGATTTTGATGCCAGTAGCTCACCCAAGTCCACTTGGAAAGCCAAAAGCCATGGTGGGCTCCTTCAGCTGAAGGGATCTGGGTATGGGGGGTCAGTCTGCAGTCCCCAGCACACTGCAGGGACTCTGCACATGTGTGTCTCCTCATGCCACATCTCGTGGGTTGCTCCTTGTGCTTGAGCTCACAGCAACACCAAGGAAATCCAGCAGCATATGTCATAAAAATGCAGAAGGAATAAGGAAAATGAAATTTCCTCCTCCCCAGCTCCATGTAGCTGTGTGCTTATCTTGGTAGTGATGAAGTAATGCATATTTATATATTCCCCTTGTGATGAATACTCCTTCTGTGTAACAGGGAGCACAGCAGGTGGTTTGCAAATGTACAGAAGCGTGAGTGCTGACAGTGAGTGTTCTCACCAGTTTTCCCAGTCTCTCTTTGAGGTTGACAGTATCAGTATCTATAAGGAGATTCCTGTGGCATTTCCACAGTCAGTCTGCATAGTGTAATGCTTGGTCTTGACAGACTGGATGCAGTTTATCAGAAGCAAGGGGCAGTCTGTTCCAAACAGCTGACTCAGCAACTTTTCAGCCCTTGCTTATCCTTAGTTTTATTGGGAAAATGCTCTTCCTTTATTATTGTGAGCTGTGCTTTAGCTGTAATAGCTAAATAAAAAGTGTGATTTACGTTCCCTGTTACATGATGGTTCTTCAGGCAGGGAGCCTGGCTTCACGTTGATGTTCCATCGTATGCGGACAGTTCCCATCAGCGGAATCTCAGTGTTGCCAAGTTGTGCACTCAAAACCCAGGGATGCCAGAATGAAAGCTTTCTGTACAAATTAACCCTCAGTCCTGGCTGTGAATCCTGGAAATGCAGGTCTAGAGGGGTGAAACACCTCAGGAGCCACAGGAATGGAAAAACCCAGGCTGAGTAGCCAAAGAGGCTGCCCAATTATTTTAATAAAAGAAAAAGCACCTGATTTTCTGTAGTTTCACCTACAAAAACAGCTAAGTTGCTCTGGCTAGATTTCCAAAGTGAAAAAACATTTAGAAATAGAAAAATAGGCTGACATATTTTTCAAATTCTCTAAAGTTTTAACGTAAAGCAGCGAGCCCAGAATGTTGCAGCGGGCGGTGTTGGGCAGCAGCGCTACCAGACTGCTCCCAGCCCCACATATGCTTCATAAATAGGTTTATTACAAATATTTAATCCATGCTGTAGAGGAGTGTCTGCGTGATTTATATGTGCACGACATATGCCATCCCCTATCTCCTGGTTTTACACTTTCTCACTCCATAGTTAATCCTCTGGACGTTCCTTTGAAGTTAGTTTGGCAAACAGGTGAGCCCCGCCAGGGTGTGCTCATCATGGAGGTTCTTCAGACTTGTTTTGCTGGTAGCTTATTTGCCAATCATAAAATAACAGCACACAACCTGCTTTGAGAAAAGCCTCCCTTGTTTTCCCTGCCATAGTGGCTTCCATTGATTGATTTCACAAAGTTGATCATGTTTTAAAGGATGGGACTATCAATCATGCACCTTGGGACGTCTCAGACACAGAATGCAGTTGTGACAATGTGAATGAATACAAATGTGATGCCAAAACACCCGTCCCTGTGTGTGGCAGGGGCAGAGACGAAGAATATTATTCATTCTAGGCAGGAGGGGTTTCAGATCTCTGGAGGAATGTTGCCTAGAAAAAAACAACAGAGGAAATAAGGCATATCAATTAATCTAGTCCCGAGGTGTTAATTGATAGTTGCTAGGCATCAGATAAATCTCATACTTTATCAGTCAACCCTAAAAGCCAAGTATTGGCAAACCAGCCCCAAATGCGGTGTAAATTCCCTGGGGGATTCAACGTGTGAGGAATGCAAGTGCAGAGCCTCCTCTCCTTCATTTCATTCTCGATGCAGAAGCTGTCTTTATTTGCCTGCACGGAAGGAATGGCTGGCGCATGTCCACTCTGCAGCACCCTAACTTGTTACCTTCCATTCAGAAACAGCCACGGCAAAGGGAAAAGCAGGAAGGAATGACAGTGCCAACCCGCAGGAAGCCTTGTCTTCATTTCACAGGTGCACCAAATAGAAAAGGTGGTAACTCGGGCATCTGCGTTTAGATCATGAAAGGAATGGCAGAGAGGAACAAATTTGATGTTTGTCTGTTGTCTCTGTTTTGTGCACGTCTGTTCAGCATGAGAAGTAGTAAAAAAGTGCCGTGTTCCCCTCTGGCCTTGGGGCACATCAGTACAGGCTCTCTGGGTCCCACCGCCCTGCTCCTTTCTGCTCACTCCCAGCCAGCAGCAGTATCTTTGGGGTTTTGCAGAGCAAATGTTCGTGGTTTGATTTCATTGTAGCTGCTGCTTGAGGTGAAAGTGTCACTACCTCTGCAGAAGACACCTCTGGGAATCAGCCAAGTGCTTGAGTGGGTGCCCCATCGTAGCACTGCTTGGGGGGGGCGCATGTCCACCAGGTGTTTGCCGGCTGCATGGTGTCCGGGCCCTCCAAGGCATGTCCTTGGCCAAAATGAGAGAAAAGAAAGCAACACTTTGCTGTTACTTCTGTTTCTCACCCATTCCGGTGAAGAGGTGTTCTGCCCATGTCCATCTCTCCTTGTAAGTCACTCGTTCTTTCTGATGACATGAATTGTTTCCTTTATTAAAAAAATTGGGGGAGGGGGAAAGAAAAAAGAAACAAAGCTCAGCTTATTTTCAGGGGGAAGCTGTAGTTAAATCCCATCCCCACAGTACTAAAAAATCCTCAAGGCTGGCTTTTCCACTATCTATCCCCTGCCAAGCTGCAGCACCAGTGCAAGCTCCAGTGGTTCGTTCAGCAGGCTGGGGCTGGCAGGAGCTCCACGGAGCTGGAGGAAGGAGCCAGGCTCACTGGCTTGTTCTGTCCTGAGCCTAATGGTCAGAGGTGCTGCCCCTCCAAATCAGCCTTCCCTCTGATAGAAGTCTCAGTGCTGAGTCTCGCCCATAAAACGGAGGGATGACTTGAGCTAAGGGCTGGCACACTGTGTACTGATATACCACCATTTAGGGATTTACTGGCAAATAAACACCCAACAATTAAATTACAGCTATGCCTCCCTTGGGTCACCTCCCTTCTCCCCTGAGCACAGCTTTCTGCTTAAGCCAGGTGAAGCGTAAGGGACATGTGTCCCAACCTCGCTGCAGAGCCGTGTCCTGAGAGCACAGTAACAGCCCAGGAGGAGTGGTGAGGATGGGGAGCTAAGCCTGCAGCTGCAGCATGCTCCCTCTTCGCTGCCAGTCTCCTGGCAGGGTCAGTTCTCAGGCAGAGGCACAACATATCAGGGAACGTTCTGCAGGGACCTGCCATAGGGCAGGTGTTTCCCCATTTATTTATTCAGCCATTTAGAAATGAATGTAATTGAAAAATCTCTTTAGCTCAGGATTACATCTGCCAGCAGAAGATAGGGAAAGTGTTGGCAAAACCAGGATCATGGTACAGAGTGCTAGCAGAAATGGATTTGTTTTTTTCAGGAGGGGGAAAATACTCTTGTTGTCCTGTTCCAATTGTACTTCTTTGAGAAAGGCAACAGAAGGGGCTTATAGTCTTGTCTTCACACGTCCTGTAGTGTGTCGAAGGCCACCCACCGCCCTGGGGCATGCCTAGACACCGGGGCACCGGGGCAGGGGGTGTGTGTGCGGGGCGGCGAGCAGTGCGTCTGCTGGGCTCCTGCCCACTCATGGGCTGGCGTGTGGTTGTTCACTGCTATTGCTTTTACCAAAATCCCCCTGTTGGCACTGAGGTTGTCTGCTCTTTCCAAGAGCTATTGGAATTAATATGTTCCATGTACTGTGATGAACTGATGTCCAGTTAGGGTGTTGTGGTAGCCACAGTGCAGGATACCACAGAGGCTCTGAATCTGGTGCCCAGAGATGACAGAATTGGGCTCCTCATCCACTGGCACAGCCAAATCCTTCCTCTGTGTGTGGGACTGCGTAAGATCTATTTCGGTTGTTCACTGCTATTGCTTTTACCAAAATGGTTTGGTAGAGATGAGAACTCTCTCCTGCATCGTGGGGTTTATGAGCACGTGGGCACCAGGAGCAGCCTATACCTTCCATTTCCATCTTGGCAGGATATATGTCCCTGAGAAGAGTTTTGTGTGAAACACATAACCCAGCATTTATATAGACATTTGCCCAACTTTCTGAAGAATTGTGTCATTTGAGATGCAAAGTTTTTACCCAGATCTGACTTTTCAGTGTGTAAAGAGAATAAGGGTAAACATTTAACACTAAATAAATTAGATGGACAATGAACTGAGTTTCATCTGCCAGAACTACTCAGCAGCAGCATTTCATTAACATTAACTGTTCATCAATAGGTTTACAAATTAAAGTGGTCTAATAACTTTACAGTGACTTCAGGCAACCACCAAACAGCAGAGAGAGCAGTCAGCCACCCTCCGCTGTCAGGGACTGTGCCAGGCATTTTGCTGACTCAGCACACTTGTCCAGCGCTCATCCCAAGGGATGCTGGAGTTGTTCTTGCTATAAAGCGAATCCATTCATGCGGGTTTATCACTGGCCTTTCTGAAAGGAAAACCCAGTATTTAACTGATATAACACTTTGCTTGTTCCCAGCACAATGGACTAAATCACAAAAAAAGCTGGTCAGGCCTGTGCGAGCAGGTAACCTGCTCCCAGAATCTTGGGAGGATGGTGTGTTCTCTGTAGGGCCTTTCTGTTACTGCGTAGTTGGAAACTTTGGGGTTGCACTCAAAAAACTGATCTTAATGAGTCCTTAAATAATAATTTTTTGTGATGTCACAGAGGGATGTCTCAGTCAGGACTGGGCTAAGGCACATTGCTCATAGCAATCTTCCCCTCCCCCACCCCTCGCCTTTGTGAGTGATGGAGAGACCTTCCCTGCCCACCTCTGCCCCACAGCAGAACTGCTGTCTATGTTGGCTTTCCCACCTGAGCATGCAGACAGCAAGAGCAGTCCTTGCCTGGTGTCACCCAATAAGCTGGCAATAAAGACAAAAGCCAAAGTAAGAACTCATAATCGATAGTTCTCCCTTATGGGCAAAACAGTTTTTCAGGCTGAAGTGGTCTGGAGGCTACATGCAAACATATGTGTAGGCATGTACACATATGTGAACATTTAAATATATAAAACCAATCCATACCACTTCAGTCTCCATCACTAGACTGAAGAATCCCGTTGATGAACTTGGATGACGGTCAAGTCTCACTCTGTGAAAAGCCTCCCCCAGCATCTGGCTCAGTGTGCGGGGCTTCCTGTCTGTGCCGAGGATGAAATCGTCCCCTCACATACTTCAGTCCCAGCATTGCTCTTAAAATACTTCTGTTTTCTGCTGGTATCCCTGCGTCAGCAGGGTGTTCAGGTGGTGGTACAGGATGTGAACTACAGAGGGTGAAACTATGAGGGTAATGCTATGCCCACCAACAGTCTCATAGGAAAAACCCATTTGTGCAAGGTTTGGTCACTGTTTGCAAACTCTACCACCTCGAGCCACCCTGCCTGAAAGGCAGATGGAGCAAACCACAGAGGTTTTGAAGCTCAAACTACATGTCTTCCAGAAGACACAGATTTGATGCATCCTTAGGTGTAGAACATTTTCAAACCCTTCCCCTTTCAAAGATGTATCTGGAAAAAATCCAGGCAGCAGCTTTTTGCAATTTTAATGCTATTTATATTTTAATGTTCCCTAGCATTAATATGATAGGCTAAGTATAGAAGATAGCTGGGGACTTCAGGATGCATTGAGAAGAATACAGTTTCACAAAAACAACATTTGGAGCTAATTACAAGACCAACGGGTTAGAACAACACTAAGCTGCCAAAAATCCCTGGATAGTTACTTATTCATAGTGAAATGAAATCCAGTGATTGAGTGGGGAAATGTGGCTATAATAGAAATCATGCCTGGAATATTCATAAAGAAGTTTATCAAACAGAGTTCTGGGGAAAATGCAGTATTAACATTTACAGGCCTTGGACACGTCCTTTAGGACACTCTTCTAATTCCACTTTGAGCTCCATCATCTTTATGCCACACTAAGTTTATTTCAGCACGCCATGTTCATTCAAAAAAGAGACTGCTTAAATGGAAACATACTTAATGACATCTCAGGCTGGGGAAGGACAGCTACCTTCAGCAGTATTAACTTTGTGTAGGAAGAATGGGCTCTGTTAGGATGATTCATAGTCAGCTGGGAGCAGCCAGGGTTAATCTTTGCTGTTCCTACTGTTGCCCCATAAAAATGAGTGGTTTTCCTTCGGTTACAAAGCAGGGGGGGACTTCGCTGTTGTGCCAAGATTTAAGCATCATATGTCCTCAAACAGGGCATGTTTTGGGTCATCCCTTGATGACTTTCACAAATGTGAGTTACTTTAGGAGACTATTTACAGTGTATTCCCTTACGTTTTATTACTGAAGGGTGTTTGGTTTTTCTCATTGGCAATATTGGCCTTGAGCCACATTAGGTAGTGTGAAGAAACTACAGGACTACAACATGCGATGGAATTTGTTCCCTAATTCTGTCTGTCCAGAGTTGGTTATAGAAGAGTAGTTGCTGGGCTTTGTATTTGTATTCTGCACCTGCAGTCATGGTGGGAAGTTTGGGTAGAAGTAAGGCAGAATACGAGGTTGGAGATGATCCCTCCCTGGGAGGCTGCTGCTTCGGATGGAGGGGACCTCAGGAGGTGGGCAGGGAGGCGGCAGCAGCCAGGGCAGTGAATCAGAAGGTTTGGGACCTGCACGGTTCTCTTTTTTTTGCCTACAACCTGGTCTTCAAGATGCAAGGTGTTTACTGCAAACCTCCTGGTCTCAGGAAACTTAATTTGGGTAAAGCTTTCTTAATTTTTTTTTTTAATGGCTTGTTTCTTTTCCTCTACTCTGCCCTGGTGAGACCACACCTGCAATGTTGTGTCCACTTCTGGTCCCCTCAGTTCAAGGACATAGAACTCCTCAAAAGAGCCCAGTGCAGGGCCACCAAGATGATGAAGGGAGCAGAACACCTTCCTTGTGAGGAGAGGCTGAGGGAGCTGGGCCTCTTTAGCTTGGAGGAGACAGAGGGGTGACCTTATTAATGTCTATAAATATGTAAAGGGCAAGAGTCAGGAGGATGGAGCCAGGTTCTTCTCAGTGATGGCAGCAACAGGACAAGGGGCAACGGGTGCAAGCTGGAGCAGAGGAAGCTCCATGTGAATAGAAGGAGGAACTTTTTCACTGTGAGGGTGATGGAGCCCTGGGACAGGCTGCCCAGAGAGGCTGTGGAGTCTCCTTCTCTGGAGACATTCAAACCCACCTGGATGTGTCCCTGTGTGATTTAGTCTGGGTGATCCTGCTCTGGCAGGGGGTTGGACTAGATGATCTCCAGAGGTCCCTTCCAATTCCTGACATTCTGTGATTCTGTGATCTGCCAGGACACCTGCATGGCTTACAGAGGTGTACCACCAGCTGCACTCTCTCTTCTTTCCTTCCTCTATGAAATGCCTGTGAATTGAGCTCCAGGTGCTTTTGGCAGTACATAGCGTTGTTTTTGAAGGTTTTACCTCTGACATTCTGCAGTACAGGATTGGGAATAGCAGGCTCTTTTCCTAGCTGAAGGTTAAATGAAGAAAGATTTGGGAAATGTTTCTGAATATTTTCTTCCTAGAAAATCTCTGCCTCGTATAGAAGGAAAGAGGAATCCCCAGATCTTCTGCTCTGGAAACCGGTAATCTTGTGTTTTGCTTGTAGCTATGAGGAGCTATAGAAGATGGAGCCATTCCATGACAGCTCCTATTTCATTCACAAAAACATTTTTTTCCTGATGATTTATAAAACATTTTCACCACCCACACTTATGTTGTGTATGTAGGTGGTGCAGCTCCCAAATATCTCTGTGCTGCATTTGGGAAGAGGCTTCAGATGTAAATATATCCCAGCAGCACCCACAGAGCTTTGGTCCTCCATCACTACCCTATCAATGCTTTCAGCCTCACTGAGCCATCACCCTGTAACCATTGGGACATGCAGTATTACATACTCAGTAGTGTGTGTGCCCCCCTCCCTCTTCCCCAGTCCTGGAATTGGGGCTTCCAGCCTCTTCCCATTGACATCAGCCTTCTGGGAGAGCCCCTCGCTAGACAAAGGCTGAGCTGCAACATACCAGCCAGAAACTTCTCCTTTCTGACAAGGGCCATTAAATTTTCCCCTTTTTGATGCCTGTGTTAGAGCAGAGGCTTCCTTTGCTGTTTGAAGTTTAACGAAAGATTCTGGGTGGGGGGTGTGTGGCTCCTTTGTCAATAGAGGAATGCCACCACAGCTGACAGATGGTTTCAGATACTCTTTGGAGGCCGTTTGCAGGCAGAAACACCTTTCTTTGCTTTCATCTATTCCTCTGCTCCTCTCCTTCATCTCCCGTTCGGTCTCCTAACATCAGTTGCATGGAGAGTGCAGGCACGGGGGTTATCTGCCAGGCCTTTACAGGCGAGTGTCTGCGTCTTTAAAGCACATATGAGAAAGGATTGTGTTGCCCACAGGCTCGCCCAGCGCACCATCAGCTACACAGCAAATTCAATTAATGAGCAGTAAAGATTGATGGTGGCTCAAAAGGATCATTATTAAAGGCTGTGACAGGAGTCTCTTTTCTCCAGGTGATGCTTAACCTGATAATCCAGAAGGATCGATCCTTTGTCTCTGCTCTGCGAGGAGGGCACGGCCGAGCTCAGCACCACCAGACATGCCTGCGCTGAACGTTATTAATGTGCCAGTGCATTGTCTGAGCTTTGCAAACTTTTTCAAGACTTCAGCCCCTTTTCCTGTGGCTTAAGCAAAAGCTTCATTTCTTCCTACTCTCAGTGGACCTAAATCACTGCCCTCTGGTACTTGCCCACCTCCACTGCTGACCTGGCACATGTGGAAAGGGAGGAAAAGTGCATCCAGCCAGTAAAACACCACCTTGTGCTGTATACACACCTGGGAACTGAAATCTCATGAAAAATTGGACTTTGCTCTGGACAAAAATCTATAGCCTAAATAAGCCGTTGTTATTGCTACCTGTAAAATAAGAGAACAGAATTCAACATCCCAGATCATCGTAACATGAAACAGTAACAGAGCAGGTTTTACTGCCATTACCTACAGTGACCCAAGGTAGCAAGGTCTGAAAAGAGGAGACTTATATATTAATATATTAGAGCAACCAATGTAACCAGCAAGCAAGGCAAAACCTGGAGGCTCAAGCTCTTCAAATCCCTTGTCTGTTTTAGATACATTATTTTGTTTAGCCTACCAAAACATACTGCCTTTTGCTACAAATCTTGTTGCCTTTACTTCTGCTAACAATTTATTATCATTCACCTTCAAGAAAAGCCACTTAAAGCACAACTTTTTGCAGTAAAACTATTTTTGGGGTTATTAAAGAATTTTTTATAACCTGTTCAACCCACAGGCTTGTCCCTGCCTGACCACTGCACGTGATCCTGGATGCTTGCTCCTCCCTTTTTCTATAGAAAACGCCCCTTCTGTAAGGATCCAGTAATAGCAAAGATTCCTTTTAATGTTCAGCATGGGTGCTGCTTTGGAGTCCCTAATCTTCAGGTAGTTCTGATACACCTCAGCTTGTACTGCTGCTCATTGTGCTGTACTAAGAGGAAGACTTTACATTTGTGTTTAGAGATTGTGCTTCCAGTTCCTCGTATATACTGTACGGTGTGTGTCCGATCTGTCCCATCCATCTGCAGACAGCCCCATTGCCTGCAGGTGTGCACATCGGTGGGCTGTACACATCTGCAGGCAATGCTGGTCCTTGGAGGGCTGCTCTCAGACATCCAGGGCAAGTCCCAGCTCCCATCGCTGCCCGGCCCGGGGCACTGCATGCTGTGACATGCCTCGTGGGGGTGGCATAGGATCTAGGGCTTGCTGGAGAACGGGAATGTCGGGGTCACTCTCCTGCATCCAGGATTACACCTTCTCACTGTGTTCTACTGACTTCCCTTATAAAAGTAAACCAAACCATCAGGAGCACCCAGCTGAAGCGTGGTTTTATAACAATAGGTTTAAAATGGAAAAAAGAAATTCTCATAACTGTAATTCCCTCCCATCCTGACCTCTCTCCTGGGAATTCACAGTGAAGGCAGCTGCTGTCCCCCCTGCGCCGATACTCCCCCCACTCCTGCAAAGCTGCTGATGTGCTGTTCCCCGCATGATGCCCAGCAGCACCCACTGGCTACAGCCCGTGTTCCGTTCCTGGTCTTGTCCCACAGAGTCACATCAGACTCCATTCTCCCAGGGATTTCCTGCCATTTGTTTGGATACACAAACATCTCCACTTTGATTTTTTTCTCAGTGAATAAACAGTATTTTCACTTTATGGAAACAGAAGCGCATTCGGAAGGTAGCGTGTCTCATTGAGCTTCTGTTGTTGTTTCCTTTGTGCTGCTTTTGAATATTTTTCATTCTTGTCTCTCTTTCCCTGAAAAAACTGTGGAGAAGCCCCAAAGCTTCTCTCTCCATGTTCACAACTGCCAGCTCTGGATGTGAATTAAACAAGCAAGCCAAGTGTTTGTGATGATACAGAACCTATTGCATGCCAGTGGTTGTGGTGGAAGGGAGCTGCCTCGATTATTTACTTCAGATTTATCCCATTCCTTTCGGTTTCTGGGTTATTTTGTGAATCAGTTCTGATTTCGGTGAAGTCAGTTGTTTGTTACTAAGCATTTGCAGGAGAGATGTTTTTAGTCCTTGAGTGTTTTCTTTTGATTGTAGGCTGCAACGATGGGTCATCTAATTACCTACTGATGTCTGTGCTTGTTGAGTGGGTCTCAGGTCTCAGGCTGCATTGAGGGAAGAACAACAATAAAGCGGCTTTCAGTGTGAAGCTGGGGGCAGGGAATTCATTTGTGCAAGACAGAAATTCATGAGTATTCCAAATACTCTTCAGACTGCTCTACTGGTGACTAACAGTCCTGTGAGTAGGAACGCTCACAGTTGGTTTAGCAACTAATTATTGTATTATTTCACCAGTCTCACAGTAATTGCAAAGGATTTTTCAAAGCCTGAAATCTTGAACTTCTGCCTTGGAAACCCAGTCAAAAGGTTTTGCACTTCAGTCTGACCTCTTATTCCATCGTGATAGTCCCCCGGGCATTTCAACTCCTATAAAACCTTTCAAGCATTTGGATTTCACCAGCTCCCTCTGCTGTGTCCCTAATAGCTCTCAGCAGTCGAGTATTTGTAGTGTTACATTCTCGTGTTCTTAGCCAAACCCACAACACTTCTCACCCCTTGGTGTTCAGACAATTAGTTTTTTGTTTGCTAGCAGCTAAATCTTCTATTTGCACCAAAACAAAGGCAGGATTTTCCAAAGGGAATGAGGTGCTGCATTGCCTGGACACTGAGGAACTGGACATGTAATTCCCTAAGCACAGGCACCAAAACTTCAAACCTTCTGGTGATTCCTGATCTGCTGCTGTGGGGAATGAATGAGCCCTCTTATCTGCAGGTATAACTAATACCAGTTCCTTCCATGTTTTGCTGGGGATACTGAGAATATAAACATCTAAGCTAAGCTGAGGTCTTAATAAGACGCCTGATGCACTGAGATGTAATTAGACTGGAAGAGACCAAATTAACATAGATAAGAATGTGCCTGGATAAGCTGTGAGAGAGAACCCTATGAAAAGATGCTTGAAAGTCTCTTTGTCCCAATATGTCTTAGCAGGAGCTGTGGCGATGCTTCCTAGGCAAAGGAAGCATCATAGAGTCATGGAATCATAGGGTTTGGAAGGGACCTCAAGAGCTCATTGGGTCCAACCCCCCCGCCAAAGCAGCTCCCTATCTCATATTGCACAGGTCAGCGTCCAGACGAGTCTTGAATATCTCCAGAGAAGGAGACTCCACACCCCCCTGGGCAGCCTGTCCCAGGGCTCCCTCACCCTCACTGTGAAAAAGTTCTTCCCCATGTTGGTGCAGAACTTCCTGTGCTCCAATTTGCAGCCATTGCCCCTTGTCCTGTCTCCACAGACACTGAAAAGGGGCTGGCCATTTCCCCCTGCATCCCATGCTTAAGGTATTTATAAACATTAATTAGGTCCCCCCTTAGTCTGCTTTTCTCCAGGCTGAACAGCCCCAGCTCACTCAGCCTGTCCTCATACGGGAGATGTTCCAGGCCCTTAATCATCTTCGTAGCCCTTCTCTGGACTCTCTCCAGGAGATCCCTGTGTTTTTTATACCAGGGAGCCCAGAACTGGACACAATGCTCCAGATGGGGCCTGACCAGGGCAGAGTAGACAGGGAAGATCACCTCCTTCGATGTGAAGCATCACTATCCTGTGGTGATGCTTCTTAGGATAAAAGGGATTGCTGAGGCTGGACTTCACGGTATCCCCAAATGCTCCTCAGGAGAGGAGCCTCTGGCTGTGCAGGTCTCGGGAGTGTGTGGCTGCCAATGTTTAAGGGGAATGCAGATGACTCAGGTTTAGGGACGACACGCTCTGGAGAAACTCTTTCAGCAGCTGTGCAGGGCACCCAGGTAGAAGGTTGAGCTGTACTATCAGCAGCAGTGGAGCCCCACTAAGGGCTGTGCTGCGAGAGCTAGACCACTGCATTTTGGGTGAGGTGGTAAGGTGGAGGGGTAAATATTTACTATGGAAGAATCTGAAAATTAGACGATAACTGTGATGTTTGCAGAGCTGGGCTGGAGTACCAGCACTGCTGCTTTCTGATGGTCTCTGTAACTTGAGATTATTTGAACCATAAATAATTTTACAGATGAAATACTGCATTCTTTGGTCGTTCATTGACAGTAGGGCAAATATGGAGTTGGTGTTTGGTTGTACAATGGTCAGTAGAATTGCAATCAATCCTTTTGAGTATACCTAAAAGTCCTGGTACTTGTAGCAAGCTGTTCACGTGCATTGAACCGGACTCCTGCATGCCCACAGTTCCGTGCCTAGATGAAGTAGGAGACAGGAGCTAGTGTCTAGCACTGGAATTTGCAGAGATATTGATGTTTCCGGGGATTTCCCTCATTCCAGGGTCCTGGAGAGCCAGACTCAGCTTATCCTGCCAATCCCATGCTCCCTGCAAGCTGTCAGCCAGCACCAACACAGTCCAGCTGGTCTCTCTTGATAGCAGGCACAGACACCATGGTTTCAGAGAGAGCAGAGAGCCCAAGGGCTCTTGTGTGCTGGCTTTAATTCTGTTTTAAAGCTTGGCAAAGTATTTCAGTGCTAGCACCGTGTGGTAGCACAGGCAGCTGGTCCCCACTCCACATTAACCGTGCAGGGAACAACATCTTCACCAAAGCAGATGGGGAGAAAAATGTCCTGACCACATGTTGTGATAAATCATACAGCGCCACTGCAAGCTGGGGGGAGTGTGTAAATGTAAACCCTTGAGTTTAAATAGAAAGACAAAAAGAAAATCCTCCGTGCTGGACACTCCTCTGATACCAAACACAACACAGAGGCTCTGCTCTGGGTAAGGACCTTGGACAAAAGCAGTCCCAGGCAGAAGGGACTGCTGTGCTTCAGAGCCTGGGCAGGAGCCTGGCCATCCCACCAGGGCTCTCACCTCCACTCCCACTTAGGGAATGGGGCCAGAGGAAATGGGACTTGTGACTGAGTGACTGCTGGGTGACACACAGTCACAGGTCAGAAATCCAGAGTGCCACCTAGTCCTTAACATGCACCTGTTGGCACAAAACACGTCTTACTCAAGTTCTATGTTTTGAAAATCCTCACTGCTCTTTGACTTTCTGTGAGGTGTGCAGCAGTGCCTCTTGACTTTAGGAGCTGTGACTGGGCATGCGTAGAAAATCCATCTCCAGCCTCGCACTTGGCTCCTCCTGCACGGAGCTCGGTGTTCCAGCAGTAATTCTAATTGCTGCAATCAGTGAGCACGCCATAACAGGAACCAATCCTGCTTGCTTTCCCAAAGCATTTTGTCTCTGTTTTGGATGTTACTTCCCAGAGGGCAGCTGCTTTGTTTTGCTGTGGAGCTGCCACTCTCCTGTGGCAAGTTTGGGTTTCAGTACAGGCTTTCTTCTTTCCTCAGGCACCCCTCTCTTTGGGGAGTTCACAGATCTTTAGGGTGTCCCTTGAGCAGGGACATTTTTAAGAAAGAAGCTGATATGAAATCACACCAGGCAGGAATTTTTAGCTTGGATGTAGCCTTTGGAAGCAGAATATACAGTGTGGAGATCCAAGCCTTGACACACAGTCTGTGAGACAACATCGCTCTAGGTGGCTTGTTGCATTTGGCTCTTGGTATTTAAGGAGTAGGCTTAACCAAACACTTCTACCAATAGTAAAGCAGCATGAAAGTAATCTAAAAATGATTCATTGCAGTGTCTTCTTATGCCTTTTATTACTGCTATTGCAAATATTAATCATGGTTATTTCATGTTGATGAAGTTTCCTTAAGTTTCAGCAAGTAAACTGCATATTATGTGGAAATTATGGAGCTCAAGCAAATAATAGTGTAAAATAGCACATGTATTTCTCTTCCCATTCCTCAAATGTCAAACTGTGGCTTTTTCCTGGTATGTTGGTATTCTTTACCAAGTCTCCACTCTATTTTAATGGGTGTATCTGTTCTGTAAAGGTGTCACACCAGGGAATTTGCAGTGGTGACTGCTGGAGCCAGGGCTGTCAGCAGGGGTGCCTAGCTGAAGGCATCAATTTGTACCTTATCACCAAATCTTTAAATTATTCTATTTCTTCTCTGAGTTTTCCATGGAAGCAATCCACAAGCCATGGGTCTTCAGGAGGATTTGTCCTCCAGTAATTCTGATTCTGTTAGGGTAAGTCTGACATTCAGGGTTGATGTCAAGCATCTGGCACACTCAGCCTAAGCCCCACAAGAGCAACCTTTTAAATCCTGGGTGAGAACTACCTTAAAGAGGCCATTCCTTCATCAGGGAAAACTTACTGAGGAAGTAGCATTGCTGACAGCATGGTGCCAGCCATAGGCAGGAGAGAGCCAAGCTACGGCTCCTGCTCTGGACCAAGGCAGGCAGGATCTCTAATGTCCCTCCTGGAAGGGGTGAAAAAACTCATATAAAGGAAAAAAATAGTAAGGTAAATGAAGGTGTGAGGGTTTCACAGAATCACAAAGTTAGAAAAGACCTTTAAGATCATTGAGTCCAACCATTCCTGTCCCGTTTCATTTGATGATGCACAGCTGGATGCAGCTGGAATCCCTGGCTTTCTCATTAATTAAGTTAGCAGCAGTCTAATGGGACAAACTGTTCAGAAAGATGTGTTCTCTGTCAGTTAGGTTTTGTGTGCAGCAACCCAGGGCTTTCATTCTGCTGCTTGTTCTTCAGTGCCCTCGCTTGTCCTGTACTTTGAGAGCTGTTTTCTCCTCTTAGTATAATTTTTTATGTTTCATGTAAACTGCTTTTCCTTCTGGCTTCTTCACACTTGTGACACGTCTGGGACTCATCTCACTGTTAAGGGCAGTTTTGTTCATCTGTTTCTAATTTTCCCAGGTACAAAAGCACTGTAGAGAAATCCAGCAGGGTCTTTGGTCCATTTCATATGAAATTCCCACTGAAAGGCAATGCATCGTGATAGAAAAACCTTGTGCCTGTCTTTCAAACAGCTTCACTGGTTTATTCTAGCACTGACAGATGTCCAATTGCAAGAGGGCTACAGTGAGCGACACACACTCTCTTCCTCGGTGCCATCAGCCGCCCTCCCACAGCTGCAAGGCACTGGGTGCTCCTGGCTGTATTGTCAGGGTTTGCATTTCTCTTCTCGGGTGTTTTCCAAAATCAAACTCCATCACCAGAACTGCTCTGGCCACTCATCTTTTCCATGATTTCCAGCATTGGGTGCTGGATGGGTGAGGGGCCATGGAGCCACCTACGCACCCTCCCCATCCATCACCCAGGGCTCAGCCCCACTCCTACCCCATTGCAGACCTGGTGAATTTCTTCTTGCAGTTTAGGCTGCATCTCTCCCCATGCACTGCTGTGCACTCGTGTACAGCTAAGGAGAAAGAAGTAGAAAGACTCCAGAGCACTGAAAGTATACTCCCTGTGGTATGGACCCCTGCAGAAGCAAGGAAAGGTATTGAAATTCCAGTGGCGACACTGGATATTTCAGCTCACAGCTACATTAAAAATCCCCAGTGTTAGAATAAATCTTTCGAAGGAGAGATCTGAGGTTGATATTAAACCTTGGTCTAAGCAGTCCTGAGGTTAGAAGAGTCACCTCATCCAGTCAGACCACTTATTAATTTTAGTCTTGAGCTAAATTCTCCAAATTGGACCAAGCCTGTAACTTAATGGAGCTCTTTCTGAAGCTGCAGCAGGTTTGACAGTGGCTCAGCCGCTCTCCTGCGGGGCTGTGACCTGCCACCACTTACATTAAATTGGTTGCCTGGCTGGCTGCATGTTGCAGCCTCTTCCTAGAGCAAAACTACCCCATTTTAGCACTGCAGTCTTCATGAAATGAACTCTGTGAGACAAGCCAACCCCTTAATACATGCTGCAATTATTTCTACCTTTCCATTTTATTTTTCTGACCTCAAAAGACCTGAAAAATCCTGTTTAAACCTGCACTAGCTCTGTATCCTCCTGGGTTTTTCTCCCTCAAGTGACAGATCATTCTGTCACAGAGAAACACAGCCACATAGGGGACAGGTGCCTCAAGTAAGAATATTTTAATATTTGTTTTAAGTTTATTCTGGGCAAATGGATCAACACATCAATTGTTGAACTCATCAACTCTTAAAAACATGTACTCTGTGGAAAGTAAAGGGAAATGTGGTTTAACCTGAAGAACAGCAGAGAGCCATGACTCATCCCTCAGCGAAAATTCTTCTCTTGACTCATGAATTGATGCACTGTAGGGCAGCGGGGAAGGTAATTCAGAGCAGTACACCATAAAAAGACTCTTTACTTGGAAGAAAGTTCTTGTATTGACAGCACAAATTACATAAGTAATTTGTTTGAAATTAGTACTTTCTCCAAAGTACTAATTCACGGCTCAGGAAATTCTCTTTGGTTGGAAGTTTTCTTACTTTATGAGTAGATCTACTGTTAGCCAGTGAGTCACGTTGCTCCCTCCAGCTAATACAGAAGGATGCTTGTGATTATGGGAGCTATCAGCTCCTTAATGATAAGGATTTTAATTTGGCTGCTTCTAACACATGCCATGAATAGAAACCACAAGGGCCTCAACTCCTTCTGCACGAATCTTAATTGCAAGTGAAACTTCAGCAACTAGTTCACAGGACCAGCCTTCTTTAAGGTCCTGCCAGTCCGGATGCATTCACTGGTGAGATCCAGGCCTAGCTGTCTGGCAGGCTGAGGCTTGTGCTGGCCGAAAGCCATGGAAACAAGCTCTTCTGCCTAAAGTTGGGGTTCACCTGCTGAAATGTCTGAACCCTGCTGCACAGCCTGAGAGGGGAGGTGGGGTGATGCACCCCAAAAGCTCCCGCCTCCCCAAGCAGGGATAAGGCCAGGCAGCGCATAGGGAAGCTGGGCTGAGCCATAGGCATCCTGCTGCTGGTGCTGGGCTCCCCGGGCACAACTGCTGCAGCCGAGTCACTTCCAGTAGTGAATCTCGGCAGAACTTCCCTCTCTGGCTTACAGTCACTTGGTTGTGATAAAAAGGCACAAACATGAGAAATAAAATCATCAGTCAAAAGGCAATTTAAAACTGAAATCTGTAGATCAAGAGTGGTGTTTTATGGTTCTCGTCTTACTTCTTTCCCATTTCCCATCCTAGTTTGATGTAACTCTGCAGCCACTTACCTAGAAATGTAGGCATGTCTTCAGGATTTCTGGGGGTTTTTTCCTACAAGGGGACCAAAGATGTATCACATAACTGCTAGGCTGCAGGAGACCTCTCTGCTACCACACACAGTAAATATTTTTAATAATAGCTCCATCTCTTCTGCTCTCTCTGAAATGATTAAGAGCCTGATTTGGATTCTGAGCCATGCTTGCAAGATGGCAATATCACCCATGTCTTAATGAAAAAGGTTTGCCCACATCAGGGAGGGAAGTAAATGGCATTTACCCTTACAGGGACTTTGTTTTGAAATGCCTTTGAAAGCAGCAACCTCTATCAAGAGCCTCATTTTGTACGTGGCTCAAGCGTGCCAGCGACGGTGGTTCCGTGAACAGCAGTGAATCACTCTGGCCCGGCTGGCAGCCACAATTAATGTGGGCGCATGCTGCCTTCCCATAATTACTGTGCACTCAGCGTGGATTCAGAGTGATCCTTCAGCATGTGCTCCATGTGCTGCAGACACAGAATAGCTGTGCTCTCACGGTCCTCCCTCCTCTTCTCTGGGTGTCACAGCATAGTGGAACAGAAGCAGATTTCAGTAAATAATTTAGATGCCCAGGTCTGCTTTTTATCATTACTATTTTCCATACATTTTCACAGCAGGTTCTATATGGGTTGTATCATACTTTGGTTGCTGATAGCCCAGTGTTGATGGGTAAGTGTTTTTTTCCAGTTTAAAGCAAAATTTTCGGGTTTGGGTTGAGGGAATTGATTTAGTTGACACAAGTGCTGATTTTCACAAAGCTGAAAGCTTCTGGGCACTCTTGGCATGAACATGAGGTTCAGTGAGAATTGCAGAGGTCTCCCCATGTCCCATGTATTAGGGTTGTTGAGCAGCAGCAAGTTTGGGGTTTGATAAGTTGTCATTTATTGTGGCCTTACTTCCAGATGGATGTTCTGTGTACGGTCCCATGCGGTGTTTACTTTGTCTTGAAAAGAATCAGTACCTGGAGTCACCTACTTGACTGTTGGACACTACGCATTCCCTGCCTGCACTGCTGGAAGGTCCCTTCCCCCTTACTATGGGTTAGTGATTTATGAAAGATTAGTTGGCAGTGTATATCCGTCTGTTGGAAAGTGCGTGTTCCACTCATGCCTGGCATCCTTCTTGGCAGAGGTAGTAGTGACAGCAGGGGAGGAACTCATCTCCTCCTGGTGACGGCCTGCATGGCCATCAGTGGGGACAGAGCAAGGAGGCTGGTGCATTGGACAGCTGAAATAGAGACATTTTCAGGGCCGTTAGCTGATCGGGTTTCAGTAGCACAACATTGATTTCTTTTAGAAAGCTATATCTTACAGTTTAAGATACACAAGTGACAATTTCTGAACTTAATGGTCTTCTGCCAAGGAATTTTTATTCAGAGAAGTGTGTCTCCTGGAGTCTGAGTCTATTGGATCCTTCCTGGTCTTTTGTGCTTGATGTGGCATGACCCTTTCCATAGCCGTGATGGCAAACGGGATTGATCTACTCAAGAGTTAAACATAGAAAGGGCTGTAACCTCATGTGGTGAAAGAGAAAATCTGCTGGTTCTTTGTTTGAAGAATCCAGGAGCTGCCTCACGAGGGAGCCATCTCTAACCACAGTTCATTGACTTCACAGATGAGCTTTTAAAAGCTTCTACCTAAAATAGCTGTGTGCACTGGGCAGTTTGCAGCCCTGCTGTGTGCTGCTGACTAATTGCCATCGCCCTCCTTTAGCTGATACAAGCTCTGCTGCTCACCTGTTCCCAGCAGCTGATGGTCCTGACCCTCTGCTTGGCCCTTCACTCTTTATCTCCACGTGGCCGGAGGAGGAAGCGCCATGTGAGATGGGAGTGAGACAAGTTGAACGTCACTGAGTTTTCATGCTTAAATGGGAAGTCTGTGCGTGCCACACAGGTTGGCTTGCCTGTCCTGAAAGATGGAGAAAATGGGTTGAAGCCACCTTCTCTGGACATTTTGTCTTCCTAAGCAGGTATCCCACCTCAGCCTCCTGAGAGAGCTGGCTGCATGTCCACACTTGGCGAGACAGAGGATTTATGGCAAGCTGAGCTTTTAATAGCTATGACTTAGGGGAAAAGGCAGCTGCTGTAAAACCTGCCTGCTGCCACTGTGGGCATGACAGAGATCACAGCAGGGGTGATGGTGGTTGAGTGATGGGGGAATCACCCATCACTGAGGAGCAGCTCTCCTGCACTGCACTGCACTGCGCTGGCAGAACTCACTGTGTCAGTGCCGGCTGCGCAGCTCCCTTGCCCAGGTGAAAGCTCCCCACGTCTCCCTGACAGACCTTAGCTTGGCTTTTTCCCAGATCTCACAGACTCTGAAGGTTTTGTTGGTGGGACTTGTCCAGCTCCTGCTGGTGGGAGTCCAGCTCTGCTTGCACCCTTGGCTGGCCCTGCACCAGCATAGCTCTGCTTCACAGGTTTGTAACATCTCAGCAGGATACCCCAGCCATGGTGGCACCCTCTGACCTCGCGTAATTTAGTGTTTGCTACTGCTTTGGTGTAGGAAACGTAACCATTGGGTGTCTAGACACATGCAGAATGCAAAGTGGGAACCACTGGGGTTTCTGTGGACTTTTCTGTGGGTATGAAGGTGAAAGAATGTGCTCCAAGCTAGCACCTTCTCTGCTCTTCTCACTGGGGAAGTCGCTGCATGTGGGGCTGCACCCATCCTTTATGTTACTCCACATCAGACTCCACCTGCCTCAGAATTCTCTTTAAGTATGCTCTTTTGAAAAGAACAGACTAATAAAAACCCAAGCCAAAACAAAACCCTGGACCACTTACAAATGGGTAGAACTTGTTCTGTCTCTGTTCTAAGAGACAATTAAATATATTTATTGTGATAATAGATTAGTAGAAAAGATTCTCATGCTATTACCCTCGCTGTGCGCAGGGAAAGCTGGGGGGGGTTGCGTGTAAAGCTGATTTTTAAATGAGAAATGCAAGGAACCAAAGTGACCTATGAGACCCTGCCACTCCAACTGCAGGTTTGGAGAGGAGGACTAGAACTGCTTCCCCTGCCATATGGTGCAAACACATTCCTTGTTTACAGCCCCCTTAAGCTGTACAAATTATGTGCTCTCATAAATCAGGTAGTTAAACGTGGCTTTATTAACTCTCGTTCGGGAAGGTGCTGTGGAGCACAGCCACCAGGCAAGCTCCCAGCCCTCCATCCCCAGGGCAGGTGTACCCCCCCAGCCCCTGCCTGTGGCTGCAGCAGCCCTGGAGGCTGCCCACAGGCTGCTGGAGTGTTTAATCCTCCTTCCTCTAACAGGTTTGCACCGTGGCAGCACATGGCCCCAGTGCTGTGGTCCCTCATCTCCATCTCCCTGCATCCAGCCCACGTGGAGGGCACCTGCTGTACCCTCCAGCCAGCCACGAGCAGGGGCAGATCGGCCTTTGCTATTAACTGCAGATGTCAGAAATGCCAAATGCTTTCCAAAGAAACAAATACAAGGAATTCTGTGCTTTAAAAAATATTAAAGTATTGCTTTTTAAGCATTAACTCCTTTTGCTGAAAGACTTCCACTTACTCATTAGGCAAATCCTTTCTGAAAATCCATTTATTCCGAGGCTCACAAGTACTCATCTGCATACATCATGTCATTACCTTTGCAGTTTACAAGGAAAGGGATTTACATCTAGCTCCACGATCTCCTGCTGTGTGGGTGTCTTCTCTGATTAGTATTTTCTTGCACTCTGTTTTGTAAACGCGGGGAGGCAGAGAGCTCTCCTCTCCTCTTACAGCACCAGCCATATTGCCGGCACATAAGGAGCAAATCATAACTGTCAAATGGTTTCCTGTTTTACTGTTCCAGTGGTAAACCACAACCTGCAAGCCACATACTCTAGTTTTCCACTGATGTTTCAATAGCCCGGTCTGCATTTTGGTGTTTAATCTGAAAGCAAACTCTCACGATTATCCCTCCCAGAGGAAGCAGTAGTTGGGCATCCTGTGCCCAGAGATAATACTGTAGATACATCCTATGTCATTTGGTCTGAACAGCAGAAAAGAGTATCCTTCAAAGGCAGTTAGTTGCCTCTGACAAGGTTAAATCTACGGCTTTGTGCAGTGGAATAAATATAGTGCAAAGCCAGTTTTTATTATCGGCAGGGGCCTGCGCAAGCCTGCGGCTTCGGAAACAGTGAGGACCTTTGGCCTGATTCCTAAAGATTTGTGTTTTGGTGTACGGTAAGAGACGTGGCAGCATGGGGCACGATGTGCATGTCAGTGAAGGATGGACATGAATGTGAGGAACAGTACGGGGAAGTGGAGAGATTCATTTTGTCCCTCTCGCTTTGTTTCTGTGGCACCAGAGTCAGGTGCATTGGCAGCGCCAGGCAGGCAGGAAGGATGGGAAGGTCTGTTGCTTGGGAGGGGTTACTTTCTCTGAGACGTAAATCTCAGCTCTAAGATGATGCTCTACAAGCAAGAGTTTAGTCAACATTTTGAAAGTATTCAGAAGCGTTAGGAGCCCAAATGCACATGACAGATGTCACTTAGTCTTCCCAGACACTCCTGTGTCCTTCAGGTGTGCAGCCCCATGTAAAAGCTGATGTCTAAAAGCACTTTCAAGCGTGTGCAGAAGTCCTCTGAGCTGCAAGGGAAGCAAACGGCACAGTACTCTCCCACCCGAGGCGATGGCTGTGCGGGGATGCTGACTGCTCCAGCCGACCCTTGGAAGCTGGCGTTGGGCTCGGGAATCTGCGAGTAGATGTTTGGTTTGGATGGGTGGTTTGGCTTGCCAGGGGAAATGAAACCTGCCCTTGGAGAAGACAGACACGGAGACTGAGTGTGAGTGGTCTCCAACCAAGTTGATAGGCTGTTTTGTGGCAGGCACTTCTCAGTCCCTGTTCTTTTCATAGACTACTCATGGACTTTATAGGCAGAAGAATAAAATGTTCATTGTCTCTTGTAAGTAATTTAGGGCATGTGAAATGTGTGTGTATACCGAGGTAGATATATTTGTATTCCTCTATATGTAACTGAAAGCGAGGAGCAGTGAAGACGCCTGACAACAACCTCAACAGACAATTCTTGAAGGATTCGTGTTGCTTAGGATGAGGCAGCATTTAATTTCAGCAACAGCTGGGGGGGTCTATAACCTATGTTTTATAGCATAATCTATACCTTTTAAAAGCCGTTTTAATGTTTTTTCATGCAAATTGCCAGTGTGTGCCTCAGCTGTTCCTCCAGCTACGGAAACCGTTGATCTGAGGGAGAACTCCTCTGGTCATCAGAGACAGAAGGGCAGACCTCAGCTGGCTGCCAAGGGGTTTTGGCTCTTCCAGCAGTTGGGTGACACTTCCAGCCACTTTTAGGTGCCTGGAGGTGACTTTTCCCTCCACACTGAATGAGACATTTTAGCTCTACCAAAGCTGAGACCACGCAGATCCCTGGTAGCAATCCAAACCCAAATTATGCACGCAGCCGAGCTGCAGAGTCACACCGGCACAGGAGGAAACGCTTCAGCTGCTTCAGCTGCTATTTCAGGATGCTCCGTAGGTGTGTATATGTCTGTGTGCACCAAAAGGGACAGAGCTGAGTGAGGAATTAAATAATTTAGTGGGCAGGGCTGTCCCAGAGCGGTGTCACGCTGTTTTGCCTGTGCCACTGGTGGCCTTGCAGGGAGCTGTTGTGCCTCTGGGGTAAAAAATGGCATTTCTGGTGTAAAGGACAATGAAAAGAAAAGAAAGTCTCTGGAGGGGTGAGATCAGCAGGTCAAGGTAGGCCAGTTTCTCTGAGTCTGTTGTACAGATTTAGTTGTAGTGGCCTTAGAGGTTTTGCTTTATCTATAATATTTTTAAAAGAGAACTGATAGCTTAAAAATTGGGAAATAAGTGTGTTGAGCAAGTGCATTCCAGGTCAAGTGATAGAATGTACAAGATTTGGTAACTGGAGGAACAGTAGGTGGTAAACTGGAAAGACTTTTAAGACTTGGCCTGATGGTGTAAAATAATCAAGATTTGTAAGGCCCAATGTAAACTGCTCTTGAATTGCACTCAGCTGTTGAGATGTAAACACACATCAGAAATAATCACAGCAGCTCTAACTGGCTTTGCCTCTCTGACACCCCTGTGCTTCCCCTTACTGAGAGCTCCATGCTTGTGTGGGGTACCAAACCACACTCTGGCAGGGTCAAATTCACAGAAAGAGATTCTGAAGAAAATGAAGCATTTTTAAGGATGCTTAACTGCATGATATTTTACTGATTCTGTGAGAATTTTCGCTCTCTCTGTGGCCCATGCTACAAGCTAGACCACAAAAGCTGTGCTTTCTGCACACCTGGTGTTGGCAAGTCTGGACATAGGGCCTAAAACACATACTGTGACCCAGCAAAACTGAGCTTTACGTTTGAGTAGATGTGATTGTGCCACCACACGCGGATGCTGGTCGGGAACTTCAGCGTAGCTGGGTGCTGCTGACCTCATCTGGCAAAACGCAGGCAGACACCCAAGGAAGGCAGCTGCCCTCACTGTCCCGGGGTTTATCTCACTCCCGGAGTTAATATTCAAGATTCCCAGAGCTAAGGCTGGTGGCTAATAATTAGGATGTTAGGGTTCCCAAGCTTTTCCTGCTGCTGTCGGCAGCATCAGCTCCGGGTGCTGCCTGGCCTGCTCCTTCCCTGTGAAGTCAGTTTTAAAGATGACAAAGGCTCTTCCACACATTAATTAGGCCAGTCTAAATGTTCATGTCATTTTAAATGAAATGGCAGGATTTATAGTTTCTTATTAAGTTATTTAAATTTATTATTTAACCTTTCCTGGAAAGGAACCATGTTTCATCAGCATTCATATATGTGAAGTACAGAAAAGTGAAAGGCTGAATTACCAGAGCAGATTCACAAAATACCACATATGCCAAAATATTTCTGTACCTCCCTATTTCCTACACCTTCCATGTGTAAAAGATATTTACACGTGCCAATTAAATGCATCTCTTCTTTCATGTGAACCGTGTCACTTGGCCAGGCACCACTTTGAGTCCATCCTTGTCCCATAACTCAATTTCTAGCCTTGAAAATAAGCAAATTGTGGTTCTTCTAGTCCATTCCTGGTTGGAGTTGGCTTTACATCTACCTGTTGTGTTAAAATTCATGTGCACACAGCTCCCAGTGTCTCTGCAGCACAGATTTTCTATCCCATGAATGGGGTAATCTCTGGGAAAAGACAAAATTCCCAGTTTAACATGTTCTTGTATCTCTTTTTGAAGCTTTTGCATCAGCTGAAGGGTTTGCACATCTGTAACACTGGGATAATGGTGACTGGGGCACAAACAGTTCCAAATGCTGGGGGTGCAGCTGGTTGTGAAGGAAGCCGGATTGTCCCACCTTACTCTCACTGGTCAGTAATGTCCATGAGCAATTCTGCAGAGAAGCCATTTCCCATCAAGTTTGCTACCCACCTGTCAGTTATTCCCTTGAATGTTTTTCACTACAGTTACACTACAGAGAATCTGGGGAGGGAAGTTTCAGGGGTTATTTCCCTGCATATTTTAAATTCTCCTTTCCCAAACTCAAAATACAGAGAACATAAGTAATTTGTCACAGAGAAACCTATTAATTCATTTGCTGGCATTTCACTCCTGGAGCTTAACCCACAGCCAAATTTAAAAAAAAAATAAATTAAAAAAATACAATTACATATAATAGTAACTCCCATCTTTAACAAGTAAGTCTCATTGGATTTTCTGATTCTTTAATGCAACTACACTCTGGTCCATCATCAATAAATCTGTAATTGTTTTAATAGCTCAAATTCAATCAGCCCTGCAAGGCTCATTTTCCCTAAGTTTCTGCTATAAGGGAGCTAGGAGTTTCAGATTTAAACAAATGACCTTTTCCCTTATGGGTAATGACTTTAAAATAACAGGAGAGCCATAACAAGATCAAAGGATATTAAACATAAGGATTACTCTGATTATACTGTGGGTTGTACTGCTTTGGGAGTAGCTAAACCTCACAGCTTTTGGAGATGCTCTTTAAATTCTTCATGCGATGCCAAGCACTACGGCCTCTGCATCTACACCTGCTTTACACCTCCTGTGGAGAGGTGGCCCATCTATGGGCACCATCCTCCTTCCTGCCTCTCTCAAACCTGAGAGGTGGCCAGTGTCCAGACCGTGGCTCCTCCACACTGTCTCACATCCCAGCATGGATCCTGGGCCTCAGCCGCTGAACTCTTGGATAAAAGAGAGAGGGCTGTTCAAATATGAATCACTCCCTGTTCCCAAGGATTACAGCCAGGTTTTTAGGTAACAAGGGAATATGGCTCACTTTGAAGTACAGCCTTAGTAAAGAAAAGAAAGATGAAATACATCTCTTTTGGGATTAGATCATTAAAGCAGTGCTCACTATATGCCACTGGGCACACAGAGAGTGGACTTAACAAAGCAAATAAACTTGAAAGTCCTTAAGATGTTTACTAGGCTTGTTGCTATCATTATGATGGAAATTCAACTCAAATTATTTGAAAATACATTAAAGCACAATGATTTCAGGAGGCTTGAACAAACCACTTCTGTTCAAAGCATTCCAAGACAGATTTCCAGCTACATCTTTATCACAGTCTTACGTGTTTGAGATTTTGTTGGTGCCTTGTGTTTAGAGTGATTCTGGAGCTAAGATGGTGTGGTGCAATTTTGGGTAGACAGGGTTGAAGTCCAGAGGGCCAAGAGCAAGCACATGGAGTATCTGATAGATTCAGTGGGCACCTTGAGAAGTAAGAGCGTGTGAGTTTAGTCAGCTGTATTAATGCTGAGGGCTCCTTAAAACCCCTTCTATTGCAAAATGACTGTTGTTTTACACTAATTTAGATCCCTGGTTAATGAGAAGTAATCCCTCACTACTCTTCCCCAGTCCAGCAGCACAGATGTCACAGCAGTGCCAGTGGTCAGCTTTATGGCTGACAAATGTTTTCCAGTGGTGACAGCAGAACATCTGAACTTTCTGTGCCAGTTCAATGAAATCTGCAGGAAAATTTGCTAATTTTTTTTAATTTCCCCCCAAGTTGTTCAGTAGGAGGATGCATTTATTCATTGCATGTAAAACAATGCTCAGAAGACACAAACCAGCACAGTCCACTGTGTTGTCCTGTTTTGAAAGGTGTTGTCTAGCGGTGAGGGCTCAATGTAGAGTGTTGAGCTCCTTCATCGGGTGTTGGACCTGCTGTTACACCAACACACATTTTCTCTGCTGTGGTTTTAAACATCGGATCCTTTTCTTGTCCCTATATATATATATGCCTGTCCTTTGCACAGGCAGATATATTCCCTATATCTGCCTGTGCAAAGGAGGCTCTTCAAGTGTCTCAAGGTGCTGTGAAGTCTCTCAGCTGGAAGAGGAATTGCTTAAGGATCAGACTAGCAAAACTTTAGTTTTTCTGATGCAAGGTATTGAGAAGAGCCTTTAAAAATAGATCTTCATAGAACTGTGCAGTCACATTTACAGACATGATCTGGCCCTTTACAAACGTTTTACAGATGTTTCCCTGTGGTTTATCTCTGGTACATGCAGCACGTTTCTGCGAGCGGTGCCGTTAGGGTGAGGTCCCTGAGTCTAACCTAACTCCACGTCCCCACTAGTGCTCATCAGCTGGTGATGCTGAAGGCAGAACTGCCACCTGCTTGGGGAGAACTGGCTGTGTTGGAATAATCTGGGCCTGTCCTCTCCCTTGAGTGCCAGATCTTTGCAGCCCTGGATTTTGGTTCACTTTCTAAATGACAGCCTGTGTTGTGGCAGTTTTAGAAGAGGGATAGTGATTTTTTACCTGAATCTGCCATTTCTTAATAGACTTCATCACAAATTGCATAGATCCTTAACACAAGTGTAAGCAAGAATGAAGTACATGATATTATGTCAAATGCTTTGAAACCTTACTAATGAAGCCTCATGATGATGATGTGGCACTGCCAAAAACGTGGTTTAAGTTATTGCTGAGGTGGAGAATGAGCTTGCTCTGCAGGTCTTACAGAAATAATTTGAAGTTCTGCTCCTAGTTTCTGCCAGACAGGTATCTGCATCCAGGACCTTGAGTCCTCCCTGCCTGGCATCACACCAGCTGTTGTGATATAAACCATGTTTCCAGCAAAGCAGAAGCTGTTCTTGTGTGAGTAGTATAGATGCAGTGCAATGCTATACACGGTTACAGCTGATTGAGTTCACAGCCTGTTTTCCTGCTCATATTAATTCCTGAGAGAACTCACTGTGAGAGGGTTCGTTCTTAAAAATCCCATTTATTAGCCCTGGTTAAGTACACACAGTAATGTCTTTCTGCTGTGGCAGCTGCTCATTTAGTGCTACCAGGGAATAACGCTGCTCTATTCCAGCCTATATTATTAATCACCCTGCCTATAAAAATTCATTTCAAAAAGGTGTTATTACATGGAAAACAGATCTGCTGCCGAAGGATCTGCATCTCTTCTGTTGTGCAGGGACACCTGCCATCATATGACTTTTCTTTCCTTTAGTACATTACAAATTGTTGGGGGGGGCTTCTCCTCTGTTGACAGCCTCTGTCAACAGCCTCAGTCATGTCTCTAATAGCATCGACTTGTAAGGCATGATTTCTCCTTTAGGAAGCTGTGATGAGCTTTTCAAGTAAACCATTTACCTAGAGAGTGACTCATTCTGGTCTTCATTTTAATTGCTACAAATTCTTTGAAGTCTCTTGGATTAGTACTGCCTGGTCCTTCCTCCCAACAGCCTAAGCTGCCCTGTATAACTTGTCACCTGCATTTTAGGAATGTATTTGTTGTTGTGAAAGCTGTCAAACAAGTGGATGTGGGCTTGCTATAACTCTGGCCCAGAATCCCTGAGGTCAGAATAAGAGGTTTTATAAGACATTATCCACTGCTTGGTGAGTGTGATGTGCTGCAAGTGAGAAGAGGAGACAGTGTGAGGCTGCTCAGTCCACTCAAGTGTCGAAGGAGCAGTACTGGCCTGAGCCCACACTGCTCAAGTACCCCATACATTCACACACATGTAATGGTCTCACTCAGTCACTGGGACAAGAGCCCAAGTCCTGGGAATTACCCAAACAATGAGCCTGCATGGCTCTCACTGGCCAGGCTGGGCCACATGCTGGAGACATCTCCAGCCTGGCGCTTTAAGGACATGATCTCTCTTTGGCCTCACTGTCCAGCTGAAAGACACCAGGAATCACAGAGAAAATCCCTGTGCCAGCTCTGGGAGCACCTTCCCTGCCTCCTCTTTGCAAGCAAGACCAATGTCATGACCCACTGCAGGAAGATGTTCATGCAATGTGGCCTCATTATATTGTGATACAGGAGCATCCTCCTAAAAAGTCAGGTACTTGCTGAAATTGGCTCTGTGATAGGGTCTGTCTCTGGCTGGAGACCACACACATTTTGGAGGGAGTGTTGGGTTTCTGAACCAGCCCTTTTGCTCTCAACAGCAGCCAGCAGAACAGTTTGAATTGCCTTGCTGTTACAGGACAAATTCATTGCTTTTCTAGAGGATTGAGCACATTTTTCTGCCTGACCTGGAGCGCTGTTGAGGCAATAATTCTTCTTGCTCCAACACTTGTCAAATTCCTGACATTAAAATTTTAAATTATAATTAGGATGAAACAAAGAAATCACACACTGCCTCTGCACTGCCTCTGCCTCGTTATTTCATGCTGATTAATGTTGCTGCAAACTTCTCATTGAAGCTGGTGAGCTGAGAGGAGCCGATGTCGGGTCTTACCCTTGGAAAGCCCTGTAGAGTCTAATCAGGGGCAGTGGCCTTTCAACAGGGTTTTCATACCAAACTGGCTTTTTGTAGCAGGACATAACCATGTGTTTAATTGCATGGGAAGGTCTAAGGAGCCCATGGAGAGGAGGCAGCTTACTATCAGGGTCTGTGATTCTTAAAGACATGATTTCAGAACACAGCACTTGGGGTATGGGGTTGCTCTCTAGCTGTATGATCTCCTCATGGAACTGCTGTGTGTAAGAACCACTCAGCTGAGGGTTATGCTAAGAATGGTCAGCGCAGATTTACTTTGATACTTAAATAATTTAGAGAATGTTGCATATAATATTATAAACCATGAGTCGTCCCTGTGGTTGCCATGCAATTTGTCAGGTAATGCAGGACCAGAGCGGTCATTTAATTGCATGCGAAGGCAATAGTGACCGTTCCTCTGTGCTTGAAACAAATCTGTATATCCTGCCAAGTCCTCACAAAGGCCCTCCTGCAAGGTGTGCAGGGCTTAACCAGGTAGCAAAACTTGGAAAAAACCACAACCAAAAACCCCAAACCTTTTTAAAATCAAGGTTTAAACTCTTAGGCTTCTGAATGGCTTTTATCCATAGGGATCACCAGTTACCTTCCAGCTCCCAGTGCCTGATGTATTACATAGACTTTACAGATGTTAAACTGGTGAGGTAATTTTGAAGAGTTGCCCAAAGTCCCTTATATGCTATATTCTGTCTCACGGGGGCTAGGAGGAAGAAGGGATTACACTAGCTAAGGACAAAAACCATCTCTCTTGCATATCGAAGTTACAGTGCTTCACACCCTAATACAAAGCTGAGGAACACAATGGTATTTGATTTTGGAAAGAGATGAGTGAGCCCAAGAAACCTGAGACCAGTAGCACTAATGTAGGACAGCTGGCTTAATTTCCCTGTTCCCACTTCATTAGTTACACAGGTTTTCATCTTGGATCACTCGGAGCTGGGCAAAGACCTGAAGGACAATTAATATCCTACCCTCTTCCTCACTAGATTCAGACAAGCAGTTTAAAAAGTCTTCTGAAATTAAACCTCTCCGTGTGCTGCCCTCCTCTGCACTAAAACATCACATGGGGAAGAGCCGATTTTGGCTAGAAACAGGCTGGATGTGTGAGAAGGGACAGGCAGGTATCAGCACCGTAGCTGTGTAATGCAGGTGTGCCTGCTCAGGGCAGAAGGGCCTGTTTGCTGCAGGTTAATTATCCTGTGTCTTGTGAGGGGACCCTCAGTGCCTCAGACTAGCTGCGAAATGCCTAAAACATAGTCCAAAATCCCTGGGACCCCCAAATCCTGCTAGCTTCTCCAAAGGCAGGTTGCTTGATGCGCTCAGGCAGTGACAGAGTTTTCCCTTCTTGTTAGCAGAAAGCCAGGGAAATGCAAGGTGGTTGTGGTGAGCTGCAGCCAGTGATACAGCGTGGGATGGACAGGTAAATCCTCATTTTGTTGTGAAGGCCCAAAACCGCTGAGCAGAGATGGCCACCGACTTCTCGTGTTTGTAGACTTGAGTGTCTGCACCACCCCACCCCACACCAGGCTGCTGCATTAGGGGGTGAAGTAGTTTTTAAGCCTCTCACTGAAGCTGGTAGCGGTGTGATGTGGGGTCTAGCTGGGCTCCCACGGCCTGGGCTGCATGTGTCCAAGAGCTTGGGGCTACCAGCGGCCCAGGGGGTGGACGTGAGGGTGCACCTCCCCTGCCATCACTTTGCACCGCCCCTGTGGCACATCATTTCCATTTCAGACACAGTAAGTTAAATATGTTGATGCACAGAAATTGACTTCACAGCTCACAAAGAGTTATAAAGAAGGTATGTTTATTCAGCACTGGGTGCACAGGGGATCGCTCCACCACAGACGTGCACACCAAACACGGCAATTCACCTTAACTATATACCACAGAATGTTCCATATTAATGGCATTTCACCATACACCTATACACATGCATAATCTGTCCCGCTTTGTATTAAAATTAGTCCCAAGAAGTCATTTCCATAACCTCCTTCCAGCTGCCCCTGCCCTGCACACTGCCTCATGGTGGTGATTGTCAGGGGGTCTTAGCGATGGAGGCTCGAAGTCTTCATCAGGTTGAACTTTTCACCTCCTTCCTCTGGGACATGTGGAGGTGTGATTGTTCCGGAT
>VZTU01001250.1:176826-231383 GCA_013400835.1 Zapornia atra
TTCTGATATAACCACTATGGCACTTCAAATCATCCTGTTAGTAAGCCCCCCTTAACAAGCATAAGTCCCCCCTCTTTGCAAGCATTTTGTTAGCAAGCACCCTTTAACCCTTTGTAAGCATCTTGTTAGAAAGCCCCGTATCAATGTGGATTGAGAGGATAATTGTCTCCCTGGGGGCTGCTGCGGGGGCGGGCATAGTGGTTAGACAGGGGATGGATGCAATTAGGCAGTTGCTGCTCTCCCACGTGGCCACACATGGCCACTGCGGAGCATTGCCTGCCAGAACAGCTTTTGATGGTTTTTTGCCTGAGCCGCAGCCCCGCCCCGATCCTGTAGCTGGGGGATGTGGGCTGACAGGGACCACAGGAAAACGGGGGTCCTGCAGTGCCATGGGGGCAGTGGGAGCAGCTCAGGGGCAGGACCAGCACCATCCCTCCTTCCCACCATCCCTCCTTCCCACCACCCCTGCCTACAGTTGGAGGCAATGTCTGAAAAGGGGTTGCACTAGTTGAGACAAGCACATTCCTCCCTCCTGCCCTCCCCAGGAGCTTCATGCCCTTTTCACTGAAAGAAAGGAAATTGGCTCTCTTGCCAAACTTGTGGTTTGGTTTTGAACATGGTTTTCCTTCTGCTCTGAGCAAACCACTCACCATCTCTGCTCCTCCTGCCTGCATTCTGCTGGGGAAGTGTCAGAGATGCCTCAACAGTGGGGAAATGGCTTAAGAGGTAAAAATCTGCATGCTAATGTTCTTGATAGCCAGTTCTTTACATCTCCATAAACGTTTACAACTTCCTAGTGCAGCACAAGTGGAAATTACTCTTGATTTTTGATCAACTGATTAAGAGATGAAAATGAATTGTAGCTACTGAAGTTTACTGTGTAAACTCACGGTACCTTAAATGGGGCCTTAATGGGGTCTTGACTTTGGCTTGTTAAGCCTGCTGATGGGGGTTATACATTAAGTGCTTATGGAAACTGTTCAGTAATAAGTAGACTTAAAATAATGCCCATGTTGTAAAAGATAGATATGAAAAGCACTGTCTAGAGGTGACACTGGACGTGTTTTGATCTTGGAGGAAAGCTGAAGTTTGGTCTGGATTTTAACAGCACTTTGCTCTCCGTTAATGGAGGTGGTGTATTATGAAAACACTTTGTTTTTTTAATTGCTGACTTGAATTTACATGTGTTTACTGGGATGTTAACATGTAGTGAGGAGAGCAGGAAGAGAAAAGACTAGCAGATTTGGTCAAAGCAGCTGGCTAGTGGAAACAGGTCTTCTGAAATTTAGATTAAGCCAAGATTTTTCTTCTTTTCGTTAAATTATTGCTGTCTACTAAATGCCCCTTAATTTTTAATTTTTTTTTTAAGAAAATGAACACAGTCTTTGGGTATTTCCCTTTTTGGCTTTATGTCACTTTAAGATATCTGTGTGGCATCACAGTAGAGTGATGTGCCCCAATAGCATGTTAAATATGGGGCACCTGTGGCCAACATTGCCATTTTCATTGCACCACGTATAGGAAATGCTTCTGTTTTAAAACAAATCCCAAAGAACATTCATGTATCAGCATTTGAAGATCTGGAGACTCATACTGTAACCACATCAATGCTCTTCCACCAGGAATTCAGGTTGACTTGTCCATTCTCAAAAAGCTCACAATGTTTCCCACAGGTAATTTGGAGATTGGAAAAAGCTGGTCAGTTTGCTGATTCCGAGAATGTCAGTATGTCAGAAATAGTCTTGCTAGGACAGAGCTTTAAAAATCCTAATTATTGCTAGTCTTTGGACTACACTGACTGAGCCAACACTGGTCATCCATACTGGAAGAGATAGATTTGGCCAGGTACTCTGGATGTGGGCTGATTACAAACCTTCTGAGCTCTTGCTGCAGTTTAGTATTGATGCTGCCGTGTCTTGCTGAAGCAGTTATGTCCTGCAAATAACATTTTTTTTAATTGCTCCATAAATTTGAAAGTATTATGGAGGTCACATGGGTTCTTGTGAAAGCTAAGGCATTTTTAATGGATTCATGTTTTCCATAAATGAGGCTGCAGCTCAAAAGAGCACTTAATTAGTGCCCCAATCATTGTTCAAGTGGGATGTTTTCAGTGCACATGCCATGGATTCACAGAGTTGTGTGCTGACAAGTCACAGCAAAACTCTTTGGTATTGTCAGTTAAAACATATGCCGTCTTAAAAACGGGCAGGGGACTCTGCTGGAAAGCTCTCTGCTTTCCATGTGTGAGAAGTGCTCCCCTTCTTTGTCCTTTCAGTACTGGTGTACCAAGAAACTGTGACAGAACTGCTTCAGGTTCCTGGGCACTCCCTGAAATCCACAGGCAGCTCCTATAGCAAGCTTGTGCCATGAGCACCGGCAGCTCCCGTTACCAGAGCTATGCACAGGCATTCTAGCAAACCACACCATCAAGGCAATGCTTTCCCAAAGGGTTTGGGGGGGATGTGTTCATGGTGGGGAGGTGCAGTTCTATAACAGCACACCTGTGAGCTTCATCCCTCCTAGCCAAGAACCTGGCCTCATTCTGCACCCCTGGTGCTATCCTGGTAACCTCTCTCGAAGGAGAACCTGAATGAGGCTGTTTTTTGAAGACACAGACTGCTGCAGGCAGTTCAGCTATCTGTGGTGAACCTGTAACCACGGGTGTGTCACCAATCTGTTGACCTGTTTCATTCACCAAATGATGACAGCTCATTCTTCCGGACCCATCAGTAAATACAATAAGAGCATCAGTTATGGGAGTAGTAGCCAGTTGTGAGGTAGGCAATAGTGAAAGCGAGTTTAAAGACTGTATTATTTTGTGTCCTGGAAAATGAATATGTATCTGTCCTGTATAATCTGGCAAAGCACACTGAAAAGCAAAAGATTGCTGAGTTAAAAAGGTCAGTTGTTTTACATCAAGGGGCAAATAAATCCTGTCTGGTTCTGTGCCATCCAAAGCCATTAAACACTCATCTTTTGAATGACCATGGCCATCATCTCAATAGCTGTGGTAACTGTCTTTCCAAAACTGTGGATAGGAAAAAACAATTGATGAACTTATACCCTGTGGAATCCATTGTGCTAACAGACCATAGGGTTGAAAAGCTGAGTAAAAAATAAAAAAGACTTGTAGGGTAATTTAGTTTTCACCTATTGTCAGCCTGGTTGGTTAATTTTTCTACTACTTTGTTAAGAACAGCTTTCGCTGGAGGAGTGGTTTTTCTGGGGGATTTGAAGTCTGTATCTCCTTCTAAAAGTTGAAAAAGGGGGTGCAGTCCCTCTGTGGAAATTCCTAGAAGAGGGCAGACCCAATTTAGGGTCCCCAACAATTTCTGGAGATCTCTCAAAGTATCAGTGTCCCTTTGCAAGGTTATTAATTGCGGCCAGACAAGCTGATCTGAATTTCTCCAGCCCAGGTACTGCAAAGGTGGCTTTTCCTGTATGCTGTCCTCTGGGATTTTGAGCCCTGTGCTTTGGGCTGCTTGCACAATTCATTGCTGAGCTTCTTCTGCCTGCTCTCTTGTTGGTGCAGCTATTAAAATATCATCCTTAGAGTGATATATAAACACACCCTCAAAATCTGTTCTTATCAGACTCAAAACAGCCACAACAAATTGCTGACATAGTGTTGGACGATTTTTCATGCCTGGAGGTAACCCTGTCCAGTGGTACCTTTTACACATTCTGCGGTGTTAACAGACGGCACTGAGAATGCAAATTGTGGTGCGTCCTGGGGTGCAGGTGGTATGGTGAAAAAGCAGTCCTTTAAATCAATCACTGTAAGAAACCATGTTTGTGGTATCATTGTCAGGGAGGGGAGTCTGGGCTGCACAGCTCCCATATCTTCAACGACTTCATTTACTTTCCTCAAATCATGCAATAGCCTCCAGGAATTCTTTTTCTTTTGGATTACAGAAACCGGTGTGTTCCACGGACTTGTGGCAGGGAGAATACTGCCAGCTCCCAGCTGTCCATCTACCAGTTTGTGCAGTTGCAGCAGCTTTTCTTTCAGGGAGGGTCACTGATCTACCCACACAGGTGTATCGGTTTTCCAAATCATTGGTGCGACCTGCTGACGAACAGTGTCCCCTAAGAAAAGTTTGTACTTAGCTGCATGCCCCATGGGCTTAGACAGTCCCTCCCCCAAAGGGTAACAGACCCAGGCAACATGGAAGGCCTTACAGTACCTGTTCTGCCTTCTGGCCCAACGATGTTAATAAGTGATTTTGTTTGGGCAATGTCTGCCCACAAGTACCTGATAGGGAGGCGTGAGCGTCCATTGAAGTCCAACTATCAGGCTGCAAGGATGGAAGAATACCTGTAACATCTGCGCCACTACCTGTAATCCTTTGTATGGCGAGCCTTGCTCCTCCTGCTTGTAGAGTACATGGTAACTGCAGGTGACTCGTTGTCAGTTGTTGAGTCCAATAAATTTCAGGGATTCCTGTGGATTTGAAACAGCCTGTGCCTCGCACAGCTTGGCTCACATTTGGTATCCAGGGTGAATAATAAACTAATTGTGCAATTTTGCTTCCTGCGGGTATGGTGCCCGGCGGCACTGGAGTCCGTGCCATTATTTTAATTTCACCTTCGTAATCGACATCAGTAATTCCAGGTAGTAAAAAAAGCCCTCTTAAAGTTGTGGAGGATCTTCCGATTAATACTGCTGCCATTCCATGAGCCAAAGGGCCATACGTGCCAGTTGGAATTAGCACAGCAGAGGTGTCGGTAATCATTGTTCCTGCTAAGGTGGCCAAGTCCACCCCAGTACTACCGGCAGTGCCAGTGCCTAAGTGGCGGCAGCTCCTTAAGGAGGCCACTCTGAGGGGTGACGTCTTGTCACAGCATGGCCCCTCCCCATGCTCTGCTTGGGGTTTCCTGCCAAAGTCAGCGGCTGACTGGTGTTTTGCCAAATTTGGATGATGTTGATTTATGTAATGCTGTCCTTTGTGGCAACGCGGGCAAGTACCCAGCACTCTGCCTTTATCTACATTGGTCTTGGGGCAGTTTTTTGGGAAATGCCCATATTGACCACAGGAATAACATCGCTGTGACTCGACTGACACTGCCACAAACACCTCGGACACCGCCATATTGTGCTGACATCAGCACCTCGCACCCTTGGTATGAGTAAGGCATTGCATTGGTGAGATGTGAGTTACAGGCACATGTATCAAACTGACCCGCGTTTCTTGTGACTCTGGCGCTGTACTGAGGATAGTGCTACTGAGGCTCAGTGGTGCCTGGCTGCATCGCTGGGTAAACGTAGCTCCTACTCCACATCAGGGGTGAATAAGAGCAAATCACGGGTTCACTTTGGAGCAGGCTGTTGTGGTTGTATCCCTGGGCCGTGAAGCCAGACTCAGACTAACAGGAATATAGAAGCATGGTGTTTCAGGAGTGATTATTTTGTATTTACATAGAGAAATGTAAGGTTGCAGTGCAGTGGGGGGGAAATTCAAATTTTACCAGGTTCTGTATGACGTTTCGGCAGAGCTGCCTGCTGAAGTCAGAGGTCAAGGGACAGACACTAGCAGGAATCCAACACCAGCCCCTGAACCGCTGTGATCCTCTCTGGTGCAGCAGGTTTAAGAAAATGCACCCAGTATGCTGGAGCTGGGGGTGTCTGTTGTGCACCGATCGCGTTTTCCTTTGTATTCAGTAAGGTAGCACTGCTTTGTAGCAGAATTTTGCAGCAGCTGTGTGAGGCATGCTTGAAAAGTAATGCACACACACTTTGAAACTCAAAAAGTCAAAACACAGCACACGTTACTGCAGTTCTTACTGGAACAGAGCTCAGCGACGCTCCCAGCTCAAAAATACAAATCAATGACATGTCAGGGAACAGGCTCCGGGGACTGAAGACCATTTTGGTGGTTGCTAATGCAGTGATTATTTCCTGTCTAAAGCCAAAGGGATCAATAACTCCAGTTAGAGAGAAAACCCTTCAGGGGAAAGAGAGCTTGTGTCAGAGGAGCTCTCTGGACTGTTTAAGTAACAATATTTTATAGATCCAACAAACAAGCTATTCCCAGCCCCGTAAGCAACATTCCTCAGCTGCAGGTCAGGTACAGCAGAAATTAATTGAGCTCAGTACTGTGCGTAGCTTGCAGTGCCATCCACAGCATTGCAGAATTAATTTGGCAACACTTCCCATTCAACCTGGCTGCCCATGAGGCAGCTCACAAAGGGGGATCACGGACCCTCCTGTACCTTCCACGTACTCACACTTTGGATAACGGCGTGCAGAGTCCATCCATGTGCTGGGATAGGGGTTTACCTTCCACATCAACTGTCATAGGATGCTTTTATCCGTCCCAGCAGATCAATGTCTGCTTGAAATACAGTCAGAACTGAGCATCACCGCTGCCTGATTGAAGCAGGTCAGGGAACATCTCCTAAAACAGACCATCAGAACAGCTTGACCTGGAAAATGTTTGCTGATTTGGCTGTAGGCTTTGCATTCACAGGTAAACAGTAGCAAAGGACCTGATGGGGTCATCTCAAACCCCTTCCCTCCCAGAGCTGTGGATTGCCATTGTCTGATCTCAGATTCTCTCTGATTCTCAAGAGCTAAGCGATGAGCCACATATGTTAAACACCAACTGTGGTTTCAATTTACATGTTGATGCAGAGTATATATTCAGTGTATGAAAAGGTTTCCCCACAGAGGTTCACCTGTTGCCTCACCAAATGAGTGAGGAATTCTGTCCCTCGATGTAGGAGCGATGCACTGGCAGGGGGTTTCTTATTTCTGAAGGAGGGAGGACCGTCCTGGTGGAGGGAAGAGTGTTGATGCTGCTTCCTGATGTACCGAGGGCTCAGGAACCCTTTGGATATTTGGGTGAGAGCTCAGGCAAACCCTGAGAAGGGATGGAGTGCGGGAATGGGCCTGGTGGGGACAGGGTGCAGGCAGCTGGCCGGGACAAGCCCAGACCCCAGGGGTGAGGTAAGTGCCCCTGGTTCTGGCTGGGGGATGAGGAGGGAAGGCAGTTTCTGAGGGTGAGGCTGTGTGAAGTGGCTCCAGTGCTATTTGTCTTTCCTTTTTAGCACCTGTGTCTTTGCAGCTTTTTGTCTACCTGTGGCTGCTGTGCGTGGCCCAATATGTACTTTATATTTTGAAGCTGACTGACTTGAGTGAAGGGTGATTTTGACCTAACAAGAGAGCTCTGTTGTGGAGGCTGCAGTGGTGCATCTAACCAGCACGTTGGACTGCTCATGTGGAGCCCGGGACTGTGGTATGTTGCTTCCAAATATCCAGAAGGCAGCAGGACAGGTGCCCACTGACCACGCAGGCTGCTTCAGGAGCTCACAGTGCGAGAGTCTGAGAGGAAGACAGACCTTCTGGTGCTGGGGGAGGAATACTCCCTGGCCTTTGGAAAGTCAGGGGACACTTCTGCAGTCAGGGTGGTCCGTGGCAGAAATGTGTGTCTGGCACCTTTGGATGGGAGAGGATTTCTACATAAGGTTCTGTGCACTGGTCTGCCCAAAGTGGGGATCACCACCATTTCACTCCATCTTACACTGCTGCCAGGAACGATTCACCGACATTTGCTTTAGCCAAGTGTATCTCTAACCCTACAAAATGGGTCATCTCAGTTTTTAGCTCTGTTCTGACAGGTTCTTTCCCTGCCGTGCAAATACTGATCTGGAATCTGTGTAGGCCTAGCTCTGTTCCCACAGGCTTCACAGAATAATTTAGGACTGTGCTTAAAGGAACAGTTGTTCTGACTACCTCATTTGTAATGTGAAGTGGAAGCTCTTAATGAGTGACATCAAATGACCTGAGTTGCATAGACTGTCTTGCCCCTACAGAGTGGTATCACTCTGTGCTTAGCACCTGAAATAGGATTTTAAGATTCAGTGCTGTATCCAGATCTCTGTATTTATCTCTTGTTTCACAGGTATTCAACTTGCAAATCCCTATGCTTCTATTTTATATAAATCCTGTTTCAGGTATTTGCATTTCAGATTTGGCTGGACTTAGGCGAAAGGCTCTGCACAGCAGGGAACAGCTTGCTTTGGAGGCAGAGAAGTAGCAGTGCCTCCCACTTAGAAGTAGCAACCACTGGTTCCATGTGTGTTCCTTAAAACATGCGAGAGATGATCACGTCTCACAGTGCTATTTTTCCACTGTGACTAATGTCCCCGTTCCAGCCCCCCTGCCCATCTTCGCCAGTACAAAACACTCTAATTCATGCATGGAGCTGTACCCACGGGTAGGGATGCCAAAAGCACTCGGCAGCCAATGATTCAGTTCAGCAGACTAGGCTAATGCATCCTATACATAAAGGAAAATATGCTTTTAGTCTACTGCTAACCTTTTTTCTCTGAAAGGAAAGGGATTATCTGAGCAGGGTGCTCCTCTCCCCCGAAGGCAGCAGCTCTGCAGGGATGAAAATACTGGTGCCTGCATGTAGCCCAGACAGTCCTTGGGGTAAACATGGCTCAGGTAGGAGAGCTTTACTCCTGCTTTACTCCTGCTCCTGTGTGAGTCTCAGGGACCTCAGTTTAGCGAGAAAGTCTCATCCCTTCTTCTCCAACACACAGAGTGACCTTTCTTGCAGCACAGGCTGGTTTCTGTCTCTGACAGACTACGAGCACTTGTAACATCCCAGGGGAGCAGAGGCTCATTGGGATCCTTCCTAATATCCCAACAGGGGGAATCTGCAGAGACCCCTGCAAAAGACAGGACTTCTGCGTGAAAGCTACAGATCTAATAGTAATCAGATATTAAATAGATAGTAACAGCCTCCTCTGGAGAGGAAAATAGATATAGTTGGAGGGACAATCCAAGGAGAGTGAGCCTGACTCAGCACTCAGAGAAGAGCTATCGCGCTCCGGGAATCTGTGTCTCTGGAAGGCAGCCTTGTGACATGGCTGGATGTGGTGTGGGATGCAGGATGAGACAAGTGGGACATCTACTGCCAGCTGTCACACTGCCCTGAAGAAAGAGGAAAACCAGTCTCTGCTCTTCTTACCACTTGGAATAAGATGGGACTGTTGCCCTATTTGCAGGTACAGCTTTTTTAGAGTTTGAGACACTCTGATGCTGAGAGGTACATGGCTGTTAAACTACCAGCTTTGTGGAGCTGTAATTGTGGCAGGAGTTACATAACGACAGATTTTAATTCCACTAGTGAAAGCAAACCATCAATAAATAAGATTTTGTTTCACTGCAGGGCTAGGGGAGGGGAGGCCCTGCTGTTGGGGGAAACAGGTAAAATAAAAAAACCTAAATGCAGCCAAATTTGTCCTACAAAATCATTTCAAAATAGGAGCCAGAACACCAGAACATTTTGGGTTTGTTTTTGGTTTTAAGTTGGCATTAGCTGCTGAATTTGGTACCTATCAGATACAGATCAGATTGACCTGACCTAGTAAACACAAATGTGTTTCTTCATCCCTGTGACTTTTGAAGCATCGGTAACTTTCCATTTGCTTTGGCAGTGCAACAGAAGGCTGTCCCCATCCCTGAGGGCAGAGCACAGCCCCAGTTTCGTGTTTTCAGGCTGATGGGAGTAGCAGGTCCTTTCACTCCAGAGCCAGCTTTATGGGTAGGCTGCTCTAATAGCTGGTATCCAAATCACTCCCCTTTTATTGTGTGCTCTGTCACTTGGAACGCCATGCTTTGTTCTCCTGAGCTGTATCTCTGATACAGCAGAGAGGAGGAGAATCTTTTGGCCCCTAATCCGTGCACAGAAGTTTAAATGGAAGTGCTCAGGATCCGCTCTGGCTCGTTCAGCCAGCTCCTGCTCTCTGGGCCCGCCTGACTCGTGTTCTTCTCATTTCCTTCCTGCAGCAATTGCTGGCGTGCATCCTTCAGAGCTCTGACTTCCTTCTCTGAAGCAGAAAGTTCTTTTCCACATTTCTTCATGTCCAGTTGTTCTTGCTAATTGCATCCGCCCACAGGACCACTACTGCCCGTTAGGTGCAGAGTCTGCACTGGGTTCCCAGCTGTGACAGAACTATATTATATTATACTATATTATATTATACTATATTATATTATATTATATTATACTATATTATATTATGTTATATTTACTGGGCGCAAAGCCATGATGCTGCCGGACAGTGTCAGTGTCTTGTCAGCACAGTGATAGGAGGATGCTGTGGAATTTGCAGGCAAGAGGGACAACGGCCCCTTACTCTGGCTGTGAGTGAGGAGCACCGGGATAGCCTCGGTATTCCATCCCTTTAATTGCACCCGTAGTGTGTTGCAAAGTGATCTTACTGAGCTGAGGCTCTACAAACCACTTAAATTCGGGGAAAGATTTCTCTGCTGCACAGGAATGTATTAAAAAAAAGGAAACCCCCAGAATCTTCACATTTACTGCAAACTCCTGAGCGTTAAACGTCCACGTAGCTGAGAAGAGATGTAATACTTTTGCTCACTTGGATGTTCTTATGGCAGAACACATCATCTGAGCCACCTGAGAGCGGGAAACAGGGAAACAGGGAAACAGGGAAACAGGGAAACAGGAATGGTCTTTGAGACTGCAGCAAACTTAAAGAGGAAATGAATTCACAGGAGATAGGTCAGTTCCTGTAAGGCTCCTTATAAAGGTGTTTCTCTCAGGCTGTTAAGATGATCAGCTGCTATGCTGACAGCCCGGACAGCACGGGAAATGAAAATGTGGCGGTGAGAAAGCTCAGGCTGCTTATTAAGCCTTTTCAGCCACCACTCAAATCCAGGGGAGCGCTCCTCAGAGAAGGACTTCCCAGGCTCTCAGAAGCATAAACACCACTGTAGACAGGGCTGCACTTGGTATCTGGGCAAAGGAAAAAAGTTGGGGGGGTTATTTTGTTGTTTTTCTATATTTTTCTTTTTTTTTTAATGTTCCTTATAAAAATATTTTTTTAAAACCAGCATGAAAACCATCAGGTAACTAGTTTTTATGTCTTGTCTCTGTGACTGCAGCTTCCTGAGTTGCATATTGGCAAAATAAAAGTCTGAGAATGAGTAGACAGAAGGTACATTTACCTGTTTCTCATATCTGGAACTGACAGGCACATTGGGTCTTCTGCAAAAGCAATTGTGGCTATACATATTGTGAGAGAAGGGCTAGAGTAACAGAAAAGTTAGTGTTACAGCTTTGGCCTTGCCCTCATCTATTCTTTTATGGCCCCAACGGCCTGAGGGACTCCATCTCTAGAGCTCCCCAGGTGGGACAACATATCTTCACACTTTTATCAAGCGTGTCATGCTGTACTGTGTGGTGGTGATACAAGAACAGTGTTGCAGGCATGGTTCGGTTTTACGGAGTTCACTATGCGTGTAGGGAATTCCCTTTCTCTCCTCCTCTGCTGCTCTCCCCTCCAAGGAGGAGGATGTTCCCTGGAGTAAGGAAAGGGGGAAAAGATAAAGTTTCCAGGGACTGCAGTCTCCAATCACTTATGTCTCTACTGGTTGTAAATTACTGATGATGATAAGACTTGTTAGGGATAGCTGAATAAAAGCAATGTTAAGGACAGCCTTTGACACCACAAAGCTGGGAGCTGTGTGGCTTTCTCTGAGATGGGTTGCTTTACGGGTGGGTAGTCTGCACAATGTTCTGACCTAGCAGTTACAAGGGGTGCAGCTCATTCAATTTAGCCACTCAATTTTCAGAAGATCTTGCCTTCACTTTGGGTTTTCTGTGTTATCCATCACTGCAGCATCTCCAGACCCTTTTCAAATCAGTAATTAGGCATGTGCTTAGATCTCATCAGCTAGAAAGCTAAGTATATTCTTGAGCTCCCTGAATAGAGATGGGAATACCCATATGCCTGAATGCTGTTCTAAATGGGGTTAACCATGTGGAATATGACCCATCCTGTAGCAGTTGCACCATGACAATTTGTCTTTGGTGCAGTGTGCTATCAGTAATGCTAAGATGAACTGCGTGTTCATCACACCAGCTATGCCCTTTAAACTGGAAAACTCCTGGGCTCCAGGATCTTTTTTCTTCATTCCTACTCCAGAGACTGCCCTCAGAGCTCAAGGTGTTAAGTTCATCAGCTGTGTTAGAGGTCAGACACAAATGAGAAAATTCCAGTTGTTTCCTGTAAGTTGTGAGTCATTGATTCTCAAGGAGCCAGGTGAGGAAGAAGCTGTTTTGCTGGCCTGCACAAAAGCTGGGATCTGCTGGGGATGATCCTTGCTGCCTGATGCTGAGACAGGCAGAGTGTATCTGGGGGCTCTTGATTGTAACTTTGCCGTGTAGTAAGTGTGAGAGATCAGCTGTAGAGCCGTGTCTGAGGGGTGACACAGCTGTAGATCTGTGTTTTGGGGGTGACACAAGGCTCCTTGAGAGGGACTGTCTAGCTGGTATCTGCTTCCGTTGTTACACACCGGAGCAGCTGGCACAGGGGCTTGGATCCTCGTGACAATGGCCAAGTACCATTTGCCTCTGTGTAACTGGGTACCAAACTATCCCATTCCCACGTGTATCTGTATCTAAGGTAACAGGTTTGCATCCTTAGGAGGTGTAAGAGTGAAAGGAAATGGTCACAGGGTAACAAGTATTGTTGGGAAAGGCAAAGCGATTTGAAGCAGAAATAGGAACATGTTTGCTGCAGTAACTGTTCCTTGTTTCTGTGGTCCAGAGGTCAGATGCCTGCCGATGCCGCCGGCGAGTGCTTGGTAATGTACTCTGAAAGGTGTCTGTATTACTGTGGGGTTTTCATAACACAGTCCTGAGTACTCAAAGCTCCTTTAGCTTCGGGGTTATGATCTCTTTTGAGGGATTGTCAATTTAGTCATAAATAGAGAGAAGCTGTTAAGAAAGCACCTAGAAATTGGATTATGCTGTGGAAAAAACAAGCCCTTCTCCAAATGTTTTCTTTGCACCTGGAAGATGTCTGAGCAGTCTATAAAGTGGCCTTTCTAATAGCGAGGAGCTTTTGCTTTTTTTGCTTTCCTCCTAAGCCCTGTGAAGCGCAGTGAGCTTGTATCCAAGCCAGAACGAGCCCAGTTCCTGGGCACTGGTCCCTCAAAGACGGGCACACACTCCCTAGGGCTGGAGTCTATATCTGAGTAAGTGCTTTGGGTCTGAGTTACCTTCCTAAACCAGGTGTAAAACCAGGAAGGCTTGAGCATCATGGGGGCAGTTTTCAAAAGAGGCGATATTAAGCAAGGCGATATTAAGTAATTTTTGGCAGTTATCAGGGAGTCCCTGTTGACTGTAAGTACAGGCTTTACAGCATTTGAGCTGGTAAGATCCAGACGTTTGCTGTAGCTGGTTCTATCCAGAAGGCAATGCACTGCCATCCTTTGGCTCTAGCTTTAAAGGTCTGCTTCTTCAACAGTTGGTCCGCAGGTGCCTGTTGTGTTTCAGCACCTTGTCTTGTCCTTCCCTCACACAACCTGCAGTCCTCCCAAAAGGAGAGGGAAACGCTAGTTGGGATGCTCCTTAGTAAGGGACCAGCAAGGACCAACGAGTATTTTTAATAGTCCTGACTTGGATGTCATTCCACTGCTTTGCTAGATAAAAGAGGACAAGGAGCAACAGCCATGAGGAGACCTTGTGGATGCTACCAGCTGCTGGCACGAGTGGCCTCTGGGTATATGTCTCCCTTTTCAGCCTCGAGTCTTATTCCTACACCCCCATTTCAAGAGCTATCCTTTCATCTCCTCGCAGCCTGATCTAGTACCCATCCGCATCAAACCTACACTGCTTACATCCCATTGCATTCCCTATTTTACCCCTCTCAACTTTTACCCTAGTTCTTTTTCCCTGGAACCATTACCCTTCTATACTCACCTGAAGAGGCTTTGACATAAATTCTGGGACAAGCTTGCTCTGGGAGATGTCCCGTGGCTGGGACAGGCACTGTGGTGTTCTTATCACCTCTCAGCACCCCGTTGCCAGTAGTTACTTCTAAGGGCAGAAATTCAATAATGCAAATAAGATGGAATGCTTATAACTGTATCTGTATGTTCTAACACGCATTTACTTCATTTGAATGGAAGTTATAAATGCTTTGACTTTGAGCCTGGCATGATTGTGGTATGAAATAAGCCTTAAGGGATGCTCTTGGCTGGAGCTGGCATCTCCCCGGGCCACAGGCCAGCCAGGCTTGGCTGTTCCAGCTTGGTGGCACCCAGAGCTATGCTGGGGCTGAGTTCTCTGCCTTTTAGCTGTTTTCTGCCATTATCTGGTGCTGTGCTGGCTGGAGATAGGGAAAATAAATGAAACAGCAGGAACACAAGATTGGCTCTGCCTGTTCCCTGGCTCTGGCTTCCACATCCTCCTCTCAGACTCCTACTTGTTGCTGGCTTCTCTGAGCCCGCTGCTGCCTGGTTCTGCACAGGGGAGAGCCCCCTCAGCGCAGCCCTGTGGGGTGCAGACAGCCCATGTCACCCGATTTTGGGCTGGGGGAGCAGGCTGCCTCTCTGCTCCCGCTCTGGGGAAATAGAAACCCCTTGCAAGTTTTTCTCTGCTTGCTGTTGCCCACTGAGGCATGTTTGTGGTGCATTTGTGGTGTGTGTGTCCTGAGGCCTGGGCCACGACCACACAGCTCTGTAGGGAGGAAGACGGGGTTTCCCAGGGGTTGCACATTGAAGTTTACCTGTCAGTGACACAAGGTTATTGTAGGGGATGCCCAAATAGCCCCTTTGACATGCTTGAGTGTGAGGTGCAAAGTCAGTAAGGCACAGCTAGGAGTAATTCATTCACCAGGAAAGGAGGAAAGCTCCTCACAGAGCTACCCTGAACTTGTATAGGCATCACCATCTTTCCCGGCTCCTGCACCCGCTGCAGTGCCACGGGCGGGCTGGGAGCGGAGCACAGGGCTCTCCCCTCTTCCATCTCCCGTCTCCTCTCTCCTCTTTCCTCTCTCCTTCCCCTCTCCCGTCTCCCCGTGACAGGGTGACAGCAGGTGACAGCAGAGGGCAGCAGCGCCCCGCGAGCGCCCAGCGGGTCCCGGCGAGCGAGGAACGGGGATGGGGGCGGGGGGGGAACGACGACGGGGGACTCCGGTACCGGCACCAGCACCGCGGGGCGCGCGGGAAGACTCCCGTCCCGGCTCCANCGAGCGGGTATTACCGCTCCGGCGGGCTGGGAGATGCCGCTGCTCCCACGCCAGGGCTGGCTGCTGGCAACCCGCTTCTGCTTCCTGACAGCGATACCGACGCCACCAGGTGGGGATAAGATCCTTTGTAGGTTGTATCGGGTTTTCCTTCGAGACGCTCGCTCGGGATGGGCTCCCTGCAGTGATCAAACGCAGCCCGAGGGGGCGGGAGGGTCCGTGGTGCGGTCCTGTCCCTGGCACAGCCCTGCCAGCGCACCCCCTGCCCCAGGCCAGGGCTGCCACAGCCGCGGGCTCCTGCGGCCTCGGGAACCGGCAGCGCCTGCTTCACCGGGGTAGTGTAGAATTCACAGGTGTAATGGTGAAATGATGTCCTTCATTCGTCACGGAGCTGACTGCCTCAGGACACTCTGGAGACAGGGCGGTGCCGGCTTCACCCTGGATGGAGCACTGAGGCAGCTCGAGGGACCGATTGTTTCTGATGCCCCCAATAGCACAGAATTATACTTTTATTGGCCAATAATGTGGAAATTCAAGTGTCTCAGCCTGAAGTCTTTCTGTATCTCCTTAACTAAGGCCATGTCCTAAATAGCAAGAAGTTGTGTATCGCACCAGGGAACCACTCCCAGCCCTGCCTGGATTATCTCTGGATAGGTTTCATTTTTCATATCAGCTGATGCAGATGTCCTTTTCCATAATATTCAGAATTGAATGTCCACTTGGTCAAATAAGTATCCCATCTCCTCCTACTGTGCTGCAGTTACTCCTCAGTATTCACCTAGACAACACTGGCAGAGCCTCCGAGGTTCCATACAGCAGGGAAGGATGTCAGTTATTTTTCACCCTGTGTATTTCTATCTCCGTTGTTTAATAAAGATTTCAGCTCTTAGGATGGGGGAAACAATGAGCTGTTACCAAACGGAGATAAAAGGCTTAGGCTGGTATTATTTCATCTGATTATTTTCTCTTCTCCCATTGCTCAAGTCCTTAGCAGAGAGGTATGAACCCATCCTTCTCCCTTTGCTTCTCCCTGTTTCTCAAAGAGCCCTTTCAAACCACAACATTCTCCCTGAGCTCCTTTGCTGGAGTGATTTGCATATGCTTATGGTTTTGCCCCACTTTCCAAGAAACCCTTTGCTTTGTGGATTCCTGCACAGCTGTTGCTTTCTGTGTTAATGTAAGACAGAAATAAAGCAGAAATGTGAATTGCATAGCAACTGCCAACCAGAATATGGCCCCACACACACTGTGCAAGCATGGTGAGAAGATCCACAGTGGCAACTTGGGAACAAGCACATTAGGCCCTTAAACTCCTCTCAAGGCTATAATGTTTGCATTCTCTTTTTCAGAAAATGGCAGATAATATTTATTTTTTATGTTATAAGCAAAATACCAACATCCTCTCTCCTGTATGGATAGAGTCATAGAATCACAGAATTGGTTGGGGTGGAGGGGCCCTTAAAGACCATGGGCAGGGAAACCTCTCACCAGACCAGGCTGCTCAAGGCCCATCCAACCCGGCCTTGAACACCTCCAGGGAGGGGGCAGACACCACCTCCCTGGGCAGCCTGTGCCAGGGCCTCACCACCCTCAGAGTGAAGAATTTCTTTCTAATACCCAATCTAAATCTCCCCCATTCCAATTTAAAACCATTGCCCCTTGCCCTATCACTCCAGGCCCTTCTAAACAGTCCCTCCCCAGCTTTCTTGTAGCCCCTTCAGGTACTGGAAGGTGCTGTAAGATCTCCCCGGAGCCTTCTTTTCTCCAGGTTGAACCAGCCCAACTCTCTCAGCCTGTCTTCACAGGATCATCTCCAGCCCCCTGATCATCTTCGTGGCCTCCTCTGGACCTTTTCCACCAGGTCCATGTCCTTCTTATGTTGGAGACTCCAGCGCTGGACCCAGTACTCCAGGTGGGGTCTCACGAGAGCAGAGTGAGGGGCAGTGTCACCTCCCTTGACCTGCTGGCCACGCTCCTTTTGATGCAGCCCAGGCTGGGATTGGCCTTCTGGACTGCGAACCCACACTGTCGGCTCATGCTGAGCTGCTCATCCACCAGCACCCCCAAGTCCTTCTCTGCAGGGCTGCTCTCCAACACACACCATCTCCCAGCCCATATTGATGACGATGAGATAGTGTCAGCAGCTAGTCCATGCCCTCGCTGGCATGTTAAATCTTATTATTTCAGCAGAACTTAATGAAGGAAAAATACCCTGGAAGTGGAAAAGAGAACAATGTGCAGTAATATTTTCAATGGGAGATGGACAAAAGAAATGTCAGGAACCATGGGCTTCTGCAGGCTTGTCTTTTTTAGTAACTTGTTTATCAGTTTATGCAGCATTTCCACACATGCAACATTAAGTTGCTGTCTTCATAGTAGAAGGATAGCCTATAGCCAATAGTCTGACTGGTCTGATTGTCTCTACTTCCCATACACTCAAATCAAAGCGTGGTACTCTTTGTCCCAAAATTGTTTGTAAAGAATTACTTCATTGCCATGTCAGGTTAGCTGGACAGCTGGCTCTCCATAGCTGGCTAGGTGTGGGTTTAGGAGCCCCACTGTGCAAAGTAATAAAATATAAGCAGAAAGTGAGTGTTTTAGCTCAATAATTTCAGGAGCCCAAGTATATGCAAAAGAGGAGGTCCACATGTGTGGGGTGTCAGTGATCAAAAAGCTGTAGCTAAGTTCCTTAACTTTAAACCATCCACTTTCTGACTGAACTTTAGACCTACTCTTCTGGAAGGCATTCATGGCAACAGCATGACACAGACATTCCACTTAACTTGAAGATTCCTTGAAGTCTTCTTGCTCCTCCTCTCACAGGTACGTGGGAGTTTGCTAATTGCAATAAATCTACATAATGGAGGAGCCCAACATAGAATGTGCACTGGAGGATGCTGCTCTTGATGTCCCTAGGGTTCAGCACACCTCTTTTCCAGACTCCTGCTAGTAGGGTTCCCAGAAAACCATGTTTTAATTTCTGAGGGAAGCTGCTGTAGCAGAAGTAGATCTTCCTTTTTACAACCTTCCTTATGGCAATAATTTTTTACCACAATCAGCCAAAGTGGTGGAACAAGGAGTGGAAGCACCCTTGGAGTGCACCATGTAACACGGACCTGGTGAGCAGCATCGCTGGGGCTTCCAGACTCACTAAGTACTGAGAGTGCAGGGCTGTGAGAAAATCTCAGGGGCAGAGTGCTGAGCCTGGGAGTCATTTCATTTCAGGATCTTTTTATGTAAAAGTTGAGCTCAGCTGAGGAGCACCTCTTGGACTACCTGTCTCCCATTTCAGAGACAGAATGGCTGTCCTCTGGGTGCTGGTGCCTGGAAGACCATGCCCACTGAGACTGACCCCCCATGTCAGGCATCTGTGTTCCCCAATTCTGAGCTGAGTACAGTGGACTCTCTCCTGCCTCCCTGCAGGGCTTGTCTCCTGGGGAGGAGAAGCAGGAGGAGGAAGGAGACCAAGCATGCCCACCTGCCACAAGGAACAACACTCTGGATAGTAAGATCCTGTGTATTGGTAGAAAAACTGTAGGAAAGTCTCAATCTTCCAGTCTCAGAACAATAGGCTGATGTTTCCCTACATGGCTGTCAAAACTTAGGGATAGCAAAGTCTCCTCAGCTGGGTTTGGCTGTGAAGAGCTACTGAGACTACAGTCTCTTTAGAGATGAGCAGTGGTGGATGCAACCCCGGCACTGCTGGGAGGGAGCTGCACTGAGGCTGCTGTGTGGCTTGTGCTGGGGAACCCTCACTGCAGCACCTGGGGCTGTAGCATGGGGGGTGTGGAGACCTTGCATGTGGGATGCCTGTTTGTGGTTTTATAATCCTTGGGGTTTATAAAGGAGCATGCTGTGGGTTGGTGTCTAGGTCACGTCGATGCATTGGGCAGCCAGTGGTGTTAGAAATCTGTGAAACCCAGGGTGAGATGTGGCACTTGTCACGTGTTGTGGGAGATACCCTTCTATGACACTTATTAAAGGAGTTTACTGTGCTTTGGCATTTGGTAGGAAATGTTTCTATCACAAATTTTTCACCCAAATCTCCTTCTGTAAAGAAAACTGCTAGGAGAATAATGTAAGGACCTGGCTATAACAGCTCAGCTGACTCCACCAGGTAGTTTGGGTCCAAGCACTTACTTCCATTGTAAGAACAGAAGTCCACCATGTAGCTGGTGGCTTGGTACCTTTTTTCTATGTAAAAGCTCAATTAAAAGTACACAAACCCCATCTTTCCTAATCTGCTCCATCCTGTGCTCAGTCTTGTTGGCTTATGCAAAGCTGAAATACTCTGTGGTGGTGAGAAGCAGCCAAGGGAAAGCTGGGGCTGGGGGCCAAGACTGTATGAGCAGACAAAACAGTACTTCGTAATAAGAAGAAAGTCAACAGATATTATGTTTTGCCCTTTGGCAACACGACCTTTTGTAATTAAATTACTGGGATGAAAAAGGCTATCTTAATTATTTAAGGGCTAGGAAAAAAGTACAGTCAAATAAATAATTCATCATACTGCAAAAAGTTATTTTAACTCTAAGTGAAATTTTTCAGGGATCCATTATTTATTTTCACTTCTCAGTGACAGATTTTTGTTGAGTTTGAAGCTGTAACCCAAAATTTGTGTTGTGTTTCCTTGCAGGTAAGTCTGGATCAGTCTGTTTGAACTGTGCAGTTTGGGAATGGAAGTGAACAAAGTAAGCCTTCTTCAAGCTGTCCCAGCCTGTTAACAAGGTCAGAGTGTTGTCTTTATTTTTGAGCTCTAATACTTTAAAAGAAGATGAGGATGGAATGGATAACGTCATTGCAGAGTGATAGGGCTGTGCAGACACACTGAATGAGATCTTTCTGTCTGTGGCCGATGTGAAAGCCACAGACCAAGTATGTGTTACTGAGAATTATTATGCAGGGCACTGTTTCTCCAGTTCATCCTTCAGCCAAGATTGGGTGGAGATAACGTGAAATGTTCTCAATACTGATATGCTAAAGGGTAATACAGCTTTTTATAATGCTTCTTCATTGGTCATTTAAATTGCTTTTCTAGTTATGATGGATTCCCAGATATAAAAATTTCAGTGGCTTCTCTTGAACAGGGCCAAGTTAACAGGTCGCACACTGAAAAGCTTACTTTGTGGGTCACTCAGAGCTGATTATCTTTTATTAATCACCTGGTATTAGGATCTTGCTGTGAGTCAGTAAGATACTGCTATGGGACTGGCATGCTTTGCTTCCTACCTAACCCTTGCTCTGTGACAACTCCTGCTAGCAGCAAGAAACCTCTTGCCCTTGCAAGCTTCCTTGCATTGGAATGAGCAGACTCCATTGAGATGGTGTCATGTTTATTGTGTCAGACTTAAAAATTATTTCCTTTGCATTTTTCTTCCTCTCTTTTCCTCTTCTGTTATCTCCAGGAACAATTAAATTCACCTCTTGTCAAATTCCAGTGTTGACTTTCTTCTGAAGCATTGATGGTGTAAAATCGAACTGTGATTTCTTGGGAAGCCCACACTGTGAAGGATTCCCTAATCTCAGGTTCCTATTCATGCACCAGTAGCAGTAACAGGAAGCTTTCTGCAGGATTTCTGTGTGCACCCATGCTGTGGTATCCGTGCAGCTCAGTGCTGTTGTAGAGCTAGGTGCAGGACTGATGTTGGTGATCAATACACAGAAAATGGTAGCATGGCGTGTTCTCTCTCAGTTGTCTGTGCAGCTTGACATTGTTTGCTTTCCAAATACAGATTTTATTTTGTATTTCAGCTGGACACTGTAAAAGCAACTCACCATCCTTGGGTTCATTGATTAGTTCTGCACCACTCCAGATTCTATGCATTTGGTCTCATTGAAATCTCATTTTAATTACTATTCAGATCAGCCAGCAAATTTTATATGAAAGCTAAGAAACTTCTTATGCTTGGCTTTTCCCCTTCCCTTTCCACTTCTGTTGACTGATGCTAGGAGGGTTTTTTTATCAACTGAGAAAAGGGGCCATATGTTCCCTGCAGCTGTATTACCACTACCATTTTGCGGATGAAATAACAAGGGAGTATTTTCCCCATGCTGGCAGGTGTCTCCCTTCTGGAGTGAAGCTGAGATCTGAGGTGACAGCAAAACGTGTTACTAGATTCATATCTGCCATGTGTCTATCTATCTCTGAATGACCTATAGGTTCTTAGAGGCTGCTGTATTTTACTTTATCTTTTTCTTTTGGAATGCTACAGTGGGTTTGCTCATGCTCATCTGTCTCTTTGGACACACTTAGACGTGGGATCCTCCATATGCATTCACATCCATTTTTAAACACCCCCCGCTACCAGTATTACACCTTAGCTGGCATTCTGCACTTGGGATGGAGTAACTCACTCACTACAGAAGGGTTACTCTTCAAGTTTGAGCCTTTTGATTCCAACTTTCCATTTCTGGCGTTTGTAATGGGTTTGATTTCCAAACCCTGGGTGAGCAGATTCTCTCCTGCTGCAGCAGTTGATCAACCCCTCATGCGTGTGTGTGTACCATCGACCCTGTCCTGACACATGGTACTTCTGTGCCTTTTCACACGTGATGTACTGAGCTTATACCGTAGGTACCCAGCTGTCATCCCCCTCTGCATTCCTTAGATGCCCTCATCAACCTTGGCTTGGAGAGTTCTGCACAAGTAGCTGGCTCCACACTCAAATAATTTATTCCCTGCCCCTGAGAGCAGTGAGCATCCCTGTGAGCCAGGCACATCATGCACTAATAATGGATTAGATATGCTGTACTGTAAGAAGGCTGCGTAGTATTGCTCATATTTTAAGGAATCCTGGAACTATTTTAATGGAAGAGGGGTTGGATGGGAAAACACCATCCATCATGTCTCATTGCAACAAAAAGCAGGCTTGTATTTCAGCATTTCTGTTTGAAAAGTATAAATGCTTCTTTCAAGGGCTTCTAAGTGTAAGCAGATAAAAAGTTACCAGATGTGAATATGAATATGGTCAAATAAAAAATAAAGCCTTAAAAGTAAATATCTGATGTATTCTAAGTTCTAAACAGCATTTGGGAAAGAAGCTTCAATTTAAAGAAACACACAACAGCTGGCCTTCTGCAGATCCATTGAAGTCAACATTAATATTCAGGTCATATGGTCCTTCCACTGGCTGCAGAAAAGATGTGAGGGGTTTAGGAGATAAGTTAATAATGAATGCTTTTGAAAATGCCCTCCCTCTGTATCCATTGTTTCCACCCCCATCTCTGAACTTCGCACCACGGCAGATTTCATCAGACTTTAGAATTTCATTTATAAAAATATACCTCTCCTGTAAGCCTCATGTAACAAGCAGCTTTCCTTTGCTGCCCTCTGGCTAACGACAAGATGCAAAGAAAAATATTCTGTCTTAAAACAAAATGAATCCTAAACCCCAGAAGACGAGTATTGCCTGTTACCTTCAGTAATGACTCGTTTGTGGGCGCCTATAGAAAATCACACTGTTGAGGTCGAGCTTGGTAGGCTGCAAAACAAGGAACGTTGGGAAGTATGTGGAGGTGGGAGTCCTCTGTAGGAAAGAGAATTGTTATGAGAAGTATTGGCTCCAGCTCAGCTGGTGGGCTGAGCTCTGAGGTCTGACTGTGGTATTGCACTTGGGAATCCGGTGTGAGAGCCTTGAGTTTGTGTGTTACACTTTTATGTCAGTGTTGGAATGCATCTAGTCATTGTTTTAGTAGAGAAGGGGGACAGGTCAGAACCTATTGCTCTTGGCTAAAGGTAGGGAGGAGAGGCTTGCGATTCGGCTGTTGATCCAGTAGGTTATTGGGAAACCACCTATGGAAAAGCAACGTGGAAATTCAGCAGAGAGAACGGGTGGAGAGGAGTCCTACTTTTGAGGTACTTGCAATTTTAGTGTGCAAAATAAGTAAGTGCATTTCTTGGGTCTAATATCAAGTCGGCATTTATAAAGGCTGAGCTATGTTTAGTTATGAAGAGAATTCTGCATGTTTGGGGTCTTTGTACTGTTCTTGGAGGAATGGCATGAGGGACTGAAACATTTTTTAAAAGACATGTTTAAACATATTCTTAAATGTGCTTGTTTGAGGTCCTGGGATTAGCAGAGGAGCTGGGCAGGGTGCAGGGGCACCTTCAGTTTCTGTCTTGCCTACTTGATTAGGCAAAGCACGATGCAAGACATTGCAGTGAGTGTGAGCTGACCTAAAAAGTATTTTTAATGATCAATGGAGCTTGCTGGGCACTTTTGCAAAAGAAATTGCTGGTACAGTTGGAGGGGAAAAAATCATAGTTGACTTCTTAGTTAAAACTAAAAGTTTACTTAATTTTCTTTAAACCAATCAGCAAGTGCCGATGATACAAAGCTGGGAGGAGTGGCTGACACGCAGGAACACTGCGCTGCCATCCAGAGAGACCTGGACAGGCTGGAGAGCTGGGCAGGGAGAAACCTAATGAAATTCAACAAGAGCAAGTGTAAAGTCTTGCACCTGGGGAGGAATAAACCACTGTATCAGTACAGGCTGGGGGATGACCTGCTGGAGAAGAGCTCTGTGGAGAAGGACCTGGGGGTCCTGGTTGATGACAGGTTGGCCATGAGCCAGCAGTGTGCACTGGTGGCTAAGAGAGCCAATGGGATCCTGGGATGCATCAGGAAGAGTGTGTCCAGCAGGTCGAAGGAGGTGATCCTCCCCCTCTACTCTGCCTTGGTCAGGCCCCACCTGGAGTACTGTGTCCAGTTCTGGGCATCTGGTATAAAAAAGACAGGGACCTTCTGGAGAGAGTCCAGAGAAGAGCTACAAAGATGATTTGGAACATCTCCCCTATGAGGAAAGGCTGAGTGAACTGGGACTGTTTAGTCTGGAGAAAAGAAGACTTAGGGGGGACCTAATTAGTGTTTATAAATATCTTAGACATGGGATGCAGGGGGAATTGGCCAGCCCCTTTTCAGTGGTCTGTGGGGACAGGACAAGGGGCAATGGCTGTAAACTGGAGCACATGAAGTTCCACACCAACATGCGGAAGAACTTTTACACAGTGAGGCTGAGGGAGCCCTGGGACAGGCTGCCCAGGGGGGTGGTGGAGTCTCCTTCTCTGGAGATATTCATGTCTCATCTGGATGCCTATCTATATAGTATGAGCTGGGGAGCTGCTTTGGCAGGGGGTTGGACCCAATGATCTCTCGAGGTCCCTTCCAACCCCTAAGATTCTGTGATTCTGTGAAGTTCTGGAAGCCACATTGTACTCACTGGCCCAGGTAAAGCAGCAGCAGTACTTTAACAGGTCTTTCTACTTACTGTGCTTTTGCTATAGTTCTCCAAGAATCTGTGGGCTGGGGAAGTGCTTGTGCTCATGTTCATGTATAAAGACTCTGATTTTGAATGAAATTAAGTATGCTGGTGTGATTTCTGCATTAATTGATAGAACTGGGAACTCAGCTTCAGCCATCAGGTCAGAATTTCCTGCTTTTCCTCCTATAGATTTATATATTGGGCAAGCATGGTCTTGGAAGCACAGATCCCACGCAGGATGCAGAAGAACAGAGTGCTTTAAATCTCTCCTAAGCAGGCTCAGCCATTCCAGTCCTTGAAATGCCAATCAATTCCCTGAGGCTTTTCTAGGTGGAAAATCATCCTGGTGCCACTCTCATGGGCATTGTGTGAGCAGTCATGCAGCAGTGGAAATACTTCAACTCGTAAACTTAGGTTTGAATGTAAAGTAACCAACTTGAGTAAAATCCCAGAGGAAACCTTGGGCTGCTCATGGCTTTTGCTGCAATTCAGTAGCTGGGAAGGCAGCTGATCTCCCCTGGAACAAAATGCTCTTTGGAACCAAATGATTTACCAGGTGAAGTGGAGTTGCTTAGTGCTTTGGAGTTAATTGGCTTAAATTTATTGTGAAACAGCATGGAGGAGAAAAGCAGAGTTTTTTTTATTGTTTTCTGGAGATCTGGTTTTGTCTTGTGCTGGTTGACATTATTTCTCAGTGTTCCTTTTCCCATAACGAGGTCTCCCTTGTGTCAGAAAAAAATCTTGATGTAAGAATTCTCCTTGAGTTTCTTTTCTCTCTCTAGTGCTGATGCTTGACCCAGCAATGGAAAGGGGTACCTCATCAGGGTGTCTGGATAACCTGCCTATTTTTGAAGCCCACAACATGGTTCTGGCAAGAAGTGTTGGAAAGACAGAGTGTGTCTTAACATTTCTGTTAAGTAATTTCTGTAAAAATTTGAACCCCATTTCACTACATGTTCTCCAAACATTTTCTTCCCTAAGGTGGAAGTTGAATGCTCAGTAGTCCTTTAGAGATTGAGGAGTGCACAGGCTTTTAGAACAATGTCATGTTAATGTATGGTTGCACATCCCGTGCCACATCATGAGCACGGGCACAGCTCACTTCTGGCCAATCTGAGACAAATTTGGTTTGAAGAACTTATTATGGAGTTTGTGACAGTGTGGAGCAGCAGATATCTGTGGCCTTCTCAAGCATATCTTAGATCTTACAGAACTTTAGTCCTGTTATTAGGGGACTAGGTTTACACCACAGTTTCAGAGGACAGGAAGGCTTCTAGTGCTGGAATAACAGATACAGGGTTCACAGCATCACTTCTAGCCTTCTGAGAAGAATGACACTGGCACCTTGTGCTCCTAGTGCAACCTTGTCTCACGGCATTAAGACATGATGAGAATGCAACACATCCTGTGACAGTGCCTTCCTTTCTGGTGAGGAGTGTAAGCTCCCCCCAGGAATACAAAATTGGGTAGTCTCGGATTCTTTTGGGCTCACTAACCCTGCTGCCCAGCCTTGGCTTCAGGAGCGTTGCTGTTTTTCAGATCTCTGTCAGCCTCCCATCTTTTCATCTTTGTTATCTGAAATTATCACTACTGAAAAAAGGTGCAAAATAGCCTATGTAAGAAAATGTTGTCAGTGCTGCTGTCTCCTGTGTGCAGAAGCAATGGCAGCATCCATAGAGCCATCCATAGAGCCAGCAGATATCTATCTGCAGTGTTTGAAAACTCTCCGATTACTCCCATCTGCTCTCTGGTTCAGTCATAATGTTATTTCCTGTAAAAATGGAAAACACTGAGCATAGCTGCACAGTCACACGTGCCACTCAAGCTGTTATGAGTGTCTCGATCACCAACGCTTTGCTCTCAATAAATGCAATATTTTGCTATTGGGAAGATGTTTGACAGCAGAAAGACAAGTGCTCCACGCTGACAGAGCCTTGTGTCTTGCGCTGGGAAGCGTGGCTGTAAGGCTGCCTGTCTCTGCAGTCTCAGACAACAGGTAAATGCTGCCATTCCACACAGACATGTGAAACATTGGCTGCTTTTTCCTGCTTGCAGCTTGCTCCTAGCTTACTTCAAGCCCACAATTCAACCCATTTACACTCTTCTCTGCTTAAGCAGAAGGGCCTTAAGAGAGGATGCACCTGTTCCTCTCCATGCCTGGACTGTGTTGTCTTTTGTGCATTCAACACCTCATCAGTAACTGGTTTCTTGCTGTAACCATTTCCCTCTGCTACTGCCATGTGTAGTAGTAGATCTTCGTATTTTTTCTCTGTATAGGTCTGTGATATTTCTTCTCTCTTTGTTTGTTGGAGTCACACACGGTTCATCAGATGAATAAATTGCCAGGTGAATAAACTGCAGCCATTATGACAAAATATGATTTCCTAATCCTGGATAGGTTTTGTATAGATCTCTGTATAGACAGAGATCTTCTGGATCTCTGCATCTCTCAGAGATCGTTGCCCCAAAGCAATTGGGTTCTGTTGTATTTGGTTTGAGTGAGAAGTGTCAGTAAGCCTCATGCATCTATCTACAGGCTTCAGAAAGTTTATTTCTTGAAAAGTTTCTTAAATATAAGCAGAGTGTATGGAAGTTGTAAACTTTGCCTCACCAAATCCAAATGCATAATGTCAATCAGTGCTTACAGCCCATTACTAATTTAGTCAGGACCAGGGAATGGTTCTTGGCCTGCTAGAAAGTCGTTAGCACCACAAGAGAGTTGAGGCCAACTAATACTTTGGGAGGAAAAGTGGAATGTTTTTTTGAATGACTTAAGAATTAACCAATCCATGAGGGCGTGGGGGAGCTTTAAACATAAGTATCACCAAAACTGCAGAACAGAAGGGAAGCTGAAGAGTCCCATAAATTCCTTCTCTTGAGTTTATTGTTGTTGGGTTACACAACAGTTGGAAGTTTGCCAGGTCTCTAAAGCTTGTTGAATTCAATTTTGGAGATAAGAAAATGAATTCATTTTTTTCTTTCCTGTCACCTTTGTCCTTATAAACCTTTCTGGTTCTGTTGTCTGTTTTGAATTTAACAAATGCCATTCTTTATTTTTTAGAGTCACCTTTTTTTTTTTTGAGGACAAATTCTAGGAAATTGGATAACATTGCACAGTTCCCCACCATGGGACGTAGTAAGCCTGAAAACTGAGTACCTCAGTGGTTCTGGGGGTCAACATCCCTTGGCTTTTCTCCTGTGTTCTTGCAGGTGTCCACCTAACTACAGCTTCTCTGTAAAATAAGTGTGAAATGTGGTTACTGACTACATTTGCAGAGTTTTTGTTTGATGTTCATAGTGCCCAGACATCACTGTTCTCAGGCACTCATGTCATCCACTAATGTGTATTGAAAAAGATGAAAGAGCACGTTCAGATTCCCCAGGCTGTTGGGATGGGTTGATATGGATGGCATGGAACAAGGTCTTTCATTACCCTGGGTTTCTGTTCAGGCATCTGCAGGAGCAAGAGTCGTCTCCATCCCACACTCCTGCATTTCAAAGTCCTCTGGGCACAGTCTGGGACAAGGCAAGAAGAGATGAGTTGGCTCTTTGAAAATGTTCTCAGAGAGCAAATGATGTCAGTGAAATGCATGGCTGATGCTCAGCAGCAGCGAGTGCAGGTGTCAGTGACTGTTTCAGGAAATCTTCATTAACCCAGGTACAGAGTGCTCACTCCACAGCGACATTCTGTGGGTCTCAGTGGGAGCCTTGCCTGTGTGTGAAAATCGGGGTCAGACCTGCACTTCCCTTTGGCACTGCATCATCCCAGTTCACTTACACCCTGCAAGCCTCTGCAGCAATTCCTCTGCCTCCTGGGTGTCTATGTCCTTTAAATAGAAATGGTCAGTTAACACCTTTCCCTGAGTAAAGTTATAAATATCTATTTTTTCAATCTATGAGCCATCTCTGGCAGCCTTGTGGACACAACCCCCTCACTCCTGCTGATGTTCAAGGTGAGCCACTCAGCTTGAGTCTTGCTTTGAGCAGTTGGAAACTGCCCAGGACCGTGGTGGTGCGATACCTGTGTGGCACGTGGGCTTGGAATGGGAATTTCTCTGACCTGGTAAGCTGCAGAAGGCATGCTCTAATATCTTCTGCACAGCTCAGTTTATGGCTCTGATTTCTAAAAAGAGAAAGGAAGAAAGTCAACATTCACCACTGGTAACTTTGGAATGGTTTTCTTATAAGGGAGTCTAATAGAAATTGCTGTAACAGAACTGAGTAAGACAAGGTGGATAACTTCTGCACAGGCTCCTTGTCAGGCAGCACGTTGCATCCTCATTTCTGAACTATTCTCTTTGGGGCTATGATGAAAGGAACCTACCTGCTACCCAAACAGGCTGCCTTCAAACGTGAGATACGTCTTTCAGAATGCTGCTTCAAAACATAGTGTTTTTTTCCATTAATAGATAACCTTTCCTAAGCTCCCAACATATCTTCTCTGATGTGATATTGGCTGAGCTTGCTATTCCAGGGAGCAGTGATTAAGTATAAGATTTGGTTCCTTCAGAAAGGAAGTGGTATTTTGGATTCTCTGATAAGGTGGAATCACCAGGGACTTGCAGGAGATCTGGAAGCAAAGCAAAGGTGGTAGTTCCCAGGGTATTTTTGTAGTCCTGATTTTGGCACCAGTTTAAAATTATGCCAAAAGCAATATATTTTGAGACATACTGAACCAAGAGATTCTCAAATACTTAGTGGTTTATTTTCTCATCAGTATGTCCAGCATCAGTATGTCCAGAATACCAGTCTCATGGGGCAGAGTGGGTTTCCCAGATCCCCTGGACCTCCTGTGATAACAGGCCCTGAGTTTCCAGCAGTCTTTGGAGTTCTACCATTAATTGGACAAACTTTACTCAAATGTAGAGTGCTTTGAACAACTGATTGATCAGATTGGAGGAATCATACACCTAGATCTATTTGTAGGCAATTTTGACTCTTCTATGTTGGGGTTTTTTTTCCATTAAGATTCACTTGATGTTTGAAGTGTGAAATTGTGCAATTTAACTAACAGTATCTACCAGTCATGGGTGAAGAACTATTTCCACCTGTAAACCCCTTCACATTTATCCATTAGAAAGACCCCTAAGCCATTACACCTTGCTGTGAAATTGTCCCTCTCTATTCTGCCCTCGTGAGGCCCCATCTGGAGTCCTGTGTCCAGAGCTGGGGCCCCCAATACAAGAAAGATGTGGAACTGTTGGAGAGGGTTCAGAGGAGCCACGAGGATGATTAGAGGGCTGGAGCAGCTGCCCTACAAAGAGAGGCTGAGGGAGCTGGGCTTGTTCAGCCTGGAGAAGAGAATGCTGCAGGGGGACCTCATTGCAGCCTTTCAGTACCTGAAGGGAGCTTATAAGCAGGAGGGGATTCAACTTTTTAAAAGGGTAGATAATGGCAGGACAAGGGGGAATGGATTAAAACTAAAGGAAGGAAGGGTTAGATTAGATATTACGGGGAAGTTTTTTACAGAAAGAGTGGTGAGGGGCTGGAACAGGCTGCCCAGAGAAGTAGTGGATGCCCTGTCCCTGGAAGTGTTCAAGGCCAGGTTGAATGGGGCCCTGGGCAGCCTTGTGGAGCGCCAGGCCTGGAGGTTGGTGTCCCTGCCTGTGGTAGGGGGGTTGGAGCTCTATGATCCTTGGGGTCCCTTCCAACCCAGACCATTCTATGATTCTATGATTCTATGAAATGCTTTGTGTCATGGGCTAGTTTCTTGCAGTGTTTTATTCAATGAGAAAGCTGAAGTTCCATTTGTTTTCAAGCCATTGATTGAGTATCAGGGTTGAATATATCGTTTAAATACTAAGTCATATAGCTGACTGGATTACAGAGTGCTTTCACAGCTTGTTAGAAATGTTGGTGGGTGACTCGATTCAATCCTTTGACATCAGCAGCTGTGGATACTAAATGAGTGCAGTGTAGAAAAGGCTTTTCAGTGGGTTTCTCAGGTGCCAAAGCTTTCTAAATGGTGTAAAGAAAGCAGAGACTTACATTGTATGAACACATCAGGTATCTGTGCCTTTGAAAGTGTTCGTGCCTGTGCTGCAGTATTGCATTTATATTTCATTTTTAGCCCAGGTCAGAACTTTTTCTTCAGCCCTAGTTCTGCTGCTCTCAGTGGGGAAATTGTTCACATGACCTTGCTTTGGATGAGAAGTTTGAATAAAGCCTGGTGTAGACATGCCTCTCATGAATGGAGGAGATGGTGGAAAGTAACTGGAGAGCTGAGTCAGCAATGGTGGTGGTGCTCCTTCCTGCCCTACCACCACAGCATGACTCAGCTGTAGTTACCTCCCATTTATGGGTCAGGAGGGAGGAGAAGTTGTCGTACCATGGCCTCCCCAGCAACTGCAGACATTGGAAGGGTGCTGAGCTGATACCCAGCACCACAGCCACGGCTGAAAACATTTGGTAGATGTGGCCCATGGTGATAATGAACCCACATCTCTATGGAACAGATAGCAGCTCTCTGACATCATAGGACATTTGCTGCTGGAAATTGATACTTCAGATGGGAGAGTTTGCAGGACACTTTGTCTTCAAATATAGTTCTCACTTTTCTTTTTGAACATCTCTTTGTTTTGGAGATACTTTTTTTCCTCATTATGATTAGAATTCCAAAAGTGAAGGCCAGTGGCTTCCCTAATGCTGCCATGCAGTTAAAAGATTAATGAGAAAGCTGTAGGTCCAGCATCATGGCCCAGCTGTAAGTTGCACTTGGGATGAGAACCTGGCAATGTCCCTGCAGCTGTCAGCAGCTGTGCTGCTTTAATGGTCACACAACTGCTGCCCGTTCCAGCTGCAAGGCAAGTATAGGACTGAATATCTGGGTTCTTCGTTTTCCTAAAATAAGACCAGGCAGGTGACAGCTTCATGAAATTAAGGCAGATTAGAAATGCATCTTGATCTTTTTGGCAAGTCTGTATGTTCTGGTAAGATAGGGGGAGAGTTCTTCAGCACAAGCCTCTTGAAAAGTCTCCCTATGTGATAATCCTAAATTAAGGCTAAAAGGGCAAAAAAGGGAAAACCTTTCCTTTCTTGGGTGTTGCACACAGCATGCTGAGGCAGGGTGGGCTCAGGCTGATGGTGCCTCTTCATATTTAAGCAGACTTCTGGTCCGCTGACCCCCTTCCCTTCATATATCCAAGAAAACCAAAGGAGTTCTGTGTCTTCTCTCTTGTTTTCCTAGTCTGGTTCTTCCAGTGAATGGGACATTTGCCACAGGTTTCTGCACACGTTTAGGTAACGACAGCAGTAACATATTTGACCTCACCTGTGGTCAGGACAGAGTTTTGTGCACTGAACACGTGGTACAGTTTTCCTTGTCACAACCAGGTGGCTGCCAGCTCGGCTCAGATGCCGATGTTCCAGGTTTTTCCTGCTGGTAGATCTGCCCCTAAGCCTCACCTCCTTCTGTGACAAGTCCTCAGAGGAAATATTCTTCAAACTAAAATTTCAGCAAAGTTCTGAAAATTTGCTTTGTTTCCCCCTCCTCTGCAATGCACCACGTTGTTTTCTCTCACACCGTTAGTGCCCTTCTCCTCCTCGGTGCAGAGCAAAGACAGCCCCACACTCTGCTCTGCTGGGTGCCTGGAACGTTCTCTGCTGTCATTCTGCTGAGGGAGCTGAGGCTCCTCTAGAGTTGTAACTAGAACTTTGGTACGGATGTGAACTGCTACACCATTAGTAGTGGCTGTATTCAGTGCATGGTTAGTACTCCAAAAAAACCACGGCTGGGACTTGGATGTTTTATGAAAAAAAGAAAACCAAGAGTGTGCCAAAGTTCATCTGTGAAACACTGAAATGCAGAAGGAAATAATGCCCTGTCCAGCTATCCAATACCTAAACCCTGCTGCTCATTACACAGCCCACAGAGCAGGAAAATGACAATTCTCTTTTTCAGGGACATAATTCCCACTCCTGCTAATCCTCACTGCATCCTTTTGTATGACTTTTTCTTATGAAAGAAATTACTTTATTGCATGTGGATTTCATTCACTGAATAAACTGGCCTGGAATTTAACATTATTAGCATTTGAGAAAATCCTGAGAAGAGCATTAAAGGAAATATTGAGAGAGCTGGAACTGACAATGTTTCCCCTAACTTTGCAGAGCTGTGTTTAAAAAAGATGTGCGTGCAAAGATACCAGGGCATAATGAAGCCTCCTACACACCCTGCCAAATGAAATATTTATACTGTAATCATACTATTAATAAAATGATGGATCAGGCAGTGTCTGCCACAACAAGGCTGAGCTGAGATTGGTTACTGTCTAGAGGAGTACAGCAACACAGGGATCGAGGAGCAGAGGCTTATGGACCAGCTGGGGAATCCTTCTCTGGAATTAGCCATGTGTAGTACACCGACTTTGGCCAACAGCCTCACGTCGCAGCTGGTACTGCCTCTTCTTTATTTCTTGTATGAGGTGAGGGCTGGGGAGAAGAATGAGAAGAGGTCAGGGAGCAGAGGAAGGTCTGCAGTTCTGCAGGTGCTGCTGCAGCCCTGTGAGGATCCCATGAGTGCTGAGGGGGCTTTCTGCAGCGATCTGCCTTGTTTTCAGCTGTTGGTCGATGTAATTCCGAGGCCATCAGGATGATTGGGCTTGATCAGAGCAGAGCAATCTCAGGGACTTTGCTGTCGGCTGCTACCCTAATCAGAGTGCTGCTGTGATGCTGAACAGGTCATCTTCTCCCCTTTGGACTTGGGCCAGTTTCCAAGGTGTAAAGACAAAAATAAGAAAATAAGAGGTTTGTGTAGAGGAGGAACAAGAGATGGAAATGAGAGGAACAGTGTATCTAGGCTGTGAACTGACACAGTGGGGTCAAGTCTTAGACCTGCCCTTAAGGGTAAGTCTAGAGGAAAATGTAACTAACAAAAGCACCTGCCTTGGTGGTCTCCTGATTGTTTTCCTGGTTCCTGATGTTTGATGCAGCCAGTCACCCGTGGTGTTCCCCAGGGCTCAGTCCTGGCACCAGTTCTCTGTAATATCTTTATCAACAATATGGACAAGGGGATCGAGTGCACCCTCAGCCAGTTTGCTGGTGACACCGAGCTGGGTGGGACAGTCAATCTGCTGAAGGGTAGGAAGGCTCTGCAGAGGGATATGAAAAGACTGGAGCAATAGGCTGATGCCTACTATATGAGGCTCAGCAAGGTTCAGGGCAGAGTCCTGCCCTTGGGTCACAACAACCCCAGGACACGCTTCAGGCTGGGGACAGAGCAGCTGGAGAGCTGCTTGGCAGAAAAGGACTTGGGGAAGTTGGTTGACATCTGGCCGTGTGTGAGCCAGCAGTGTGCCTGGGTGGGCAAGGTGGCCAACAGCATCCTGGCTGGTATCAGACATTGTGTGGCCAGCAAGACCAGGGCAGTGACCGTCCCCCTGTACTGGGCACTGGTGAGGCTGCACCTCGAGTGCTGGGTTCAGGTTTGGGCCCCTCCCTACAAAGAGGACATTGAGGTGCTGGAGTGTGTCCAGAGAAGGACAACAAAGTGGTGAAGGGTCTGGAGCACAAGTCTGATGGGAAGTGGCTGAGGGGACTAGGGTTCGTTAGTTTGGAGGAGGCTGAGGGGAGACCTGAGAGCTCCTGCAGCTCCCTGAAAGGTGGGGGTAGCTGGAGGGGGGCTGGTCTCCCGGGTGAGAAGCAATCAGACAAGAGAAATGGCCTGAAGTTGCACCAGGGGAGGTTTAGATGGGATATTAGGAAAAAATTCATCACTGAAAGGGTTGTCAATCACTGGAACAGGCTGCCCAGGGCAGTGGAGGAGTCACCATCCCTGCAGGTATTTAAAACACCCATAGATGTGACACAGAGGGACACGGTTCAGTGGTCGCCTGAGCAGTGCCAGAGTAATGGATGGGCTTGATGATTTTAAAGGTCTTTTCCAACCTAAATGGTTCTGTGATTCTGTGCACATGTGAGTTAGCTTAGAGACCTCTCCTTGTTTGCTGGGAACAGAAAGGTGATGTTTCTCACAAGTGTGGTAAGGACTCTGCCACAAGCCATTTCCCCTTTGTGGTCCCCAGCCTTGCATCCAACACATTTCCTGCCAGAAGCATCTGGATGCCCAGTTCTGCTCCAGTTCAAGCTTCGTCCATCATCAGAGCACGGTACAGGAGCATCTCCCAGTCAGTCTGCCTTGGGAAAAGCTCTCTGGAGTTTTGCTTTTTCCCCTCCATGTCTTCCTCCTTTTTCTCTCTCCTTTTTGTTCTGTCCTTCACGCACCTTAATTTTCATCTCATGCTGTGAAAACTAACTGCAAAGCAGATGCTAATTAAGCAGTTACTTAAGGCTAGTGTCCATCCATAATGAACTCCCCTGAATGCTGGCTTCAGCGAGCATGTTTTAGTGATAACACAGAGTTTGATTTCCCGATGCTCTGTGTCCTCCTGTGCTCTGGGCTGGTCTGCAAGTACACTGGACAACTTGTCCCCTGGCTTGGTGGCACACTGCTGGCTGGCCTCCTTGAACAGAGAGGAGAAATTAAGGTGGCAGTGCCTGCTCTTTCACTGCCTGTAGATGGGTGAAGGGGTAATCAGATAGTGGGATCAGTAGTAACTGGCTGGTTCCCTCCCACAACCACCACGGTGTCTCTGCTCACAGGAGTCTTTTCCTTCAGGGAGCTGCTGAGGCTCACCAGAATAACACTGAAATGATATGGAGAGTTTGTTACAAATGTGAAATGTTGCTGTGAGGAAGTGACTGTGGGGAAATGCGTGGCTGGCAGCCACGTTCTGAGAGCTTGCCCGAGCTAAGTAAGTTTTGACTGGAGTTATACTTGAGCAAGTTCCTGTTCTGTGTCTCTGCCCAAACAAAGACGCTGTCTCTGGTGGCTTGGGCTGGCCAGGGAAGTACTCTGGGGCCTAGAAGTTCCTTTTTTGGTCCAAAGAAAGAGGAAAATTTTCAGATAGCTTCTATGAGGTAGGGGCAAAGCATCCAATAATTCACTAACAAGGGTGTCACAAGAGCAAGGTCAGGACTGTCTGCATTCTGGGGGTGGGACAGGCTCACCAGGCTGGAGCTGTGGCACTGAATTAAAGACCCTGGACTTGGCCTTTTGAATCCAAGCAGGGAGGGAGGATGCCTCAAAGGTCAGGGAGCTCAGCTGCTCTGGAAACACAGCTGTTGGCAAAAGGTCCATTTCTATGGGCATTTTTCTTTTCTACGAACCAGATTTTTGTGCAGGAATAAGAAATTGTGTATCAGTTAATTGGTTGTGTTGGTGACTCAGCTGGGAGCAGTGGCAAACCAGAACAGTGGTGCAATGAACTGTGAGAAATCCCCTTTCCAAACAGAAGTAAAATTCATTTTGAATACTTATTGGCATCTCCCAGCTCATGTCACTTTTGATAGGAGCAGAGCTTTTAAACTTGACCAAAATTAAGCTTATGTTTCTTTCTTCCCAGTCCATTCCCATCAGGCAGAGTTTCTTTCTTTTGCTTTCTATACTAATACATTATTTATTGTGGTAAATTAAAATGCCTGGACCTTATGTCTGGACTGTCCAAGGGTGGTTTCATTTCCATAGCAGTTGGATTTGATACTTGAGCATATTCCCTCAGGCGTGGTCAGGCTCCGTGAGAAATTTGGTAAGGAGTTGTGAGATCCTCAAATGAAGCTTGATAGTGAAGAAAAAGGCATAAGATTTCTTTCTGAATGGGGATACATGAGAAAAGCTGTAGATGCTGATGATGTTAATTATACTTATAATGAAGACTTCTAAAATATGTATACATCGGAATGATCATATGGGAAACAGCTTCGTCCAGGCCTTTAGTAACACCCTGCAACACAGCAAAGCATTGTTTTGTAAACAATAAAGAAAAGTCAGTAAGAAAAGTGTTGAGCAGCTTTCAGAAGAGCCTGTGGGACTGATTCAGCTATACATAGTGATACGGGGTCCACTGTGTAGTTCCAGGAGGGTAAGCTGGTGTGCATGCAGGGCTTTGGTGCTCAAGTCCTCAGATCATCATCTAAGTACTTGATGAAAGTTGGCAAGAATATCCTGGGCAACATTAATATAAAACATCAGTTGAAGAAAGAAGTACACAAAGGGTTAAATCCCAAACCTGAAAAGAGTCAGATTTCAGTCTTTTGGATTAGTATTATTAATGTGATATTATAATATTTACAGTATCAACACCAGTTTAGACCTCTATGTCTGTACGTATAACTATATACATATTTATATCTCTTGCTTTCCAAGCCAGGGTATCACAGAATTAATTAAAAACCCAGTGAGTGTGGTAGCAGCAGCAGCCACTGCAGGCCAAATAATCAGAAGTGACCAGAACAAGTGCCCAGATTGTCCCAGGGTGGTTTTTTCAGCCCCAAGTCCGTGGCGTGTCCGAAATTGGCTGCAAATACGGAGAGCTGAGGGAAGGTGAGCAGGAAGGACAGACAGGCACTCGCTGATGTCTGCTGTTACAGAACTCGGGTGAGAATAAGGTCTTTCAGATAATCTGTTCCTAAATGTCAGGTCCAAGGACTTGGAAACAATTTCAGTTTTTCTGAGGGGGAAGGGACCTCCTTCCCAAGGCAGAGCAGAGCAGTAGCTTGCACACAGTTCTGGCCACGGGCATCCTCTGTCCTTGATGCCATTTCTTGCTTTGCCTCATCTGGGAACAGCCATGGGAACAGCAGCTGACCTACACCAAGGGCAGTTGTTCCACCATCTGCATGGAGCCCCCAGGGCTGTGCAGCCAGAGGGAGAGGCTTTTGTTTCTCACATATCTCTCAAAATCTAAACTTGATTTCTCTCTAACAACCCTTTTAGCATGTTTAATATTTCACTGGATTCCTGTATTTGATGTAAAATGTGTGTACAGTGTGGGAAAACAAGATACTCCAATGTGTTACTGCCCTTCTGTAATTGTCTTTCACTTGCTGGGGAAACACAGCAATAGGTCATTTTCTAAATTAAATCATTTTGCTTTGAGTTTTTCTGAAGTTTACTTTAGTATCAAGCAGAGAATGTGTTTGGGCTTTTCCCTCTGCATTGTTAAACTCTGGGATCTCTAAAACTGCAATTTGGTGTGAAAAGGGACCGTCTGGTTTTACTAGGTATCAGACAGATTTGGTGAATTTTGGCTGTGACAGAGAGGAAATGCTAAACAAAGTGGTTACTGTATATTCTGTTGCCTTAGAGACTGAAACATCTGTATCCATGCAGGCAAGTGATGCAGACATGGTAAGATTTGACTTCCTTACATTCCTCTGTTCATCTTGCTGTCAATGGAAATGTTTTATGGTGGGAATATGCTGGGCTTCTTTAGCATTGTATTTATCTGGTTGTGTGGCATGTCTTGGACTAGGAGGGCTTTTTAATTAAAGTCTAACTCTGAAGTCAGGACGCTCCCCAAGAAAAGATGCTTTTACATGAATAATTTTTCAAGATGAACTTGGAGGGACTTGAAATGATTGTTGTACTGGTGATAATTGTTGGATTTGTGAAGGCACTTGAGCATCTGGGGCTCCTAGAAGGCAATTATGAAGGTAGGATGTTAAGAAATAGAGAATATTTTATTCTGAAAGCCATTTGCTGCAGAGCATTATACTTTAATCTGTATGTGCATGTGCAGTGTTTGAGTATCAGAGGAGCTGAATAGTAGCTGAAATAACTTTCAATGCTTTCTTTAGATAAATGAAATGTATTTTATATGTCAATATAGTATCGTAGGTCTTGCTGCAGCTCTGAAAATCAATGTGACATAATATTAAACTATTCTTTGTCTGTGTTTAAGACTGTTTCAAGAACTTTACTGCAGATTTGCATGCTTTAGTAAACTGCAGCTTGCAGCCCGGAGCTCTGAAGGAAGGAAAGGTTTACATTTTATTAAGTTTATAATTGTAACTTCTCAGTTTGTTCTAATTGCTGGAAACCTCACAGCTTATTTTTAGCTGTTGGCTATTAACAGAAAATCCAAAACCCTTACTGAGCTTATTTGGATGAATGTTTCTGTCATCATCAGTTTAGACCTCTTTCAGAATATTTATCTTTAACAAATCTGGCTGGGCTTGCTCTCTAGTCTCATGTATGTTTTAGGAAAACACTGCCGATTGAAATGTAAATATGGTTCGTAGAAGACAGTTTGAGGGAGCTGACTGCTAAAGATATTTTAATTCTTGTTACCTCTCTGTTTTTATAAACAATGTAATTCGTGTAGAAACATGGGAATCTTAAATAGAGGCAGAAGGGATGAATTTTAGACAGTGAGCTCTATAAATCAAAACATGTCAGTGCCGATAGCCTCCCTGTTTAATAGGAAGAGTAGATTTACAGTGTGCCTAAATGTTCCTGAATATTATGTACATTGAACAGCTGCTTTTTATAGAAACTTGAGGGTCGTTTTTCATGTAAGCTGGAATTACACAGGTATTAAAATAACCTTCAGCTACCCACAGATCCCGAACAATTATTCCTTTCTGCTTCAGAGCTCCTGACAACGAGGTTGCTGGCCTCATATTAATTACTTGACAACATTTACTACAAGGTTTGACGAACCTTGGAGACTAGCAGCAAGTACTTTTCTGGAGGGGAAAAGTTATAAAACTTTTGGTTCGTTAGCTGTTTATTTTACTTCTCTTGCATGTACCTGTTTCTCCCACTTCCTGCTGCTTTGATTATTTTCCCTAACCTCTAATAGGTTTGGATTAATTAAGAGGCACCTGGTGATAATTGTTGCATGGCATTTTGAAGCAAGGGCAGTAATACAGATTGTTTAGCAACTGCTTTACGTACCTGCTCCAGCTTTGCAAGGTCTATTGAAATGATCAAATTGTGCAAGCACAACAGAGTGCCAACAGAAAAAATGCCTTTATTCTGACTTTTGGGAGCCTTCAGAAGGCTGTGCTCCTATCACACACAAGTGTTATACAGTATCCGATGTACAGTTAATTTCCTGTCTCCAGCTCTAGCAAACCCCATTATGAATTGGTTCAAGCACCTGTTTGTTCCTAATCCTTTTGTTGTCTGCCTGAATGCATTCGAAGGGCAAATGCTATTCAGCAACTCGGTTAAAAAAGTAAGAGCATTGAAGAAGGAAGCTTTAGGAGAGGGCGATTTTTGGGTTTGGGTAGCTGCATCTTCCCAGTGCCTGGTCCCCTCACATAGTTGCGAGCTGTACTCATGCCGTGAGGGGGGAATTGCACCCCTCACTCCTAAGGAGAGGGAAGGTTTGGGGTATTTGAATAATTCCAAGCATGCTGTAATGATGTCTGGTTGGTTTCTCATGGAGTTTAAATTAAAATACTGAGCAGGAGATGTGGGTTAGTTTGTGAACAATACTGAGAAAAAGGGTTAAGGTAAATCTTACCTTAAGATGTTAGAACTTAGGGAGAAGTTGATGTATTCAGGCTCTGTAGTTTGAACACATACACAATTATGACTTCACTGCTGTTGCTTCTGCAGTGTCCACCCTTGCGCAGTGTCCACCCTTGTAAGGTGCAGCGTGCAGGTACCTTCATGAAGCTCTTGTCCTTGTGAAATCTGACGCTTGCTTTGTTTTAATGGTAAAACGGCTTGAATGAGATTGTCACTCGTTATTTTCCAGCAGAGACTGTTGCCTGTTAGAACAGGTTAGTCCTTAATGCTTGAGTGCTGGCTGTTACCCACAGAACTTACACTTCATATTCTACCAAGAAAAAGTTTTAGTTGCTGTTACCTTCTAATAATGTCAATAGCCCTGATTGACCCTGCAGGACTTACAGGGAATGATGGTGCTACATAAGAATCTGTGCTGCCAGTACAGGGGTGGGTTATGCTGCAAGAGAACAGATTTCTGTGGCCACACTTGGTTACGCAAAGCGAAAACACGCAGCAGTAGAAAGGTGCACACCACATCTCAGGCAAAGCATATGGAGTGCTGGCAAACAACAGCTGAAATAGCTGGAAGGCGCTTTTGGCCTAGATAAGGCATAGCTGGGGTGGGGTCCAACTTCTGAAACACTTGTGGACCTTTTTTATACCAAACAGCTTACAAAAGTACACTGCTAACACACTTTCTACATGTTGAAACTTCTGTAATTATTAAACTCATCAGTACTGTCTATGTAGAGACTTTCAAGGTGACTTTTACAAAGATGAAATCTAAAACCTGTATGTTTTTATACAGAAGAAGAGGACCAGAATGACCCTAGGCAGAAACGGGCTAAACTTCCCGAAACTCAGCACCCTTCCAGCCGGTAATGAACATGCTCTTCTGAAAGTCACAGCGCTGAGCAGGGATGGCAGCACTGGAGTTTGAGTTCTCAGCTCCTCTGGCCTTTTGCTCCAAGCCTAACATTTGTGGGCATGGACAGGTGAGCCAGCTGAGATGACTCTCTGCTCATGAGAAAGTGCCTCTGTCTAAACATCATGTGGAGCACTCAAACTTACAAACTCTTTTGTAAAAGCCTTAGGCCAAACCACCTGCTGTTAACTGAGTGAATGGAAGGACTTCAGAATTTTCCTGACATTTTGTTTGTTCCCAAAACTGGTTTTGAAACAATATACAAGAGTTCACAAAATAACAAATCCTCTCATGCCGTTCCCCATCTGCTCCATTTGTATTAAAATAAGCTGAGATCAGGTTTTGTAGCAGCTGCTCAACACTAGATGCTCCTGGGGAAAACCTCTGTCTTTCAGCTTCAGCCTGTGGCTCACGATGTGCCAGAATTTGTTATGGGGTAAAGGGAAGGAATGAAGTTTGCCCTGACAGACCAGGCAGCAGCTTCCAGTTTCCCTGAGAGAGGAGCTTTGCTGTCTCTGGGTGATGAGGAGGCACAGCTCCTCTCCAAACATTCCTGTATGGGCCATGACTTAGCAAGGAATATCAAACTGAAATTTCATTCTGGGCAGCTAAGAGCCAAACGTGCACTTTGATTTTGATTTAGCATAACACCCATCTCTCAGAGAATCATGGAACTGTAGGGGTTGGAAGGGACCTCAAGAGATCTTTGAGTCCAACCTCTCTCCTGCCACTGGAAAGTACAGTGTTGTGATGGCATGACTGATCTATATTATCTCTCAGCTACTGTTCAGGTTCAGAAACCACTGTTTTTAAAGACAAAAGCAGCTTATTTTGGGCCACAGACAAACTGTGAGTGATTTGCTCCAAGAATCAGTACCATGCATGAATTGACAGGTCTAAAGTAAGCCCCAGCATTGTCCCAGAATTTCTCCTGTGCCTTGCATTTCTAACATACTGTGCCCTCCTCACCAGCACTGCCATAGCTATTTGTAATAATTATTTAACACATGAAGTCTGAGCCCTCTGTGGGAGCCTTCTGTGCTGACAGCCATCCCTGCATGCTGATTCCATGTAGCTGCTTCACGTGGGGCCGGGCAGGCGCTCAGCCTTGAGACGGTGCTATCACACCCCGAGCAGCCAGCTCTGAGCTGGGGAGAGCTGAGCTCTGAGCTGGGGAGAGCTGAGCTCTGAGCTGGGGAGAGCTGAGCTCTGAGCTGAACCTCGTGGGTCAGCAACTCCAACCGCCGGGCTCCGAGTGTCGTGGGAGCAGTTCCCTGAAGGGTGCAGCCCTGCGTTACGTGTACATAGTCTGTCTACTTCTTTCCTGAGTAGTGACAAGTGATGTTACAGAAGTAGTTCTTGCATGAACATCACAAAGGAGCAAGTATACAGCACACACCAGCACGCAGCAGTGCATAGCCATGATGTCACAGAAAAGAGAAGAGATGCTAAGGGTGTCTGGAGGAAGGCACACAGATGAGATGATTCTCTTGACAACAGAAGTCCAAATCTCCACATGGACTTCACAGTCTTTGTTAGATTTGAACACTTGTATATTTATTCCCACCTTTTTGGGAGCTGATTGCATGTCGTCTTGAATTTTTGTCTTCTGTTCCTCAAACCTCTTTGCTCTTTTTCATTTTCCTCCTTTATTTTCTTTATGATGCTGCCTCCTTTAAGGTTAGTCCCTGACACACTTCCCGTCCAGTGCTTTGCTCCAGCCTGGCAATGTTTGGCAGCTGTTGGGTGTTGGACAAGGGGTTTTGCACAAGCACCAGCTGTGGGGCTCATGGGGCAGTGGTATGAATGCTGCTGTGGCACGCGTGACTCTGTGTTGCTAACCAGATAGATTGCTTGAACATGAGCAGAACATCCCAGACTTTCATGCAACAAAAGGCAAGACCTCTGCTAGAAATACATGGTCTCAGAATAGGTTGCAAGGCCTGATTTTGTACCTTCTGGTGCCCATGCTCAGGTTTCTCTCCCTATTAATCCTAATTTTGGCCCATCTGTGACTACAGAGGGATCTCTTTCAGTGTCCTGCTAGTTCAGGGCTGGCTGTACGTCTTCCAGAGTAACACAGAGGACAACTCCATGGACATGCTTGCCATTGCAAACTGCAACATACATACTGTACTTGCACAAGGCAGCACAGCTGGCCAGCTGCTGCACACAATGCTGGCTGAAAGGAAATCCTTACTAGAGCCATAACATCTTCTTTGTGCCACCCCAGCAGTTACAGCACGGATGTTTGCTGTTTCACACACATTGGTATATGCTGCACTCTGACTCCTTTGCCCACAGCACGCCACACAATGAGCCTTTGGGAGAGCCTCCAGCTCTCTGTCAGCACCTCTGCTTTGGTCTGCTCCAAGGTACCGCAGTTCATCTAAGAATGGGCAGATGAGTGCCATTATTTGTTGTCATTAATGAATGGTGGGGGTGTACACTTCAGTAGCAAGGACTCAGTGTTCTGTTCCAGCTTTGGGGTTTTTACCTGTTGTACTCTCTTGGTTTTCTGGGTCGATGATTAAAAATCTTCAGAAAGTATTTCTACCTGCAAGTCCCTTGTGCGCACCCATGTAGCTAACAGGATTGTGCCACTCTTCATGGCCACTGAGCAAGCAAAGGACAGGGACCTCCTGTACAGAAATAACCTTGTTTGCTATTGGCTGCGAGTTGTCTGTGTCCTAGCCATGACAGGAGTGTGTCAAAGGTTTTCTTCTCCCTTTTCCAAGATGATGCTTGTACAGATGGAATGTTTTCACTCTCCATACTCAATTTATGCAGATGTAAAATGGAGCTAAAAGTAATGACCAGATTCAGTTTTCTCTAAGCTTAACCTTGACTATAAAATACTTGGAACTTTTAAATGGAAAGGTACTAAAGCAGGTGACTTAAAACCCCAAGAATCTGCTCACAGCGTGTGCTCTTATGCACTGCTGTGCACGTAATAAACTTCTCTCTTCGCTCTGCCACCGCTGACAGACTCATCATAGCGATCATCTAATTCGCTCCTTAGAAGTTGGGTGAGAGATCGTCACAGGAGGCTTGGTGAGTGTAATGCTGAATCAGGATCCTAACTTTTTCCCACTAATCTTACATTGCCTTTGGTTTGTAATATCAGCTGGATATTTTACATCTCTGCTTATCACCCACACTTGAAAAATCTTTCCACGGAAAGTGCTTGATGCTTTCCACATAGCTACACTGCTGCACCTTTCTCCTGTTCAGTGTACTGCTCAGGCACACCCACTTCCTTCAGATGAAGAAATTAATTAAATAAGATTCTGAATTAGTGTGTTATTAGAACTAACTTATTAGAACTAATAAGTTGCTCAAGATGAAGGCAGTGAAGCAAGTCAGGGCAGAAGAATGCACCCCTTTCTCTCAGGTGGGGAGGAGCGTGCACTGCAGGTAAAGCAGGATGGGCAAGAACAGTCCGTCTATCCCTGACTTCTACTACTACATTGGAAAAGAGAACTTCTAAAAACATTATAAAAATTCTGCCTTCTAAATGCATTTTTCAGTGCTGCCTTGTATCACAGCAGCTGAGTGGAATTGATTTCCCTCATTGGCACACTGCTGTCATTTCTGGTCTTCCTCTATATCACAAGCAGAAAGGTTATTTTTATCCTGCCAGGCAGTCTGTGTTTATATCAGCTGCTATTTGAGTTTACCAAACATCCTAGATAGAGAACATTGGCAAGGAGGGGGAGAGGGTTTGATAATCCTGATAGGAGTGATAGGATTTTGATTCTGGGGACAGATAAGGTCTGTTTCTTACACATTATCTAGACATGCCTGCTGTCTTCTCATCAGGTAGCTCAGAGGAGGGAGTGGGGTTACCCTGCTTCACATATCAGAGGAGACCCAGAGGTAGGTTGTAGCTGAAGGCCAAATGTGGTAAGGAGACAAACCCAAATGGATCCTGGCACCACAAGCAGCCAGCAGGCATTTTAACGGGTACTGGGTGTTCTTTCCTTCTTTTCTCCTGAAAGACAACACTGAAACATTGTACCTTATCTTGGGACTCAGCTTGCACAGCCAGCTCTCACACTGTGATCACGCTCCTTACTTGTGCTGTCAGAAATTGCCGCTGAGACCTGCAGCGGGCACGGGGTACAGCTGGATTGAGGTGTTCTGGAGTAGGTCCAAGGGCACCAGTTTCCAGATTGGGTGTGCACACAGCTTTGCCTTCACTTTGATTTAAGGATAGCTGCCCTCATTTTGAGTGGTGTTTGATCAATATTTTTGTCAGGAAAATGATCTGTGTACATATGCAAGGAGGCTGTGTGTGATGTCCTCTGGGTTTTTATAAGCATAGCTATTTGCTCAAAGGTAGCAGCAGCTTTGGTGCCATGTAAGATCAACTTGTTGGCCCTTAAAATCACATTTTAAGGAATTTCTATAACCTTTAAAAATCCCACTTAATACAGGTACCATCAAACCACTCTATATTCTTATGAGATAATGGACCAGTTTGAATAATTTATTTCAGCACAGCTTCAAGTAGGTTTAGTTGCAGGTGGACTCTGGTGGCTGCTGCGTGTGAGTAGCTGTGATACCCAGTGGAGTTTGTGTTGGTTTCCTAATGAAAGCTGAACAGTTTTTTTGCCTTTGTCACTAGGTGGGGATGAGGACTCACTTTGCTGTAAGCTACTGAAATGCCCTGTTTTATGGGGCTGTAATTATGCAGCAAACCACAAATTCACTTGCACCATGACTTGTATCAGGACACTTGTAGAGAAGGATTTTGTGAATCTTTTTCACTTAATTTCTTTGGTGTTTTCATTGAGAGCAGACATCTGAGGTGTTGGTACATTCACATTAATAATCACACTATTGCTTATATTCACTAAAATTGAGACTATGAAAAGATTTGTGTAAGTTACAACAGCACAAAAACTGCAAAGATTGCCTTTGTCATACTGAAGAACTCAGATGTCAGCATGTGAGATGTACAACCTCTTTGGCTGCTCTGTCAGTGTCTTGTGACCACAACCAATGGCTATACTCCCTTCAAGTGCATTCTTTGCCTAAACACCCAACAAGAGAGTTAAAAATATTAGTATCAATAAAAAAGCCTCACTAATAGATCAACATTTCCTGCTCCAGTTGTAGAAACTACACCTGTTCCAGAGACCAAGAAGGTCCTTGAGGTGGGGGGGAAGTGTGGAGTTGCGCTGCTGAGCTGCAGCTCAAAGATGCTGAGTATGGCCAGACCTGGTGCTGCAGACACTGAGGCTCACCAGTGATGCAAACTCTTACCCTGAATGATTTGTAGTTACAAATACATGATGCCGTTGCACCTGAGTGGGCATCCTTGGAGACAGTGTCCTGGGAAGCTCTAGAGGAACATTTTAAAGCTCTAGAGGAGCTGGAAAAACTTCAGGTAGCTCACCACTGGAACAGCATAGGTTATATCATCCTGATCGGCTACCAAAAATTTATGAGACTTCTTTTCTCAGGCAGGAACTGCTAGTAATGTGTGTGTCCCCAAGGAAAATAGTATAAACACAAGAAGGGGTGAGCTCTGAGTGTCATGGCAAGCTGTAGTGTTGGTGGAGCTGCTGTTAACACGTTGGTAGCGGTTCATGGCTCCATGTCAGCATTGTACCTCCATTCACAAGGGAACGGACATGTCACTGAAAAAATCCTACCATAGGACAAGGCAGGTGGGAAATGGGATGCAAGATATGTCGAGATGATATTTACAGCTTCACCATCTCAGATCTTTCGGAAAGGTTAGGGGAGCTTCTGTGGCCCCAAGATTCCTAGAGTCCATGGTGGTGGACATCATCTCTCTGGGCACTCACAGGATTCTACTTGCTAACAAATACCAAGTTCATATTGACAGAATGTCGATTTTATTTTTATCTCAAAAGACTCTAGCTTTGGCTTTGTTATTTAATCCAAGTTTGCTGTACTGTGAAGTGGAAAAAAACTTTTTGCTTTAGTCTGTCCTTTTCCATTAAACACCTGACCCACTTTTGTCCTAACTGGATGCTTCTGTGCTTAAAATTGCTTCATAGTTCAGTTCTCCTGGATTCAAAGGATTTTACCAGTTGTCAAAATTGTCCCCTTTTTTTTGCCTTTGTACTGACCTCTGAATTGTTACTATTCTTAAAGAATTTCTTCTATTGTGTCATTTGATGAAGTGGAAAAATATGAATTCAATAAACATCCCAACAATGTTGAGATGACCTAATTCTGACATCTTCAGAAAGATATTTTTTCCCCCCAGTTCATTCTTGTGAAAATTTCACTGCAGAAGACGCATATTTTAGGAGGGGAAGAAGAAGAGGTACTCTGTAAAACTGTGATGTGCCTTAGTTTTCATGTATTTTATAGTTCAAATTATTGCGCTCTCTACAGCACATTTTTCAAAGCTTTGAGCTCCCACTATCTCACACAGTCACTGAGTGGTAGTGCCTTGGTTAACAGGCATTGACTTAATGAATCTCATGGAAAATGCAGGTAAGCCATTCTACCTCAGTGGTGTGATATACTGTGGTTCTATCCAATGTCAGTGTTATACGCTGTATGAGAGTCGAAGTTAGCTGTTGAGGTTGCCTTAGATGAACCAACAAGCACAGGGGGAACAGGCAGACCAGAAATGCACAGGAGAGGAGGACCTCAAGGATCCCCTTTCAGGATGGATCTTCCCACACCAGAAAAAAGGAGAAAGGGAGCCTCTGGGAGTGAAACTCTCTGAAGAAAAAGCACTTCTTTGGCCTGTCATGTGGTTAAATACAGCCTGGGGGATGGACAGGTTAGAGTTCAGTGGACCAAAGAGAAGTTACAGACCAGAGGGTTCCTTCTGCTCTCCCACTTTGTCCATGGCCAGTCCTTAAGGGCATCCTTGCGTGGGACTAGCACTCATGCACAAAGCAGGCTGATGTCTGCATAAGCAGCAGCTGGTGGACACATCTTGGGGCTTTCTTTTGGTGAGGGGTATACACTGCAACTCAAAAGGCATCACGTCTAGGACAGCAAGTGAGCTGCTCTACCAGTCTAATATAACTTGAAAAGTTATTAGAACAATAAAGGCAAATCATTGCCAGTACTGGAACTTGAGAGACCTGAAACTGTGGGCCATGTTGTCACTTACCTGTTTCCTTTACCAGACACCATGATGCTTTTTCCCCTTTGAAAGGAAGAATAGCTCTAGTAATTCCGTTCTTCATTTTTCTTTCCCAAGGACATAAACATATTGCTTGCTTCCTGTTGACTTAAGCTTATTTCCTAGCAGCATTGCATGCTGGCTTATTTCTCCTTGTCAGAAGGCACACTGGCTGTTGTTGGTGACCTGCTCACCATCTGCTGCTCCTCACCTACTCCTGGACTCCTGCTTTCCTTGATTTTTCTCTCCGTGTTTATAAAACTTGAGGATCCTATGCTGACACTCCCTGCATACCAGAGAGTTGATGAATAGTGGGGAATGGTGTAAGGATGGACAGAATTCCTGCCACGAGCTTGTCCCTGGAAAGGCATTGAGGAGAGCCCTGCAGCCAGTCCAGCTCAGCACAAGCCAATCAGCTTTGCCATATGGAGTGCAGGCACTGCTGCTGGGCTTGCATCCTGCATGAACAAGCAGTGGATCAGCAGGCTGTGCTGGAGCATTTATGCTCCTTTCTGCTCTTTGAAGGTTTCAGCAGTGCTCCCTGCAGCTGTTTGCACTTTTGCTTCTTGATTTTAAAAGCATCTTTTTGAGCTCAGCTGCTTAGAACTCTCAGCTGGGCTTTTTAAATACAAAAAGAAAAGGTTGAAAGCAGCTACCATGAGTACTGAGCACAAATGACACCCCTAGTTATAACATGCACACATTGTTGAGATGAAGAAAGAAAACAAATGTGATGGGACTTGTAGGAGAAACCTGAGGATCACCAGTGCAAGCATCAGAGACAAAATTAAAAGCATGCCCCTGTGTGTGACTTCCCAAAGCCTTGTCTTTTAACCCATCGTTCCTTCTGGCCTCTTTCCTTACCCACAGCTCTGGCTCTCCCACTCATTTTCAACAGGAAAGGAAATGGGTTAGGAAATAAAGAACTAAGTAATAGATTAGTAAAGCTGGCAGAAGCAAAGAACTTGGTTGCTTAGTTATGGGATGGCAGGCTCCCATCCCAATAGTAACAGTCTTCCACTTGTCCTTAGCAGGTCACATAATGCTTCCAAAGGAGATTATCTTGATTTTGGTTTTGCAGCCAGAGATAGGGTGACTATGTCATTCAGATGTCATTCAGCTCTCATCTTCACAGCTCTTGTTCTTTGCAGTCCTAGATCATCTTCATGGCTCCATGTTCCTTGGGACTCTGGCTCTGATTCTGCAGGTTTTGAAGGTGTCCCTTGAGATTTCTCATTTTGCTTTCAGCAGGGAGGCCAGTTCTGCCTGTGAATGGGCTTTAGAGCAATACCTGTGAGCAAAGTTATTTTTCTTGGTGTCTGCTTTATACTTGGGGTTGATCCACTGCAGACATGCTGAAGTTCTGTGCATGTAACCACAGAGCAGGTTAATAATGTTGCGCTGCATGCCCACAGCTACTGTTGTATGGAAGAGCTTTTGCTTAATGTAGTATTCAGGTTATAATAGTTTGCACATTAATGCCTTGTGTAAAAAGGATTCTGGATTGCCTGAAAACTAACATTGCAAGTGTCAGGAAGCCTACAGGGTGGGTTACTGTAGGCATCAGCAAACCCTTCAATAGACCTCAGCTAGAAAAGCAGCATTTACCGTAGGTCATAAAAGTAAACACAAATGCTGCAAATCCAATTACTGTGGAAAATCAACATCTGAGTGCAAGATGAAGGAAGTTGTACATGAATGCCTGACAAGAAATCTATTGAACATATTAAATTATACACATCTCCCAGAATAGCTAGAGTTTTAAAAAGAATACACTGCAGCGGTACTCAATCAAGAACAAAAATACAAGCCTGGTGCACTTCAGACTTGGGACAACTTACATGCAAGGACTACTTTGAAAGTGAGAAAACAGCTTTGAACTCCACAGCGTGCCGCTCCACAAATACACATGCATGCAAATTAGAAAGAAATCTCTCAGTAAAGGGAAGCAATATGACAGCCAGCCTCCACCATAAACCAGGACACAGGCGATAGAAATAGAAAAGGGAGGTGGGAGGAATAGACAAGCTCAGAGTCAGCACCTACGGGCTCTGCTGGCCGACTCCAGGCTTAGCTAGGAGCACAGCTAAAGGGACTTGAGAAGGGACGATGCTGATGTCAAGTCCAGCCCCTTGTAGTGACAGGCCACCAGGTATCCCATAGAGCATTTACTCTCCAGAATACTTGCAGGACTCTCCAGCTAACTTAGTAAAGTTCCAAAAGCAGGAAAGCAGGAACATTCTACAATTGGGTTGAATTCTAGGTCTGCCCAGTAGCAGGGTGGTTGTCAATAAATGATGGTGTCAGGAAGCTGACCACAGCCCATGCTGCAGAAGGAAGTCACCTTCAGACCCAGGAGTGTGTCTGAGGATGCATCAGCGGGAGCACAGAGAGAATTCAACTCATTGCTGAGCAGGGTTTTGTGTATAGATATTGTGGGGAACCAGGCCCAGAGAGGCACAAACAGGTATTTTTTTATTCCCTGGGGTGTTAAGTGAGAGCTAATTCTAGCAGCATGTAGGCAGGAAGGACATGTGCCAGACCATGGCAACTAGCCGCTACCTTGTAACGGCTTGTAACACCTAGCTCTATTGCCTGAACTCTGATCATCAGCAATATACTGTCCAGAAAATTAAATTAGGCCTAAACTTATGCATGGGAACAAGATAGCAATAACTTCCTGCAAGGTTCAGGGTAGTAGAGTTGGATTTTAGTTTTCTGGTCTGGTGAGAAAGGTTAATGAACATTGTACATCCATATTAAAATAGTTGAGGGGAGAGTGAGCAGCTGGCAACAGCAAGAGGAAACAGCATTGTTTGCTCTGTCACTGACTTTCTGTGTGACCTTGCAAGTTCTTGCTGAGAATTTTATCTACTGCATCTCCTAATGTCCCTTGATACTTACAGGTATGTGTAGAGCTTTAGCACTTAGGGTGTTCTAGACATGTAAGGTATTAAGGTGTGGAAGGGCTTCAGTAGAAAAGGGGAAGGTATCCTTTTTAGGCAGTTTCCATACCACATGTGGAGTATCTCTTTGCTTTTCATTATTTTCCCATGGTTTGCATGAAAGTGAGCTGGCACACTGCAGAGTGGGCAGAAGGCAGCAGCAGCACTGACATAGCACAGACTCCTGTGGACCCGGTTTCATCCATACATCTGCCCCAAGGCAGCTCCTGGCAGCTGTTTTTTAACTTGTTCATAAAGCCATGCCCACGCACAGGCTCCACAGCCTCCCTAGGCAGCTTATTTCAGTGCTTTGTTACCTTCTGCAGTGGAAAGCTTTTTCCTCATGGCTACATTCATCCTTGCTGAACTTGAAGCTTGTTACTTCTCTCACCCACCGAGTACATGTAGAACAGATTAACCTCTTGTTTTGCACTGGTCTTTTGTGTACTTCCCATCTCTTTGTGTGGCTTCTTTCCTGACCAACTTCAAGTTGTTTAGGGCTTGTTTGTTAGACTGTTGAGCATTCTCACTGATCTGGACTTTCTTTAATTGGCTTATATCTTACTGAGTGTGCATGTCCAAAACTGGGTCTTATCCTCCAGCCAAGGCCTTGACAGTACAGAGAAGGGTGGAAGGGCTATTTCATCTGTCTTGCAAGCTGTCTCTGTGCTTGTGCTTCCAGAAGAGCTTTTGTGTGGGTTTTGATCCTTTATAGCTTCTGAGACTTTTTATGGAGCTCTAACACCAGTGAAATTCCTTCCCACCCCATATTTGAGGGCCACAAAGATGATTAGAGGGCTGGAGCACCTGCCCTACAAAGAGAGGCTGAGGTAGCTGGGCTTGTTCAGCCTGGAGAAGAGAAGGCTGTGGTGGGACCTCATTGCAGCCTGCCAGTCCCTGAAGGGAGCTTATAAGCAGGAGGGGATTCAACTTTTTAAAAGAGCAGATAATGGCAGGACAAGGGGGAATGGATTAAAACTAAAGGAAGGAAGGTTTAGATTAGATATTAGGGGGAAGTTTTTTACAGAAAGAGTGGTGAGGGGCTGGAACAGGCTGCCTAGAGAAGTAGTGGATGCCCCATCCCTGGGGATGTTCAAGGCTAGGTTGGATGGGGCCCTGGGCAGCCTTCTGTAGATCCAGGCCTGAGGTTGGTGTCCCTGCCTGTGGCAGGGGGGTTGGAGCTCTATGATCCTTGGGGTCCCTTCCAACCCATGCCATTCTATGATTCAATGATTTGTGCAGTTATTCCACCATTGGTGCAGATTTTTGCATTTGTTACTGAATAGAAACCAAGGTTTCTCTTCAGACTTCAACTTTATGGGGTTTTTTTCTTAAATCTACATTTGATCTTCAGCCTATTTTCCCCCTTTCTCAGTCTGGTATTGTTGGAAAATCTGGTAAGTACACTAATTCATCTACCATTCATAATGGCTGACACCAGTCCTAAGACACCCTCCCGTGAGGCTCAGATTTTTATATCTTCTATTCTGAGAATGAACCTTTGGCACTGCTCAGAGAAGTTTTTCTAGGAGTTCTGCATCCACCCCTCAGTATTTTCATTGAGACTATGCTTTCTTAGCTTATATGCAAGAAAATGAGATGAAATACTGTGAAAAGCTGTAGAGAAATCAAGACATGACACAAAATCTATTGTCTTACTGTTGAAGGAAATGAGATTGGTTTGACACCAATTACTCTGAACAGATCCAGTCGAGCCGCCACTCATTTTCTTGTGATTTTCTCTCTGCTTACCAATTGTTTGGTTTTATTTGTTTCTAGGAACTGCAGCTAAGCTGATAGATATCTAATTCCCCATATCCTCATCCTCTGCCTTTTGAGAAGACAGGAAGTTTATTTAGCTTGTTTCAGTCTTGAAACACCTCATCACTGTTCTTCCACCCTGGGTTGCCAATAACTGCTAACAGCTCTGAGATTTCATCAGCTGAGGATGAATTATATCAGGCCCAAACAATTTCAAAACGTCTGGCTTATCTAAGTATACTCTAACCTCTTCCTTCTCTATTAAAAAAATCTACTTCCATGTCCATGATTTTATCAGTTTCCATACTTTCCGTTAGAACCCAGTCTGGATGAACACTGTTCTAGTTGGTTTTTTTCCACAGTCTATGTGTAAAAAACCCTTTAAAATTACTGAATTTGACAATTTTGTTGACAATGCCATGCTTTCTCCAGGCAGTCTATATATTACCACTTACTAGAGGCTGCTGCCTTTGTTGCCGAAGGTCATTTTCTAACATGGTCACACACAAAAAGCTGTATTCCCCCTATCCTTCTGATTTGGTAGTCTGGATTGCTAAATTCTCCACTATGATACAAGCCAAGGTTTCTTTTTTCCCCCAGTTAGCACATTCTCTTACAGTATTGATTTCAGATGTTCTCCTTTGAGGTAGTCTTCCTGTTGATTTCAGAAATCAAATACATTAAGCAATCAAATAATTCCCCTCCTTACAACTCTCATGGCAGCTGGCTGGATTGCCTTCTTCAGAGCACTTGGAAAAGTTGCAGGCAAACTGCAGGCCAGTCAGCCTTGGCTCCAACCTTACTTTGCTCCAACTCTCCTGAAAGACACAGATGCAGTCAGCCCTGCTGGCCTAATGGCTCTGACAGTGACAGTTGCAGAGGCAGGAGCAGAAAACCTCAGTGGAAGAGAAGTGGTAGGGTTAAAAAGCAAAGTATAAAATCCTTCCCAACGGCTGTGAATTAATATTCTCATCTGGGAGGCACCTCCCAAACCCTGCATGGTGTGCTACTTGTTAGTAACCTACAGCAGGTTCGATTCCAGCAATGCAGTTTAGCAGATGGAATGGTGTATCTTCGCTTTGCTTTGCGCAGGGTGGTGGAGCAGGAAGGCATACTGCCTTTATTTGGAGCACAAGTGCTTCTAGAGGGAATGGCCACGTTCAGGGTGAGAAGGGGAGCTCACACAGAGCTGCTGTTCATGCTGACTTCTCCCACAGCCCACAGAGGGGTTGGGCCAGAGCGACAGCCTTGGCTGGGGAGACAATGCTGCTGAAGTTTGGGAGTGGGGNTTGGGGGTGGTGACTCCCGCCTCTCCTCACACCTGGCATTGTGTCCCCATGTCTGGCCCAGACCCCAGCCCTTCTTTGCCCTTCAGAGGTCTTATAGCTGTGGGTTTGCATTAGCAGTGTGTAGTATTGTTTCCTGTTCAAATGGCCTGCCTTGGAATTGCAGTGCATTGCCATTTGCAGCTTCCTTTTAATCAGTGGTGAAGCAGGAAGAGGCACTGCCAAGCTGTGCTCTGGTTGCTTATGCCTCCTTCCCCGTATGTTCATTCTCTTTTCACTAACTCTACTCCATTTGATCTCTCTTCATGTGGAAATATTCCCATGCCTCAGTTGTTTCTGTTGCCAGCATTTGGACCTTTACAGTTTCATTCTGGGACTTTGATGAATAACCACATTTTTAAGCCTTATTAAGAGTTAAGCAATAAATGCTTTTCAGAATTGCATGTTAATTCTCTGTGCAAAGTTTTATCCATTGGTAGAGTAAGGATGCTAATGTGCACCTCAAGAAGTTGCTGAAGATTAATGAAATAAGTTTCTAAAGCACTTTAAAAGCTTTGCATGGTGTATTACTTCTTGAAGTGCAGATTACTGAACACTGTTTATAGAGATAGCTAACAAACTGAATGCTACCATATGCAGTATTAATTGCATATGCAAATTCAGCAGGCTTCATTATAGGATTCGCTGACATTTGCTGTGAACTCTGTGACACATTACTGTAACAGCATGCTTTTATTTGAAGTAAAAGAAAATAAATGAATCCACAATTGCTTTGGGGATATCTTTAGCAAATCTTTCATTTTCTTTGAAATAGTCTATTAGCCACCATTCACATTTTCTGTCAGACCTGCCATCCTGTACCAGAAAATGTTAGAAGTTATAGATGCTCCTAGCTGAAAAGACGTTTCTGGCAACCCATTCTGTTCTAAAAGATCAT